>JAMRYI010001785.1:0-11254 GCA_029231635.1 Ditylenchus weischeri
GGACGTCGGTTATCCGATACCTGATTTTCAAAAGGGGTGCCGGATAACCGAGGTTCGCGGGTCTCGCAGGTCTTTATGACGAAATTTAAAGATTTTGGAAAAACGACTGGCAAAATCAGAATCCTTGCGACATTTCGGACTAGACTGGCGAATCACATTTGGCAAAGACTTCGAAAATTGAGCTAAAGAAAGTGTCGGACCCTAGGCGGGAACGAACTTTTGGGGGTGCCGGATAAACGAGGTTTGACTGTACTGGAAAAAGGCTATTTTCCTTGAGATCACGAGTTCAACCCTAACCATCGTCAGCTTTTATTTTTAAATTGTATGCAAAAATTATTAGCTTATGCGACGTAAAATCGATAAGTAGACACAGGTCGTAAATATCAGATTTTCAACTTTCCCCTTAAAATTTTGAGCATAGATCCGACGAAAGTCCAGACTTCAGACAAAATATAAGTCAAAAACTAGGCAAACAGTTTTTTTGCATAAAAATGCAAAAAGTCGCAGTTTTTATGACGTTTTGTGTAGCAAACAAAAGCTTAGAGTCTCGAGAAAAATCAGATGGATTTAAGTTAAAAATTTGTATACTAGAAGCCATTTGAAGCCTGGAACTCCTTTTTCTGGTCAAATCTGATAAAATTTGGCTAGAAAGTCAAAGACTAGACTGAAAAGTCTTAAAAGTCACCTACCGCACATTTTGGACAGCTTTGAAAGGCAGTTCTCAAGATTTTTAAATTTTTAAATATTTTAAAGATTTCAAAGGTGTAATTTTAGTCCTGACCAACTTTTGAAATCACTAATTTTTTTATGAAAACACCAAAAAAAATTTTTGTATTCAGGCAAACACGGCCAGACAAGAGTATGACGAGATTGTAAGAAAAGTTTCTGATCTTGAAAGCGGAATCAGGTTTTTTTTTGAGAAAAACTTTTTCTTTAGAAAAAAGCACTAACATATTTCTCAATTCAGAACCTCGGAGTCTTTTCTTGAGTTTGAATACGGTGCTGACCATGCCTGGGCCCCTTACAAAGATCATTGTGTTGAATTGACCACTACTCAGTATACCTACAAGTTGTGTTTGTTTGATCGCTCTGTGCAAAAAGATCGCAATGGTCATTCCGAAGTCAATCTGGGCTACTGGAGTGGATGGTCAGGCCCTGAAGGCAACAAGTATTCCGTTCAAAAGTATGACAAAGGACAAAGCTGTTGGAATGGACCTGAGCGATCTACTGAAGTGGTCATTGAATGTGGCGAAGAACTACAATTAGTAGATGCTAGCGAGCCTTCAAAATGTTAGTTTTTTTTACTTACAAGGGACCCGCGCAAACTGTCAACTCACTCACGGCATTTCTGAAAGTTTTGTTGTGTAGCCCATAGTCGATTTACTTAGTGTAGCCGCGAGGGATTTTCCGGACAGAAAGAAAAATTTTGAGTACGAGACTAAAGACTATATAACACATTATAACTGTATAACACATCGCCCACCAGGGGTGGGACGGAATTCCGAATTCCGTCTTCCGATTTCCGGTACTTTTTTCCTTCCGATTTCCGAAAAAATGGGTCAAATTTCGGAAGAAAATAAATAACTTAGAAAAATTAAAAATTTTTTTCAGAAATTTTTTGAATTTCTTCCGATTTCCGGCACTTTTTTTCCTTCCGATTTCCGACTTCCGATTTTGAAAATTTTTCTCTTCCGGTTCCGATTTTTGTTCCGACTTTTTTTGTCTTCCGTCCCACCCCTGTCACCCACAGTTGAACGATGAGGGTTCATAACATATCACCCACAGTTAGATCGCATCGCACCGATGATAGTCCGTTCGCTAATTGCTCCATAATCTCTTGCTCCATAATCTCTTGCTTCATTGCATCCATATTGCTAAAAATAAAGTGCTGAAAGCGAAATGCACATTCAAGAAAAAACCTAAGCCTAAGCCTATTCAAATAAGCCTATTCGAAAACCAAACCAATTTTAAAAAATTTAAAAAAAACCATAGGGGGGACCAAGGCAAAATTTTCACGGTTTTACACATTTCTTTAGTCTCATACTCAAAATTTTTCTTTCTGTCCGGAAAATCCCTCGCGGCTACACTAGGTAAATCGACTATGGGCTACACGATTAAACTTTCAGAAATGCCGTGAGTGAGTTGACAGTTTGCGCGGGTCCCTTGTTAGTAAATTTCGTATTTTGATAAATTGATAAATTTTAGGCGAGTATCGATTCCAACTAAAATCTCCAGCCGCTTGTGTCAATCCAGCCGAACTTGACTACAATGAGCATTCAGAGCTTTGAAGACTCGGAGCTTTTTGAGAACAACTTATTTGATTTTGTTGCTAAAAATGTTGGCTAGGACTTAATGGGTGTTGGGTTTATATACTTTTACTAGAAAACATCATTTTTGTTCAATAAATTTGATTTTATATATTTCTTAATGGAATTTTTTGCTTAAGAAAAACACTCTATTTCTTCTAGAAAATCTCCTAGTAGGCCTCAGAAAATCAGGAAAATTCATGGTTGATATTGTATTTTTCGGATGTAAGAGAAAAATCCAAAAAGCGGAATCAGGAGAGTTAATTAAACAAAAAAGTACAATGTATATATTAGAGATGATGGCTTGACCTTTTCGGGACGGGACGGGTCAGAATTCAAATTTAGAAATTTCGGGACGGGACACCGGGACGGGACAGGTGCCAAAAATTTCCGGGCGGGATTCCGGGACGGGACGATTCTCTAAAATTAACGGGACGGGACGGAATTGTCCCGTCCCGTCATCATCTCTAGTATATATACAGCTAATATTTTGATTTTCTGCCAAAATCTTCTGCTTTCCTGCCACATAAAATCTGATACCAAAAATTTGAAATTTGAAAAGTTAAATTTTGAATGCTGTTGCCAAACTGCTGCCAAACGCCATGGGTATTGAGATTATGCATAGTCAAAACAACATTTCGGTCTTAACAAAACGTCTTCAGCACACGATTTTGAGTTGAATTTGTGGGCCTTTAGAGGTGATAAAAATTTTCTGGATTAACTGACCGTAAATCAATTGACCTTGCTTGAAAATTGCCAAAAAAACCATCGGGGCAAAAGCACATAGATGAGCCTATTACATTACTCATGACAGTTGCAAAAATAACACACAACTACCGGATCAAAAACTTAACTTTATTGCATCAGAAACACTAGAACAACAGAAGCATTATTCTAACACAGCAATTTTAAAAGAAAAATATACTGTAGCCGGAAAGATCACCTTCATCTTTCTATTATTTAATTTCAACAGCGTGGCATCACCCAGCATCACCTCGGAGCACTCCAACGACGCACATAGTGATGCCCGATAGTATCCGGATTGTTCTGACACTCCCTTTTCCAAGTCGATCACATCAAGGTACAATATAAAATTTGTGGGGTCGTAGAACAAACTAAAAAATACCTATGTTGCTACCTAGACTGCAACTGCCTGGTATTAGACCTAAAGAATCGGATATAAAATATATTTCACAGTTTGACAAAATCCGCGTACCATCAATGGATAATCAACCATTGACGCAGCAGTACCATAAAAAATGAACAAGTAGAATCGACAAAATTACATTGTAAAGTGAAGTAGCTTACCGGTATTGATCGAGTTCAACTGTAGTTGACGAAATATTGACTCGAGAACGATTGGTACGAAAAGAAGACGACGGCTGGATCACTGGCGATTCCACTGGCTTTACGAAAGAATTGCTTGATCCAATGAGGACAACCACGCTGCCTTTTCCGCTTCACAACCAACCCGCTTCACAACCAACACAACAAGCAGCAGAAGGAGCAATCTGGATCCATCTTAAATGAACTGCATAAAACTTAATGGAACGCCGAAGTGAGAACAAGGAAACGAATCGAGAGTGAGAGTAAAAAAAGTCATTTGAGACAATGAAAGTGAGAGTGAAAGGCTTTTTAGATATTTGAGTGACCCTTGTACCGCTTTTTGTGGACCTTCAATGCTGGGGAGTCAGATTTGTCAGGAACTTGAGTATGCTCTATACGCAGAAAAAAACAAGCATACGCAGAAAAAATTTTCATCGAAGTTCCCCTAGGTCACAGTCAGGGTTCCTCGCTTGTGAGAGGAAACTTTTTGCGCTGGGTACACACTGAAAGTGCGAGTGAAAGTGAGAGCAGAAGGGAAGCTTGTTAATTGGGTACGCCGCTTTAAAATTGAGAGAGCAAAAAAACAGCCGATCGGGCAGAAAACAAAAATGAATTTGAATGTGTACAAACTTGGCGTTCTGTTAAGACGTTTGATCAATTTTTGGACATTTGTGCAATAATCGATCAAACGCCCCTACGCCTACCCTTACGCCTGCGCAAAAGCTAAAAAAAACAAAGCAACCAAGACAAGAATGGCTGGATTGTACGATAGGGCCAACTTTTATTGTTTACAACTTCTTTAGCCTGTATTTTTTAAACCTATTTTTAGACATCGACTCAGCTTTCAATCAGGGTGCTTTTTTGTATATAATGTCAGAAACATGAGTTTCTCTTAGTTTTCTCTGTGGTTTGGGCAAGAGCATCTTGGAGCTAGATAAGCAAAGGCCCAAGAACCCAAGTGAATCAATTAAAAATCGTGTTTTTGACATCATAGCCGAACAAACATTATCATCACGAGCTGAGAGTTAGAGATGCGCGCACTCACTTACCTTAGACATGATTCCGAGCAAGACTCTTGATCAAAAATGCATTTAGAGGCTCTTTTTGCCAAGCGCCAGTGACCAAAACGCGGTAGAATACCCTAATATAAAGTAGTTTACCTTGATACCCCAAGGCAAAAAGTCAAGTTTTGGTCAAAAAATTCATTTTTTGTGTGGAAAAATGTTAGAAAATAACTTTTTCATCGTTTTAAGCATATAAAAATTACTTGGGAGTCGTTTAAACGCTATTTTTAAATAAGTGAAAAACCCGCCCCCAACCCAACAAGTTCCTAAAAGCATATTAAAAAAAACTTACAGAAAAAGTTATAGGCAAAAAAAGGCTCTGAAGGGGATGTTGGTCAAAGCAATGCGTTTTCGAATCAAGGTTCCAATATGGTTACTCATCCGAATACCAGCACTGAGCCCGTTCGCTTCCAAGAATTTGTCGCACATCTGTCCTCTGATCAACATGTCAAAAATGAGGCAATAGATCTTGAGTATCCAAATGTATTTTTGATTTCCTTGTTTTATTCTCCAGATTCACTAACCAAGACTTTCTAGGTGCAGATGAACGATCTCTTGAATCCAGGAAGCTCAACGAAAAGGACCAGAGAAGCAACGATGTTGTCAATACTCAGAATTTGAAAGATGTATCGGAGGCAAAGTCTGTGCTGAATTCTAATAGGATTTTGAGAACCAATTTTGAATTGTCCATTTTGTAGTTTAAATTACAGGGTGCGCCAATTTTTTCGCACGCATTTGTTTTGGCCATAACTTTTTTGTTTTTCATGATTTTGACGTAATTTTTTTTTAAAGAAAGCTGAGACTCTAGGCAACCGAACCGTACCAAATTTGTTTATGTTTGTTTGTCGTACACACTAAAAATTGTGATTAAGGAAAAGGTCTAGTTTTTCTTTTTTTAGCCATGACCTACACAGTTCAAGACAAGGCAAAATTCGTCGAATGGTTCATCGAAGAAGGCAAAAGTGTCACAGCATTCGGTGTTCGATATCGGAGGGCGCTTGGAAGGAATACTAAGGTGCCGGACAAGAACAGGCTGTGGGGTTGGTACGCAAAGTTCAAAAGCCAAGGAAGTGTTGATCGCAAGAAGAAGACTGGCAATAAGGTTTGGTTACCAGCACAGTTCTTGTAACCAACAGCATGTTTAGAATCACACAAGCGTTTGCAGAGCTGCCTGGTGAGATGATCAACAGAGCAATGGGAGCATATCAAAGCCGCCTCGAATACTGCCTAGAAGTGAACGGAAGATGAGTTGAGCAGAAATATGAGGCATTTTTCAGAAATTAGCGGGCAAAATTAAATACCACCCTTGACAAACTAGGCAAATCTTGCCGTAAAAAGACTTTTTTGCCGCAAACTTTTTCTTGCTACTTTTGGTACTTGTGCTGTTTAAGGCCTCCTTATTTTTTTGGATTTTGGTTGCAAAAAAGTTTATTTGTTTCATATTTTGTTTCATTTTTTTCTCCAGCCGTCGCTTTTATTTTTTAAGTCCTCGAATTTTTTTTCTCATTAACTTTTTTGATTTTCAGGCATTTTGCTCTCGTTCCTATGGATGAATTGGAAGGCTTCACTCTTGCGGATCTGTATGAAAGGCTGCTGAATTGGTCTAAAGACGTTTTCCTCGAATGGCGTTTTGTTAGAAACCAAGAATCCGTACAAAAGTTCAATAATTAGGAAAAAATTTTGAATTGGCGGGGACAAATTGTGAAACATGCCCCTTTAATTTGTGGTTTGCTCAAAAGAGCATGCCCTTTTAATTTGCGGTTTGCTCAGAATGTTCGGAGTTAAGAGTGTTCACAATACCGATTTACTCCAACTCCGACTGTTGTAAATAAGTCGTCATGTGCAAAAAATAATCCAAATACCGGCTTCAGAAAAAGGACCGACCGGATCCTTCCCTACCTAAAAAAAGCTTAAAACGTTATTTCGAGACATGGAGGAATTACGAGGTCCTACCCTTATTTTCACTATTTAGCTACGCTATTTAGTCAAAAATACACGTCTATCAGTATTTCTATGTGAAATTCCAAAAATTACTTACCTAATTAACAAGGTTTTCTTCAATATCTCCGGCAGAGGGTCTGTACACAGAGGTGGTCTAGCATTACTTTTCGCAAAATGGGCTCCACCACTATCACCTTCAGCCTCATTGGCACTGAAATGTGCACTCTTCTCCTCATCCAAACAAAACAAATCGGACATGTCGCCAATTGTGGTGGTTTGTCTATCTTCCCCATCCCCATCTACAGTCTCTACAGTTGGTGAAATTTGAGGTTTGGCAAGTGAGGAGGATAGTGAGCATGAGGTCAGAGAGCTCTTTTTGGCCGGCCCTTTTTCCTTCTGAGGCAGTACAGGTGAAGGAGCAGGCAATTGGGTACCATAAGCAATAGCAGTTTCCACATTGCTCAGGCCGGATTTGTTGGAGAACTTGGTGCAGCAGAAGGAATTGAAGGGCTTTGTGTTTGTGGAAGATGCTGAGCAGATTGACTGCCTCCTTTTGGATGTTGCCGAAGATATCTGGGTGATGCCACCACTTTTGGGGAAAAAGTGCTCGAAGAGAAGTTGAAAGCTGAAAGGATTGCTGGACCACCTGGAAATACAACTGTGGGGATTTTTAAATGGAGAATATTGCTATAAAAATATTGACCTTGAGCAACAGTACGCAGTGGAAATAGTAAGTGAGACAAAAGCGGAAAAGGCAATGGTTTGAGTAGATCCACTGTCGAAATTATAGGCGAAATGAGCTACACCAGTTAGAAGCCCAACAGCTGATATACTTTTTAGCAAAGAAAGAAGGGCTGACAAGAGTGAAAAAGAGGCTGTGGCACCAAATAAATGCATATCTATTTGCTCCATGATTGCCATTAGAAGGGTGTCCACCTGAAAAATTTTGTGAAGTTTTTGACAAATTACCGTATTTCCTCTTATTAACGCCCGGGGCGTTTATTTTTTGGATGCCCAAAAATCGGAAAATTTCGAGGTCGATCTCGAGATTTTTTGGTGTTCAACCAAAATCCAAAACGCGGAATCGATAGAGCTCGTGGGAGTTAAGAAAACGCAGTAAACAGATGTGCGAAATAATCTTTCTACTCCGAGATACTAAAGCTCAAAGTCAAGGGAGGCATTAATTAGAGGAAATACGGTAGTCAATTCATGGATATATGCGTTTTTAATTACGCGCCAAATTTTTGACATTATTTTTGGTAAAATTCATCGTTTTTAATCGCTTTTCAATTTATTTCTTTATTGATTATCATAACAGTCCGTCCGTGCCTTATGCCTAGCTTACAATGGGATGACTATGTAGATGTCGAAGTAATGCGATGTCTAGATCTCGCGCTTTTCATTGAAAAGTGCCAAATCTGATAGACCGTATTTTCTCTAATAAAAACTGTCCCCAAAAGGTGTCCCCAAAATCCGGAATTTCCTCTATTTATTCATCGAGTTTTCACCTACTTTTTTGAATCGACTCTTACTTGTAAAACATACCGAAATGTAGACCAGATTCTCAGCAACGTTGCGGCAAATAACCTGCCTGTGAGTCGAAACGAAAACGTGGTACGAAAATTCGAAGAATAATTTTAAAAAATTCCGGATTTTGGGGAGAGCTTTTATTAGAGAAAATACGGTAGATGACCTATATGTAATTTTGACCTCTGTATCTACTAAGACAGAGAAACATCGGTCTTCCGTTGATTGACCAAGAAATTTCCTACTTCAAAGCTGATTAATCAAAGTTCGAGCACGTCATTTGATTGGCTCCCAATTCCCGAAATACATTTGTTCTTGCTTTCCCTAAAAATTTTCATTACCGTCTTAACCATTTGATGATGTGTATTTGTTCTAGAAGTGAATTGAGCAAAAAAGATGATAGAATCTGCTGCCGTGCAAGCCCTCGCCGTCGGACTGGACAAGGGATACAAGTTGACCAAGACCAAGAATCCTCGCAAGTTGCGTCAGTCTCGTCACAAGGGCCGTCTGTCAAAGAAGTCTCGTGTGGTGCGTGAATTGGTGCGAGAAGTGACCGGCTTTGCTCCCTACGAACGTCGTGTCATGGAGTTGCTCCGAATCAGGTTTGTTTATTTATCTGTGCAGTCAGGTTTTGGGAGTTGCTAGCCTCATACATATTTCTATGCATTGTCTGATCCATATCAAAGATTTATCAGGACTTGACTGTATTTTATGTTTCCACTTCCAACTGCTATCGTCCCTCAATTTTCAGCAAGGACAAGAAAGCTCTGAAGTTCCTGAAGAAACGTGTTGGTCAGCACACACGTGCCAAGCGAAAGCGTGACGAAATCCAGATCATCCTCACCAACATGCGCAAGCACCACAAGTGAGAGGAAGAGGAATTCAGAATCACCTTGTTGTTGTTGAAAGCCAATATTCTGTTATTGTTTGTGTGGGAGAATATAAGTTGTTTTGGATATGGAAGTTTCTTTTCTGCATTGGGTATTTTTCTCCATCAATGTCTCACAAGACTGGTTTTGGATTTTGTTTTTGAAGTTTGGTCTATCTTTATCTATCTACATGATCTTGTTGTTGCATGATTGTGTTGGCTTTTAGAGCGCAATTTAGGTATTGGTATCATGTTGCGTCGACCTCTTACGTCTATCGCTCTCAGAGCAAGTGATGTGGATAAAATGGCAATTCTTCTGCGTAGATCAGTCAAGCGCTTCTCAAACTCAACGCAGTGTCTCGCCAAAGTAGAGGGTCTAGGATTTACGTCGATGCCGAAGCGTCCCACGTTCCAGGAAGTAATTTTAATCTGTATAGATGTCAATAACTGCCTAATATCGTTCTTGATTTTAGACAGAAGAGCGAGTTCTGAAAGCCATCAAGAGTTGGGATCGGTTTCCACAAGATCGTGCTGATAAGGTTTGAATTTTTAGCTAGATGTTATTTTTCCATTCATGTGTTGTGGTTTTAGCTTGTTCTTGATGCTCGCTTCGCTGAAGATTTGGCTCTGGATTCTCTGGATCAGGTGGAAGTGGCCATGTCTTTGGAGCAAGAATTCGACATAGAAATCCCCATCGAGACAGCTGATGAATTCAAGACTCCGCGAGACATTGTCAAGTTCATTTGTGACAAGGATGAGGTATATGAATAGACTCTTCAATTGTACCTATGTATCCGTTTAATTTCGAATAAATGGCTCGTTCACCGACTAAGTATTTCGGTGCTTAATAATCGCTTATGTTTTTATTCGTTAACCCGTGGTTGCATTTGTCCTTTCTTTCTACACAGCATGATCTACAAAGTCTATTTTTAGCCGGCTACCCACAAGGCCGGGTCTCGGATACCATATTTTTTCAAATAAAAACCCTCCCCAAAATCCGGAATTACCGTATTTATTTGAATACAATGACATTTTTCAACCCCTGTCGTTCTGTTAGAGACTGTCGTCCTATTTTTAGACCTCAAAATTCCAGCCGAGATCAGAAAAAATCTAATATTTCAACAGAATATCACTATCACGCTTGAAACTTTAAAAAATCGATTTTTTTAAAATAAATCAATCGATCTGCTGCAATTTGGCCCGACCACTTAAAACAAGGATAATATGCTTGAATCAGGTAAGCATGACCGTTCTGGTTTCCATGTATTACATTGGTGATTCCATACGCCTTAAACAAGCTGACAATGAGCTCTTTTTATATGATTTTTTAGACTTTGATTAACCATATCTCAAGGGAAGTACCCCTGACTGTGACCTGGGGGAGTTGCGAAAAACATTTGTATGCACGTATTCTTGTAGAGCGTACCCAAATCCTTTGTAAATTTTGCTACCGTTTCTGAAAGCCAACAAAAGTTTTAGGGATGATCCATGGTTCATCGGTCAGTTATAAAAAACTATGATATGGCTGGGTATCAAGGTGTTTTCAGAACTTTAAGTGACCCTTGTACCGCTTTTTGTGGATCTTCACAGCTAAGGAGCCAGATTTATCAGGAACTTACCGTATTTACTCTAATTATACCCCAGTCTCTAATTAAATTCAAAAATTTTCGATTTTCGGGAGGTTGAAAAATTATTTCCCATGGGGTATAATTAGAGTAAATACAGTAGGTACGCTCTACAATAATATGCAGAAAAAATTTCATCAAAGTTTTTTCAGGTCACAGTCAGTGTCTTATTCAAAGTTGTCCTTCCTCATGCGAGAACCAAAGAGATATTGATGACCAGCAAATTTACGACACTTTTACGATGAAAAAGACACACAAAAAGCATTTAAACACATTTTCTGCCTTTAAAAATCTTTACAGAGGGTGTCGTTCTATTATAGAATAGAATAAATACGGTATCTTTATTTATTTTTACGTTTTTGACTCAATTTTGGATATCGACACCTAGGCATGTTACATACCAAAATAAAGCTGAGTATCTGAGCCACATTTTGGTATATAATATGCTTAAGAGTTAATATTTAAATAAAGTCAAAAATGCAAAAATAAAGAAAAGTAATTCTGGATTTTGAGCAGGGCTTTTGTTAGAGGAAATACGGTAGCTGTATTAAAAACTTACCTGTGGTAGCAGCCCTATGGTAAACGCCAACGGCAGTA
>JAMRYI010001697.1:0-14258 GCA_029231635.1 Ditylenchus weischeri
AAAAACAAGAGGGACCAAGTTGTTTTTATTAAAATTTATAGGACCAAACTAGTTTCTACGAAAACAGAGGGGCACCAAGCTGTTTTTTATTAAAATTTATTAAAATTTATAGGACCAAACTAGTTTCTGAAAAACAAGAAGGGACAGCTGTTTTATTAAAATTATAGGACCAAACTAGTTTCTACGAAAAACAAGAGAGGGGGACCAAGCTGTTTTTATTAAAATTTATAGGACCAAACTAGTTTCTACGAAAAACAAGAGGCTCAAGCTGTTTTTATTAAATTATAGGACCAAACTAGTTTCTACGAAAAACAAGAGGGGGACCAGCTGTTTTTATTAAAAATTATAGACCAAACTAGTTTTCTACGCGAAAAACAAGAGGGGGCATAGCTGTTTATTAAAATTTATAGGACCAAACTAGTTTTCTACGAAAAAGTAAGAGGGACCAAGCTGTTTTATTAAAATTTATAGGACCAAACTAGTTTCTACGAAAAACAAGAGAGGGGACCAAGCTGTTTTTATTAAAATTTATAGGACCAAACTAGTTTCTACGAAAACAAGAGAGGGGGCACCAAGCTGTTTTTATTAAAATTTATAGGACCAAACTAGTTTCTACGAAAAACAAGAGGGGGGGCACCAAGCTGTTTTTTATTAAAATTTATAGGACCAAACTAGTTTCTACCAAGGCTGATGGACCAAGCTGATTTTTGGAACCCTATTCTTATTCACTATAGCCATGTACACCTCCCTCAAGTTCGTTCCCGCCTAGGGCCCGACACATTATTTCACTCCGAATTTCGAAGTCTTTTGTCAGTTCTGAATCAGAACTTCTGATTTGTCAGTCTAGTACTAAAAACTGCAAGGATGCAAATTCTGCCAGTCGATTTTCAGAAGTACAGGGCGTCCCGAAATTACGCGCACATTTTTTTTAAATATGTTATGCACATCTATTTTTATGAACGAGTGTCAAGTTGACACTGTCAACTGCCGACGATTCCAACTGCCGACGAATTTTTAAATATCATTCAAGATTTACAAGAATGATAACACCAAGTACCCCTACTCACCGTAAATACTCTAATAAACGGGCCCCCCTACAGTTAACTATTTTCAAATTTGCTTTGCTTTTTTAACCCCAACATTGTTTATTTTTTAAAACGTACGACAACTCATTTTGTAGGTATTTCCAAACTATACAAAATGAGTGGTCGTACGTTTTAAAAAATAAATACTGTTAGGGTTAAAAAAAGCAAAACAAATTCAAAAATAGTTGACTGTAGGAGAGCCAGTTTATTAGAGTATTTACGGTATATAGCCCTATCTCAGTGCGATCATCTGATTAATAGTACCTGAACACCTTAATTTCATCTTTTGGATGCCTTGGTATCAGAGATTCGTAGTGCGGAAGGACCAGTTATCAAAACTTTGTTCAATCCCTTACAAACATACCGTATTTCTTTTAATAAACGTCACGCCCGTTTATTTTCCAATCACCTCCGAGGGTGCCTGTTTATTAGAGACTGCCCAACTATTGGAGACTGCCCGTTTATTTTTTCGATCAAAATTTATTCGAAAACAGACAACAAAAAGAGGTAAACATTCAATAACACAAACATACGAATTCTAACCATCAAATTCAAAATGAAGACCGTCACCGGTAAGGTAGCCATTTTCTATTAGCATCAAACATTATCAAACATTTGTATTTTTCCAAAAATTTTAGCTTAAAGGAGCATGCCCGTGCGTTACACGGTGAAATTTGAATTTCCAAAAGGCGGGGACCACTTTAATGCGTGAGACCAAAATAATTCAAATTCAAATTTTCATTTTATCGTATTTGCGCAAATACAATTCTTCTTCTCAACTCGCTTCAAAAACTCGCATCCTCATTTTCAATAAAGTTAACCATTTGTATCAAATTCTGTGTATTTTAGCTCATGCAAATTTGAAGACGTGATGATGAAGATCAAACTCAAGGCGAATGACGAACAAATATCGAAGTGGAACGAAACGTGATCCGTCTCTCGTCCACATTGAACACCATGTTTCAAGGTTGGTAGTACATAGATTATTGCTGCTGGTTTTGTGTTATGCTAGAGCATTTTGCATGTTTGGGAATGGTGTTCAGCAGTGAAGTGATCATTGTTGTTGTGTTATTCTTCGTTTTAGATCTTGGACTGGATTGAGACGCAGAATCCCCCAGACAGCGCAAAATTTACTTATACCGAAGGGAGGGATTCATGAATATATATATGTAGGTCAATTGTTACAGTGATTAGAAGTTGTTACAGGGGTTAGAAGAATACATGGTTGCATGAGCACGTGAAAATACCGAACATGAAAACTTTTAAAATCGAGGAGAGTTTAACAAAAGGTGGACTGAAAACTATGAAAACTTTTAAAAGAGTAAAGTTTTTATCGGGACCAAAACAGTAAAACAATAAAGGCATAACAACTAATGATTCGTATAAGATTATTGACGACTCGTAATAAATGTAACAGACGATTGCCCACAAAAGACACTTCCACAGAATGAGAATAAGAAACTCAGGCGGAAGGATTGCGGCAGTGCCATCACCAGATCCACAGAACCAGACAAAAAGTAGGAGATAGCACACGGCATATACCAGCTCACCATGCGTTTCTTTATATGGTTGGTATGGTTTACATGGTCTTTACATTACAAAATTTTCAAAACAATTGCGCAGCACACGTCTGATACACGACAGCAAATACGATAAAATGAAAATTTGGATTTGAATTATTTTGGTCTCACGCATTAAAGTGGTCCCCGCCTTTTGGAAATTCAAATTTCACCGTGTAACGCATGGGCATGCTCCTTTAAAGGAGCATGCCGTGCATTCCCGCAAATTCATTTCAGGCGGGACTATGCGCAAAAATTCAAATTCAAAATTTAGTTTTGTTGTAATTGCTGTTGTTGCAGCTGAACGTGTGCTACGTATTCTATGCAAATTTTCCTGTCTTTCTATCTATCAAGCCCTTTCGCGCAACTTTATTGCTGCTCATTTTTCTCATGTCCCAGGCTTTAGATCGTCGTGATTGATTCAATATAGATACAAGCCTGTAAGAGGTCAATTAATTTGTCGTCCGTTACTGTTCACATGTCAATTATTTTTAGATAACTAACTTTTTTATATATCTGAAACTTCAAAGTTAGCTCCACTTGCATTGCTGTCAGCAACAATGGCCAGTTTCTCGCCTGTGGGTAAGCGCAGTTTTCACATTTTGAGCCATCTGATAATGAAATTGTTAAATTTCCAGATCAAATACTGGGATTATCAACATCTACGATTTGCCAAGTGCCACGGCTTCCAGTTCACCGAAGTTGCTATACACACTGGGAAATCTTGATTATTTCGGTCTATTTGAACCGCGTTTGAAATTCTTATTCCTTTTGCAGTACATGGCCGGTCCACTTGGTACATTAGGACAGCCTTGTTTCACACTCATATTCGCCTATAACTTTTTTCGGAACAAAATTATTTTGGCCAAATTTTTTTTGCATTCAGGTCTTCAGACAGTGCCAAATCTAAAGACACCAAAACTATACAAGAGCGTAGTTTTGGTGTCCATGCATAGTTTTGGTGTCTATGCATAGTTTTGGTTTATATGAATTCGGCAATGTCCGAGGATCTTGATGCAAAAAAACCGCCGTCGAAATCAGTTCCGAAAAAAGTTATGGGCAAATAAGGTGTCCGAATTTGGTTTTTTCTAAGCAAGGACCCCAACTATTCAAATTAGATGGAATTGTCTCTCGCGGACTCTGCTCCCGCGTAACCTTCTCCTGCGGAGCTTTCCACCTGCATTACTATTTGTCAATCATTGTAAGGGTTTGCTATCTACATAAACGTCAACTGCAAATTCGTCATCCACAAATTCATTAGTGGGTAAATTTGTCAACTGGTATATTCGCGGGCTTATAAAACTTTGTTTTCTTTTGACATTTTTTATTTTCTGCTTTCAGAGATTGTTAGGTCAACGAAGCTGGATCTAGGTACCCCTTTATGTTAGTTTACGTTTGTCACCCAAATCGAAATGTCGATTTTTTACAAAAAAAATTAGAATGGGATTTGAAATTTATGGTACTTGATCCAGACATGTGCACGGGCCGGAAATTTTAGGGCCCGGCCCGCCAAATATTTTCTTGAGCCCGGCCCGGGCCGGGCCGGGCTGGCCCGCAAAGCCCGGTTCTTTATCTATGTGGGGGATAGAAAACAAAAGTCATATAAAATCATTTCATTCAAATATCAATCTTTAAAAAATCAAAGTCTTTATTCACCATATCACTCAAACACGATATCTCTTCCCATCAAAGACATTCCAATGCAAACTGAAGAAATCGATCCGGCAGATAGGCGTTCACGGTATAAAAACTAATCTATACCGTCCAAAAACATCCTCTTCACCGAAGGCTCCCCACAATCTTCCTCGTCGTTGTAATTAAGGTCTTGCGTAGTGTTCATCATCTGCTCTTGCTTCTGAAGAAGGATTGGCGATGAGTGAGAACAAAAAAGTTGGAAACGATTGAAAATTGTGGGATATTGAAAATATCGGAATTTTGAAAAGGGGTGATTTTGAAAAAAATTAAATTAAATTAGAATTAAAAGTGATGTCGGGTGAAAGAATTAGAACTTTGTAGATGAATTTACATAGTGCCAGCTGATCAGCATTCCTGTTTGATGGGCTCAATCGCTGAAAATTCATGTGGTTTGGGATAGTTTATGCATGGACACCAAAACTACGCTCTTGTATAGTTTTGGTGTCTTTAGATTTGGCACTGTCTGAAGACCTGAATGCAAAAAAAATTTGGCCAAAATAATTTTGTTCCGAAAAAAGTTATAGGCGAATATGAGTGTGAAACAAGGCTGTCCTAATGTACCAAGTGGACCGGCCATGTACTGCAAAAGGAATAAGAATTTCAAACGCGGTTCAAATAGACCGAAATAATCAAGATTTCCCAGTGTGTATAGCAACTTCGGTGAACTGGAAGCCGTGGCACTTGGCAAATCGTAGATGTTGATAATCCCAGTATTTGATCTGGAAATTTAACAATTTCATTATCAGATGGCTCAAAATGTGAAAACTGCGCTTACCCACAGGCGAGAAACTGGCCATTGTTGCTGACAGCAATGCAAGTGGAGCTAACTTTGAAGTTTCAGATATATAAAAAAGTTAGTTATCTAAAAATAATTGACATGTGAACAGTAACGGACGACAAATTAATTGACCTCTTACAGGCTTGTATCTATATTGAATCAATCACGACGATCTAAAGCCTGGGACATGAGAAAAATGAGCAGCAATAAAGTTGCGCGAAAGGGCTTGATAGATAGAAAGACAGGAAAAATTTGCATGAAAATTACGTAGCACACGTCTGCTGCACAACAGCAATTACAACAAAACTAAATTTTGAATTTGAATTTTTTGGTCTCGCGCATTAAAGTGGTCCCCGCCTTTTGGAAATTCAAATTTCACCGTGTAACGCACGGGCATGCTCCTTTAAAGAGTTAAGGTGTAGGTAAAATCGTCTTTTAGGGCACCCTAGAAGGTGGTTGGAAAATAAACGGGCATGCTCGCTTCTTAGAATAAATACAGTAAGTGATAATAGCTAATAGTCCCACATTAAAAAATCGAACAAAAAAAAGATCTCACCGAAACGTAAAAAGATGAAAAGTTACAGCCATTTCAAATATTTCAAAAAATTTTCGCCAGCCTGTAGCAGCTGTTTCAAATGCAATAAATTTGTTAAAGTACCTTGCCTATATCAAGGAACAAACAAAAGTTTTCAAACTTTTGTATCTACATATAGTATTTTTGTCGGCTTCTCCGTCATCATTTTAAATGTCCGTCACCAATTTTAACCCACTTCCCGATTGTATAATATTTTGTTCTCATCATATCTAAGGGTAAATCGGGGTCGCTGAGAACGCTAATGCTATCAGAATTGACATGTGATGCTTAAAATTTTGAGTTTTGCCAGAAAAGTGGGAAAAACCAGGTATGCTCAAGGGTCTTCGAACCTGTGACCCCAAATTTTTTTTTCATTTTTAGTTTATTTTGGCGCTGTTAAGGCGCCTGTTCGGCTTGTAAAAAGTATTCCTTGGTGTTCTATAATTTATTGAGTGGCGCTCTTATTCTTTTATTTCTCAACTCGACTAGACCCGCATCTCTAAATTTTAAAAGGCCACAAAGCAAAAATCCAGTCACACTTTTGCACTTGGTTCATCTTAAACGAAATTAACTTTTAAAAAAACTCGTGCAGCAATCATTAATTGAACTACTTTTTGTCTCACGACAACTAAGAGTTAGCGTGAGTCAAATTTTGTTTTAAAATTTAGCTTACTTTTTTAAACTTGCAGCATGTGTCGTAGTCATTTGTGTGATTGTGTGATTTTAAATTTTCACTTGCTGAAAATTTTTTTCTCTAGGGGTGCCACTTAATCGAGAGTAGACTGCACTGATATTACAATTTTAAGCATAACTTCAAGCCTATTTTATTTCTCGTTTAGTTTTGTCATTCGTTATTCAATTATCATGTATTGCTTTTAGCTTATCGATTCCTGAGGTTCCAAGTACGAAGATCGGCAATCATCATGACCAAATCGAAAGACTCCGTGACGGTAACTTTTATTCAAATTTACAGCAGGGGTGTGCACGGGCCGGCCTGAATCCACTTTTTAAATACATAAGTCCGCCCGGAGAATTGCTTCTTGTAGCTGAGATTCCAGTCTACAAAACGTATGTTGCCATTTATAAAAGTTGAATAAAAATTGTGACCGATTCTTAAAAGGTATCTCAATTTTTTCAACCTGGGCCGATCCGGACGACCTAAAAATTTAGATACTTTTTAAAAATAAGTCAAAATTTTTATTCAATTTTCATAGAAGGTAATATACGGTTTGTAGCCTGGAATCTCAGCTACAAGAATAAATTCTTCGGGCCGATTTATATATTTAAAAAGTGGGTTCGAACCGGCCCAGACGGCCCGCGGGCCTGCCCGTGCACACGCCTGATTTACAATTAGGCTCATCTATGGTCACAATCAAGAAGACAAAAGGACGAAATTTTCAAAAATAATCTTTTTGGGACGACCATGATCTATTGTTGCTAAGTGATAAGATTATTTGCTGTTTCGACTTTTGACCAAATGCCAACCATGAAACAGTAAATGGGTTTCAAAGTACAGTTGAACCTCGGTTATCGCACTCCTGGAGACCGGCCTCAGGGTGCCGGATAACTGGAGTGCCGGATAACTGAGGTTCAACTGTACTGAGTGGCTAAAAAACCAGGTAGATTTCAATCGGTCAATATTTTTTCGATAACACGATCTCAAAAAACAGTCTTTGAGTGACTATGTCAATTAAGATCGGCCTAATTATATAGGATATAATCCTAGATTATGAAGCTCTTACTCATTTTTGCTGATTCCAAACCTTTTGAAAGAGAGTTGCCACCAGAGATTCTGCATGAAATTGTAAATTTTCTGTCTTTCCCGAATTGCAAGCAGCTGTTTGACAATTTTTCTAGAGGCGTGACTTCTAGTCCTACACTTTCATTTGTTCATAAACGGCTCCAAAGTAATCACTACAAACTGTGGCTCATTGAACAACAGCCTCACGTTGTGGTAATCATGTTTATTTGATTGAAAAATTTTGACTTACTTTTTTCACTATATTTGCTGATTGAGCCAAAAAAAGATCAAATTATCCACTATTTTTTAAATCTTGAAATCTATAAGTCATAAAAGTTGTGATTCTTCTTTGCATTTTCACATCCAAAAATTTAGTTTTGCAAAATGATGGGTGATACAAAGCAGATCCTTGAAAATATGCAGGATGAAACCACCGGCCGAGACAAAGCTCGTGACTTAGTGATTCAGTAAGTTCAACTAACACATCTATTTTTAGTGATAGGGGGTTAAACGTAATCTTACAGGATCTCTGACCGCTTCGGTGATAAGTTGAATGACCTGAAGTCTGATTTGGATACTTCTAAGAATATCATCGTTGAGCTGACGCAACAGCTCAAAGAAAAGAATCAGCAGATGCAGCAGTTGACGCAGCAGCACGGTCAGATTGTTCTCGAGGCTTTCCGAACCAATCGATCAAATGTGATTGTCGTTGCTGCTCTTGGAATTTGTCTTGGATTTCTAATTCACAAACAATATTTCTCCTGAGCTGTTCATTCTTGCTAGTGCTAGATGTATGTTCGCTTGTTGCTCAAATAAATTGAAATTGGAAATCTTCTGTCTTCTGGTTTGTTGCCAACTTTCTGAAATTTTCTGTCCATTTTGTGCACAATCGTTTGCTCTTTCTGACAAATTAATAAAACAAGGCTATTGCGCTCCATTTAGGCCCAGGAAAAAAGGGTTTTTTTCTAAAAAATTGTTGTTTTAAAGATTTTGATTTTTGTGCCAATTGGCAATTTTCGTCGCAAAAATTAGTGAGTTACTATCACCTAATTTGGCTACGATGATCATTGCTTTAAAATATGACTTTTATACATGGTTGTCAAAATATATAAAATTGATAAAATTCGATAAAATTTATGGCGTTATGCACGTCTCTGAATTCGATAAAAATCAATAAAAAATTCGATAAAATTTTTATCGAATTTTTTATCGATTTTTATCGAATTTTTTTATCGGTCATTCTACCACATTGTCACTTGTCAGGTTAAGTTTTTGCGCTTAGCACTAATATAGCCTCTGTCTTGCCGTGTCAGTTTCAAAGTCAAGTCAAATTATCCTGAAACAATTTTATTTGTAACAGCAAATACCACCGAAATGAACAAAACAATTAGATTACACCCTTCAAAAACAAAGATCGTAGATGAATTAGTGACGCAATTCTTGCCGGCTGAAGTCGATTCCGTGTGAAATTTCCAACGATGCATCTGAGTTCTTTGAACGCACGCTCACTCGGTGATGACGATGGCTGCCATCCAAATAGAAGTCTGGCAAGAACTGAAAGACGAGGAAACATCTAAAAAAGCATATATGAGAAAACATTGTGAAGCAACTGGCGTACCGACTCATACTGTTTCCAAAATTTCAAAACATTGTTACACGGTGGCGTTAGTGAATACATGATTATTTATCCTTCCAATGGTGTAGGCGGCAAGAAATCGAATAGAGCTCCTGGACCTTTAATCGTACTGTGTTCTTCTTCAGAAGTCATAGCTTCAGCGTAGTTTCGGACGATTTTCTTCATCTGAAATAGGCAAATATAAACTTAAATGAGTAGAATTTAATTGCAATGTACCTCTTCATAATCCCAACCCGATATTTTCGAAGCTGGCAATGTGTGAAAGGACTAAGAAAAGCAGAGCTGATGACCAATTTCTTGTTCAGCTTTCCCGAAATTTGTGTCAACCAATCATTTGAAAGATCGCCAATTTTGCGTTCAAATGCTTCCATAGCTGCTTCTGCCACCGCAATGCTCCATTTTGAATTGATAATTCGTAACCTCTTATCACTAAGGGAAAGCCAGATTGTAGCGATATGAAGAAGAACGCCACTTGTAGTCACATCGATTTCTCCCTGAAAGTTGAATTTTAGGAAAGTAGTAAACATAAACTAAAAAGCCAAGGACCACCTGCATAACAAGCACCATTTTATGAATTGGAAAAAGCACAGACAAGTAATCATTGAAGAATGACTTGGAAGCCAAGTCCAGCAAAGCAAGGGCTGTTTCATTTGTCGGGCAAATCCTCATAACTGCGTTGCGGAGAATATCCAAATTGCTTACAAGTGCTTCTACCATGTTGAAATAGGACAGCCATCTTGTTTCCGCAAAAGATTCTTGATGTGAAATCTGCATGAAATCAAGTAAAAACCATGTGAAATATTTGAAAAGGCTTAAAATATTAGACCTTAAGCCAGTTGTGCCGCACTTGTTGAGTATTGCACGGCACGCGATATCCTTACAGACGACTCGATCACTAGGCTTACCATCCACCAGTAAGGCGTCGAATTGGCTTCCGAACTCTTTGCTTTTCCACACGGCTATTTCATCGTATTCTTCATCGAACGATTCCTAAACACAGTGTAACTAAAATAGTATAAAAAAGCACTAATTTCCTACTTTTGTTCGTCTGGATCTTTTAGGTGTAGGCGTATCACTCATGGTTGGATTAGCTAAAAGATGTACAATAATGCTGTTTATACTGCGAAACGGAGTCAATATGTGTCTTAAGTGCAAAACATTGGCCTAACAAAGGACAAAATGTGGTAGAAGAACCGATAGAAAAATTCGATAAAAATCGATAAAAAATTCGATAAAATTTTTATCGAATTTTTTATCGATTTTTATCGATTTCGAAAAAATAATTCTCGTTTGAATTTTTATCGAATTTTATCAATTTTATATATTTTGACAACCATGCTTTTATATGCTTACTTTTGCAAGAAAAGATGCGTAGCTACTGACATTAAAGGCGCTTTTAATTTGCAAAAGCAACAGGGACGGTGTAACTAAAAATTTTGGCTAAATTAACCAAATATAGTAAGCAAAATATAGTGATAAAAATAGCCAAATACAGTGGAATCACGCTATAACGCCACCCCAATCAGGCATGGACACAGGCCGAATTTCGGCGGCCCGGCCCAGGGCCGTAATAGTTCGGCCCGGCCCGCACTATTTAGTCCTCAGCCCGGCCCGGGCTGAGCGAAGCCCTACTTCAAATACACTAATCAAATACACTAAAAAAATTTCTACATTTCCTAAAAAAAACAAAGAATCTTTATTGATAGCACTTTTAGCACTTTTACCGTAAGACGCACTTTTACCGTTTTATCTGACGCTGTTTTTGTACAGAATAGCCTTGATAAATGTACTCTGAATTAAAGTTAGGTTTATTTTAGTTATCGTCCTATCGAAAAGACTGAAAAATGCAAGGCAAGAAAGGTGAAAGCAAGTTAAAGATGTGGACCAATGCAAATGCTGATGAAAGTTCTTATGAGTGGATGAACGCATCTCTTCAGTCTCATGTGCTGGCAGCTTCTATGATGAATGCTCCGGGTGGGGGGGCATTTGAACATCTCTGCTGGCTGGGCTAATGATTCTGATCCGTTCAATCGTGCTATCCGAGATATGTCAAATTTGACTCTGCAAGGATCAAGCGCAAACAACACGATGGTACTTTGACCACTTCTTTATCTCAAACTTTCATGTGCAGGTCTGTCTTTACAGGAGATCAAACTGCATGATGTTAGCAAGAACGGCGAGAAGGCAGATGCGAGTCATTTTGAGATTATGAGTATGCTAGGTTGGTTCGTTCTTATGGTTGTGCACACTCATTTACGCAGTTCCTTAGGGCAAGGGTCGTTTGGAAAGGTCTTCTTGGTGCGCAAGGTGAAGGGGAGTGATATTGGGCAGCTCTATGCTATGAAGGTCCTCAAGAAAGCCACTCTTAGAGGTTCGGCGAGGATAGTGCTCGGGAATTTTGTTTACATATTTGTATGCTGTTATAGTTCGTGATCGTGCTCGTTCAAAGATGGAGCGTGACATCCTTGCCCAGATTCATCATCCGTTTATCGTCAGACTGCACTATGGTGAGGTGCTTTGCGTTGATTACAGCAGCCACGCAGTATTTTTAGCCTATCAGACAGAGGGAAAGCTTTACTTGATCTTGGATTTCCTCGAGGGCGGAGACCTTTTTTCCATGCTTTCGAAGGTCATTGTAAACTTTGCATAAAACAGTGTTTTCCTTATTCCCTTGTTAGATCAGGGGGGGGGAAATCGTTGAGGAAGATGTCAGATTCTATATGGCTGAGTTGGTTTTGGCTCTGGATCATCTGCACTGTCTCGGAATTGTGTATCGTGATATGAAGCCCGAAAAGTAAGTAATATTTCAAAAAAATTTCGCCAGCCTGTAGCAGCTGTTTCAAATGCAATAAATTTGTTAAAGTACCTTGCCTATATCAAGGAACAAACAAAAGTTTTCAAACTTTTGTATAAAAAGTATTCCTTGGTGTTCTATAATTTATTGAGTGGCGCTCTTATTCTTTTATTTCTCAACTCGACTAGACCCGCATCTCTAAATTTTAAAAGGCCACAAAGCAAAAATCCAGTCACACTTTTGCACTTGGTTCATCTTAAACGAAATTAACTTTAAAAAAAAACTCGTGCAGCAATCATTAATTGAACTACTTTTTGTCTCACGACAACTAAGAGTTAGCGTGAGTCAAATTTTGTTTTAAAATTTAGCTTACTTTTTTAAACTTGCAGCATGTGTCGTAGTCATTTGTGTGATTGTGTGATTTTAAATTTTCACTTGCTGAAAAATTTTTCTCTAGGTGCCACTTAATCGAGTAGACTGCACTGATATTACAATTTTAAGCATAACTTCAAGCCTATTTTATTTCTCGTTTAGTTTTGTCATTCGTTATTCAATTATCATGTATTGCTTTTAGCTTATCGATTCCTGAGGTTCCAAGTACGAAGATCGGCAATCATCATGACCAAATCGAAAGACTCCGTGACGGTAACTTTTATTCAAATTTACAGCAGCGGTGTGCACGGGCCGGCCTGAATCCACTTTTTAAATACATAAGTCCGCCGGAGAATTGCTTCTTGTAGCTGAGATTCCAGTCTACAAAACGTATGTTGCCATTTATAAAAGTTGAATAAAAATTGTGACCGATTCTTAAAAGGGGGGAAATCGTTGAGGAAGATGTCAGATTCTATATGGCTGAGTTGGTTTTGGCTCTGGATCATCTGCACTGTCTCGGAATTGTGTATCGTGATTTGAAGCCCGAAAAGTAAGGATGCGGATCTGTAATTCAGGCTGTATTTATTACCCTCCTCCTTTCAGCATTCTTTTGGACGCTGAAGGACATGTAGTTATCACGGATTTCGGACTATGCAAGGAAGCATTGGAAGCAGATGCCAAGACTTATAGTTTTTGTGGTACGTGTTTCATGACATTTTTGATATTGTTCGGGCTTATTTTAAATATTAAGGTACTGTGGAATATATGGCTCCAGAAATTATCATTCACCGTGGTCACTCCAAAGAAGCGGATTATTGGTCACTGGCTGTCGTAATGGTAAGCTAATTCTTGTGACTTCTTGAATCTTTTTAATTTATCGATATTAAGTTCGAGATGGTAACTGGTCAGCTGCCCTTCTGCGGGAAGAATCGAAAAGAGACTATGGGTTGGTCAGCGGTGGCTTTACTGCCTGCTGAAACGTGTAGTATTTTGATCCTAAAATTTTAGTGGTAAACTCGTGATGCCGTTCTACTTGAGTCTTGAAGCACAGGACCTTTTGCGGGGGCTGTTCAAGCGTACTCCGGAAAATCGTCTTGGATCAGGTCCAAATGGTGGTCAGCAAGTCAAAAGCCATTCCTTCTTTTCGTCTATCAATTGGCAGCGATTGTATGCTCGTCAGGTGCTTCCTCCGTTCAAGCCGATGCTCTCTGGTTCGTTGTACGTCTCACTTCTTCGACAATGAATACACGAACAAGGCCGCTGAAGGTATGCTAGAATTTTTTTGATACAATGCTAAATATTTGTTTCTTTCTAGATTCTCCAGTTGCCCCAGCTTCGCCATCTACCAATGAAGTGTTCCGTGGATTCAGTTATGTTGATCCTGAAGTCGATAGAGTTGATGTGAGTGGCCTTGCTGGAGTCTTCGATCATGTCAGTCCTTTCGCGTTGTATCCGGCTCAGTGGTCACAAGCAGCTAAATCTCGCAGGGTGCCCATGGTGAATTATTCCTCATTCAGGTGAACTAATTGCGCGCCTAGTCTCCCTCTGAAATCATATCTCAAGTTATCCAATCATTTTCTTCTGTTGTTATATATGCTGTTTATGAAGAAAAATAAAGCATTGCCGTTAAAATTCTTAGCTTTATTTTAAAAGGCTCGATATTGCGCAATATAGCTAAAAGTTGAAGGTGTTGGGTGTGCTGGTCTAAAATTTTGAAGTTATGATGCGGTCATTCGCTCATGCCGTTGAGTAATCTTTTGGCAGTTTTTGTCGAATTTTTATGGAACAGCCGAAGATAGAAGTATCGAAGGATATCGCTTTTTTCTTTGCGTATTTTCTGTATAGATTTCTGCTCGTAGGTAATGCCTTATCGCAAAGAACACAGATTTGGTATTCGATCAGTTTTGAAAAGGCGCTTTGATAGAAAATATGCAGTAACTTCCTAATCGCATCCTAAGTTTCCTGATACTTGATTTTGGAAATAGAAAAACTAGACATGCAGCCAATGTGGTTAGACCCGAGGA
>JAMRYI010001596.1:0-18411 GCA_029231635.1 Ditylenchus weischeri
GGGGCTTGGAGTTGAGATTCGCACATCCACATAGCTTGGACACAAATCACTCAAAAGTGAATCTGGATGTATAAAGGGGCTTGGGTTGAGATTCGCACATCCACACATAGCTTGGACACAAATCACTCAAAGTCTGGATGTATAAAGGGGCTTGGAGTTGAGATTCGCACACACACACAGCTTGGACATTACAAATCACTCAAAAGTGAATCTGGATGTATAAAGGGGCTTGGAGTTGAGATTCGCACACACATAGCTTAGACACAAATCACTCAAAAGTGAATCTGGATGTATAAAGGGCTTGGGTTGAGTTCGCATCCACATAGCTTGGACACAAATCACTCAAGTGACTCTGGATGTATTAAGGGCTTGGAGTTGATTCGCACACCGACATAGCTTAGACATAAATCACTTAAAAGTGACTCTGGATGTAAGGGGGCTTGGGTTGAGATTCACACACACATAGCTTAGACACAATCACTCAAAAGTGAATCTGGATGTATAAAGGGGGCTTGGGTTGAGATTCGCACATCCACATAGCTTAGACACAAATCACTCAAAAGTGAATCTGGATGTATAAAGGGGCTTGGAGTTGAGATTCGCACACCACATAGCTTAGACACAAATCACTCAAAAGTGAATCTGGATGTAAAGGGGGCTTGGAGTTGAGATTCGCACACCACATAGCAGACACAAATCACTCAAAAGTGACTCTGGATGTATAAAGGGCTTGGAGTTGAGATTCGCACACCGACATAGCAGACATAAATCACTCAAAAGTGACTCTGGATGTATAAAGGGGGCTTGGAGTTGAGATTCGCACCACATAGCTTGGACACAAATCACTCAAAAGTGAATCTGGATGTATAAAGGGGGCTTAGGTTGAGATTCGCACATCCACATAGCTGGACACAAATCACTCAAAAGTGAATCTGGATGTATAAAGGGGGCTTGGAGTTGAGATTCGCACACCACATAGCTTGAACAAATCACTCAAAAGTGAATCTGGATGTATAAGGGGGCTTGGAGTTGAGATTCGCACACACATAGCAGACACAAATCACTCAAAGTGAATCTGGATGTATAAAGGGGCTTGGAGTTGAGATTCGCATCCACATAGCTTGGAACAAATCACTCAAAGTGAATCTGGATGTATAAAGGGGGCTTGGTTGAGATTCGCATCCACATAGCTTGGACACAAATCACTCAAAAGTGAATCTGGATGTATAAAGGGGTTGGAGTTGAGATTCACACACCATAGCTTGGACACAAATCACTCAAGTGAATCTGGATGTATAAAGGGGCTTGGAGTTGAGATTCGCACACCACATAGCTTGGACACAAATCACTCAAAAGTGAATCTGGATGTATTAAAGGGCTTGGAGTTGAGATTCACACACACATAGCTTAGAACATAAATCACTCAAAAGTGACTCTGGATGTATAAGGGGCTTGGAGTTGAGATTCATCACATAGCTTGGACACAAATCACCAAAGTGAATCTGGATGTATAAAGGGCTTGGAGTTGAGATTCGCACACACATAGCTTAGACACAAATCACTCAAAAGTGAATCTGGATGTATAAAGGGGGCTTGGAGTTGAGATTCACACACCATAGCTTGGACACAAATCACTCAAAAGTGAATCTGGATGTATAAAGGGGCTTGGGTTGAGATTCGCACATCCACATAGCTTGGACACAAATCACTTAAAAGTGACTCTGGATGTATTAAGGGGGCTTGGTTGAGATTCGCACACACACATAGCTTAGACACAAATCACTCAAAAGTGAATCTGGATGTATAAAGGGGGCTTGGAGTTGAGATTCGCACACCACATAGCTTAGACATAAATCACTCAAAAGTGAATCTGGATGTATAAGGGGCTTGGAGTTGAGATTCGCACACACACATAGCTTAGACACAAATCACTCAAAAGTGACTCTGGATGTATAAAGGGGCTTGGGTTGAGATTCGCATCCACATAGCTTAGACACAAATCACTCAAAAGTGAATCTGGATGTATAAAGGGGGCTTGAGTTGAGATTGCACATCCACATAGCTTAGACACAAATCACTCAAAAGTGAATCTGGATGTATAAAGGGGCTTGGAGTTGAGATTCGCACACCACATAGCTTAGACACAAATCACTCAAAAGTGAATCTGGATGTATAAAGGGGCTTGGAGTTGAGATTCGCACACCACATAGCTTAGACACAAATCACTCAAAAGTGACTCTGGATGTATAAAGGGGCTTGGAGTTGAGATTCGCACACCACATAGCTTGGACACAAATCACTCAAAAGTGACTCTGGATGTATAAAGGGGCTTGGAGTTGAGATTCGCACATCCACATAGCTTAGACACAAATCACTCAAAAGTGAATCTGGATGTATAAAGGGGCTTGGAGTTGAGATTCGCACCCACATAGCTTAGACACAAATCACTCAAAAGTGACTCTGGATGTATAAAGGGGCTTGGAGTTGAGATTCGCACACCACATAGCTTAGACACAAATCACTCAAAAGTGACTCTGGATGTATAAAGGGGCTTGGAGTTGAGATTCGCACATCCACATAGCTTGGACACAAATCACTCAAAAGTGAATCTGGATGTATAAAGGGGCTTGGAGTTGAGATTCGCACACCACATAGCTTAGACACAAATCACTCAAAAGTGAATCTGGATGTATAAAGGGGCTTGGAGTTGAGATTCGCACACCACATAGCTTGGACACAAATCACTCAAAAGTGAATCTGGATGTATAAAGGGGGCTTGGAGTTGAGATTCGCACACCACATAGCTTAGACACAAATCACTCAAAAGTGAATCTGGATGTATAAAGGGGCTTGGAGTTGAGATTCGCACCCACATAGCTTAGACACAAATCACTCAAAAGTGAATCTGGATGTATAAAGGGGGCTTGGAGTTGAGATTCGCACATCCACATAGCTTAGACACAAATCACTCAAAAGTGAATCTGGATGTATAAAGGGGCTTGGAGTTGAGATTCGCACACCACATAGCTTAGACACAAATCACTCAAAAGTGACTCTGGATGTATAAAGGGGGCTTGGAGTTGAGATTCGCACATCCCACATAGCTTAGACACAAATCACTCAAAAGTGAATCTGGATGTATAAAGGGGCTTGGAGTTGAGATTCGCACACCACATAGCTTAGACACAAATCACTCAAAAGTGAATCTGGATGTATAAAGGGGCTTGGAGTTGAGATTCGCACACCACATAGCTTAGACACAAATCACTCAAAAGTGAATCTGGATGTATAAAGGGGCTTGGAGTTGAGATTCGCGCATCACATAGCTTAGACACAAATCACTCAAAAGTGAATCTGGATGTATAAAGGGGGCTTGGAGTTGAGATTCGCACATCCACATAGCTTGACACAAATCACTCAAAAGTGAATCTGGATGTATAAAGGGGGCTTGGAGTTGAGATTCGCACACCACATAGCTTAGACACAAATCACTCAAAAGTGAATCTGGATGTATAAAGGGGCTTGGAGTTGAGATTCGCACACCACATAGCTTAGACACAAATCACTCAAAAGTGAATCTGGATGTATAAAGGGGCTTGGAGTTGAGATTCGCACATCCACATAGCTTAGACACAAATCACTCAAAAGTGAATCTGGATGTATAAAGGAGGCTTGGAGTTGAGATTCGCACACCCACATAGCTTAGACACAAATCACTCAAAAGTGAATCTGGATGTATAAAGGGGGCTTGGAGTTGAGATTCGCACACCACATAGCTTGACACAAATCACTCAAAAGTGAATCTGGATGTATAAAGGGGGCTTGGAGTTGAGATTCGCACACACACATAGCTTAGACACAAATCACTCAAAAGTGAATCTGGATGTATAAAGGGGGCTTGGAGTTGAGATTCGCACATCCACATAGCTTGGACACAAATCACTCAAAAGTGAATCTGGATGTACTAAAGGGGCTTGGAGTTGAGATTCGCACACCACATAGCTTGGACACAAATCACTCAAAAGTGAATCTGGATGTATAAAGGGGCTTGGAGTTGAGATTCGCACACCACATAGCTTAGACACAAATCACTCAAAAGTGAATCTGGATGTATAAAGGGGCTTGGAGTTGAGATTCGCACACCACATAGCTTAGACACAAATCACTCAAAAGTGAATCTGGATGTATAAAGGGGCTTGGAGTTGAGATTCGCACACCACATAGCTTAGACACAAATCACTCAAAAGTGAATCTGGATGTATAAAGGGGCTTGGAGTTGAGATTCGCACATCCACATAGCTTAGACACAAATCACTCAAAAGTGAATCTGGATGTATAAAGGGGGCTTGGAGTTGAGATTACATCCACATAGCTTAGACACAAATCACTCAAAAGTGAATCTGGATGTATAAAGGGGCTTGGAGTTGAGATTCGCACATCCACATAGCTTAGACACAAATCACTCAAAAGTGAATCTGGATGTATAAAGGGGGCTTGGAGTTGAGATTCGCACATCACATAGCTTGGACACAAATCACTCAAAAGTGAATCTGGATGTATAAAGGGGCTTGGAGTTGAGATTCGCACACCACATAGCTTAGACACAAATCACTCAAAAGTGAATCTGGATGTATAAAGGGGCTTGGAGTTGAGATTCGCACATCCACATAGCTTAGACACAAATCACTCAAAAGTGAATCTGGATGTATAAAGGGGCTTGGAGTTGAGATTGCACACCACATAGCTTAGACACAAATCACTCAAAAGTGAATCTGGATGTATAAAGGGGGCTTGGAGTTGAGATTCGCACATCCACATAGCTTAGACACAAATCACTCAAAAGTGAATCTGGATGTATAAAGGGGGCTTGGAGTTGAGATTCGCACATCCACATAGCTTGGACACAAATCACTCAAAAGTGAATCTGGATGTATAAAGGGGCTTGGAGTTGAGATTCGCACACACACATAGCTTAGACACAAATCACTCAAAAGTGAATCTGGATGTATAAAGGGGCTTGGAGTTGAGATTCGCACACCACATAGCTTGGACACAAATCACTCAAAAGTGAATCTGGATGTATAAAGGGGCTTGGAGTTGAGATTCGCACATCCACATAGCTTAGACACAAATCACTCAAAAGTGAATCTGGATGTATAAAGGGGGCTTGGAGTTGAGATTCGCACATCCACATAGCTTAGACACAAATCACTCAAAAGTGAATCTGGATGTATAAAGGGGCTTGGAGTTGAGATTCGCACACCACATAGCTTAGACACAAATCACTCAAAAGTGAATCTGGATGTATAAAGGGGGCTTGGAGTTGAGATTCGCACATCCACATAGCTTAGACTCAAATCACTCAAAAGTGAATCTGGATGTATAAAGGGGCTTGGAGTTGAGATTCGCACATCCACATAGCTTAGACACAAATCACTCAAAAGTGAATCTGGATGTATAAAGGGGGCTTGGAGTTGAGATTCGCACACCACATAGCTTGGACACAAATCACTCAAAAGTGAATCTGGATGTATAAAGGGGGCTTGGAGTTGAGATTCGCACACCCACATAGCTTAGACTCAAATCACTCAAAAGTGAATCTGGATGTATAAAGGGGCTTGGAGTTGAGATTCACATCCACATAGCTTAGACACAAATCACTCAAAAGTGAATCTGGATGTATAAAGGGGCTTGGAGTTGAGATTCGCACATCCATAGCTTGACACAAATCACTCAAAAGTGAATCTGGATGTATAAAGGGGCTTGGAGTTGAGATTCGCACACCACATAGCTTAGACACAAATCACTCAAAAGTGAATCTGGATGTATAAAGGGGGCTTGGAGTTGAGATTCGCACATCCATAGCTTAGACACAAATCACTCAAAAGTGAATCTGGATGTATAAAGGGGGCTTGGAGTTGAGATTCGCACATCCACATAGCTTAGACACAAATCACTCAAAAGTGAATCTGGATGTATAAAGGGGCTTGGAGTTGAGATTCGCACATCCACATAGCTTGGACACAAATCACTCAAAAGTGAATCTGGATGTATAAAGGGGCTTGGAGTTGAGATTCGCACATCCACATAGCTTAGACACAAATCACTCAAAAGTGAATCTGGATGTATAAAGGGGCTTGGAGTTGAGATTCGCACACCACATAGCTTAGACACAAATCACTCAAAAGTGAATCTGGATGTATAAAGGGGGCTTGGAGTTGAGATTCGCACATCCACATAGCTTAGACACAAATCACTCAAAAGTGAATCTGGATGTATAAAGGGGGCTTGGAGTTGAGATTCGCACATCCACATAGCTTAGACACAAATCACTCAAAAGTGAATCTGGATGTATAAAGGGGCTTGGAGTTGAGATTCGCACATCCACATAGCTTAGACACAAATCACTCAAAAGTGAATCTGGATGTATAAAGGGGGCTTGGAGTTGAGATTCGCACACCACATAGCTTAGACACAAATCACTCAAAAGTGAATCTGGATGTATAAAGGGGGCTTGGAGTTGAGATTCGCACATCCACATAGCTTGACACAAATCACTCAAAAGTGAATCTGGATGTATAAAGGGGCTTGGAGTTGAGATTCGCACATCCACATAGCTTGGACACAAATCACTCAAAAGTGAATCTGGATGTATAAAGGGGCTTGGAGTTGAGATTCGCACATCCACATAGCTTAGACACAAATCACTCAAAAGTGAATCTGGATGTATAAAGGGGGCTTGGAGTTGAGATTCGCACACACACATAGCTTAGACACAAATCACTCAAAAGTGAATCTGGATGTATAAAGGGGGCTTGGAGTTGAGATTCGCACATCCACATAGCTTAGACACAAATCACTCAAAAGTGAATCTGGATGTATAAAGGGGCTTGGAGTTGAGATTCGCACACACACATAGCTTAGACACAAATCACTCAAAAGTGAATCTGGATGTATAAAGGGGGCTTGGAGTTGAGATTCGCACATCCACATAGCTTAGACACAAATCACTCAAAAGTGAATCTGGATGTATAAAGGGGGCTTGGAGTTGAGATTCGCACACCCACATAGCTTAGACACAAATCACTCAAAAGTGAATCTGGATGTATAAAGGGGGCTTGAGATGAGCACATCCACATAGCTTAGACACAAATCACTCAAAAGTGAATCTGGATGTATAAAGGGGCTTGGAGTTGAGATTCGCACATCCACATAGCTTAGACACAAATCACTCAAAAGTGAATCTGGATGTATAAAGGGGCTTGGAGTTGAGATTCGCACATCCACATAGCTTAGACACAAATCACTCAAAAGTGAATCTGGATGTATTAAGGGGGCTTGGAGTTGAGATTCGCACATCCATAGCTTAGACACAAATCACTCAAAAGTGAATCTGGATGTATAAAGGGGGCTTGGAGTTGAGATTCGCACATCCACATAGCTTGGACACAAATCACTCAAAAGTGAATCTGGATGTATAAAGGGGCTTGGAGTTAAGATTCGCACATCCACATAGCTTGGACACAAATCACTCAAAAGTGAATCTGGATGTATAAAGGGGCTTGGTTGAGATTCGCACATCCACATAGCTTAGACACAAATCACTCAAAAGTGAATCTGGATGTATAAAGGGGCTTGGAGTTGAGATTCGCACATCCACATAGCTTAGACACAAATCACTCAAAAGTGAATCTGGATGTATAAAGGGGGCTTGGAGTTGAGATTCGCACATCCACATAGCTTAGACACAAATCACTCAAAAGTGAATCTGGATGTATAAAGGGGCTTGGAGTTGAGATTCGCACATCCACATAGCTTGGACACAAATCACTCAAAAGTGAATCTGGATGTATAAAGGGGCTTGGAGTTGAGATTCGCACATCCACATAGCTTAGACACAAATCACTCAAAAGTGAATCTGGATGTATAAAGGGGGCTTGGAGTTGAGATTCGCACATCCACATAGCTTGACACAAATCACTCAAAAGTGAATCTGGATGTATAAAGGGGGCTTGGAGTTGAGATTCGCACATCCACATAGCTTGGACACAAATCACTCAAAAGTGAATCTGGATGTATAAAGTGGGCTTGGAGTTGAGATTCGCACACACACATAGCTTGGACACAAATCACTCAAAAGTGAATCTGGATGTATAAAGGGGCTTGGAGTTGAGATTCGCACACCACATAGCTTAGACACAAATCACTCAAAAGTGAATCTGGATGTATAAAGGGGCTTGGAGTTGAGATTCGCACATCCACATAGCTTAGACACAAATCACTCAAAAGTGAATCTGGATGTATAAAGGGGCTTGGAGTTGAGATTCGCACATCCACATAGCTTGACACAAATCACTCAAAAGTGAATCTGGATGTATAAAGGGGCTTGGAGTTGAGATTCGCACACCCATAGCTTAGACACAAATCACTCAAAAGTGAATCTGGATGTATAAAGGGGGCTTGGAGTTGAGATTCGCACATCCACATAGCTTGGACACAAATCACTCAAAAGTGAATCTGGATGTATAAGGGGGCTTGAGTTGAGATTCGCACACCACATAGCTTAGACACAAATCACTCAAAAGTGAATCTGGATGTATAAAGGGGCTTGGAGTTGAGATTCGCACATCCACATAGCTTAGACACAAATCACTCAAAAGTGAATCTGGATGTATAAAGGGGCTTGGAGTTGAGATTCGCACATCCACATAGCTTAGACACAAATCACTCAAAAGTGAATCTGGATGTATAAGGGGGCTTGGAGTTGAGATTCGCACATCCACATAGCTTAGACACAAATCACTCAAAAGTGAATCTGGATGTATAAAGGGGCTTGGAGTTGAGATTCGCACATCCACATAGCTTAGACACAAATCACTCAAAAGTGAATCTGGATGTATAAAGGGGCTTGAGTTGAGATTCGCACATCCACATAGCTTGGACACAAATCACTCAAAAGTGAATCTGGATGTATAAAGGGGCTTGGAGTTGAGATTCGCACATCCACATAGCTTAGACACAAATCACTCAAAAGTGAATCTGGATGTATAAAGGGGCTTGGAGTTGAGATTCGCACCCACATAGCTTAGACACAAATCACTCAAAAGTGAATCTGGATGTATAAAGGGGCTTGGAGTTGAGATTCGCACACACACATAGCTTAGACATAAATCACTTAAAAGTGACTCTGGATGTACTAAAGGGGCTTGGAGTTGAGATTCGCACACACACATAGCTTAGACACAAATCACTCAAAAGTGAATCTGGATGTATAAAGGGGGCTTGGAGTTGAGATTCGCACATCCACATAGCTTGGACACAAATCACTCAAAAGTGAATCTGGATGTATAAAGGGGCTTGGAGTTGAGATTCGCACATCCACATAGCTTAGACACAAATCACTCAAAAGTGAATCTGGATGTATAAAGGGGCTTGGAGTTGAGATTCGCACACCACATAGCTTAGACACAAATCACTCAAAAGTGAATCTGGATGTATAAAGGGGCTTGGAGTTGAGATTCGCACATCCACATAGCTTGACACAAATCACTCAAAAGTGAATCTGGATGTATAAAGGGGGCTTGGAGTTGAGATTCGCACATCCACATAGCTTAGACTCAAATCACTCAAAAGTGAATCTGGATGTATAAAGGGGCTTGGAGTTGAGATTCGCACACCACATAGCTTAGACACAAATCACTCAAAAGTGAATCTGGATGTATAAAGGGGGCTTGGGTTGAGATTCGCACACCACATAGCTTAGACACAAATCACTCAAAAGTGAATCTGGATGTATAAAGGGGCTTGGAGTTGAGATTCGCACACCACATAGCTTAGACACAAATCACTCAAAAGTGAATCTGGATGTATAAAGGGGGCTTGGAGTTGAGATTCGCACACCACATAGCTTAGACACAAATCACTCAAAAGTGAATCTGGATGTATAAAGGGGCTTGGAGTTGAGATTCGCACACCACATAGCTTGGACACAAATCACTCAAAAGTGAATCTGGATGTATAAAGGGCTTGGAGTTGAGATTCGCACACCACATAGCTTAGACACAAATCACTCAAAAGTGAATCTGGATGTATAAAGGGGCTTGGAGTTGAGATTCGCACATCCACATAGCTTAGACACAAATCACTCAAAAGTGAATCTGGATGTATAAAGGGGCTTGGAGTTGAGATTCGCACACCCACATAGCTTAGACACAAATCACTCAAAAGTGAATCTGGATGTATAAAGGGGCTTGGAGTTGAGATTCGCACACCACATAGCTTAGACACAAATCACTCAAAAGTGAATCTGGATGTATAAAGGGGCTTGAGTTGAGATTCGCACATCCACATAGCTTAGACACAAATCACTCAAAAGTGAATCTGGATGTATAAAGGGGCTTGGAGTTGAGATTCGCACATCCACATAGCTTAGACACAAATCACTCAAAAGTGAATCTGGATGTATAAAGGGGGCTTGGAGTTGAGATTCGCACACCACATAGCTTAGACACAAATCACTCAAAAGTGAATCTGGATGTATAAAGGGGCTTGGAGTTGAGATTCGCACATCCACATAGCTTGACACAAATCACTCAAAAGTGAATCTGGATGTATAAAGGGGGCTTGGAGTTGAGATTCGCACACACACATAGCTTAGACACAAATCACTCAAAAGTGAATCTGGATGTATAAAGGGGGCTTGGAGTTGAGATTCGCACACCACATAGCTTAGACACAAATCACTCAAAAGTGAATCTGGATGTATAAAGGGGCTTGGAGTTGAGATTCGCACATCCACATAGCTTAGACACAAATCACTCAAAAGTGAATCTGGATGTATAAAGGGGCTTGGAGTTGAGATTCGCACACCACATAGCTTAGACACAAATCACTCAAAAGTGAATCTGGATGTATAAAGGGGCTTGGAGTTGAGATTCGCACACCACATAGCTTAGACACAAATCACTCAAAAGTGAATCTGGATGTATAAAGGGGCTTGGAGTTGAGATTCGCACACCACATAGCTTAGACACAAATCACTCAAAAGTGAATCTGGATGTATTAAGGGGCTTGGAGTTGAGATTCGCACATCCACATAGCTTAGACACAAATCACTCAAAAGTGAATCTGGATGTATAAAGGGGCTTGGAGTTGAGATTCGCACACCACATAGCTTAGACACAAATCACTCAAAAGTGAATCTGGATGTATAAAGGGGCTTGGAGTTGAGATTCGCACACCACATAGCTTGGACACAAATCACTCAAAAGTGAATCTGGATGTATAAAGGGGCTTGGAGTTGAGATTCGCACACCCACATAGCTTAGACACAAATCACTCAAAAGTGAATCTGGATGTATAAGGGGCTTGGAGTTGAGATTCGCACACCACATAGCTTAGACACAAATCACTCAAAAGTGACTCTGGATGTATAAGGGGCTTGGAGTTGAGATTCGCACATCCACATAGCTTAGACACAAATCACTCAAAAGTGAATCTGGATGTATAAAGGGGGCTTGGAGTTGAGATTCGCACATCCATAGCTTAGACACAAATCACTCAAAAGTGAATCTGGATGTATAAAGGGGCTTGGAGTTGAGATTCGCACATCCACATAGCTTAGACACAAATCACTCAAAAGTGAATCTGGATGTATAAAGGGGCTTGGGTTGAGATTCGCACACCCACATAGCTTAGACACAAATCACTCAAAAGTGACTCTGGATGTATAAAGGGGGCTTGGAGTTGAGATTCGCACATCCACATAGCTTAGACACAAATCACTCAAAAGTGAATCTGGATGTATAAAGGGGCTTGGAGTTGAGATTGCACATCCACATAGCTTAGACACAAATCACTCAAAAGTGAATCTGGATGTATAAAGGGGCTTGGAGTTGAGATTCGCACATCCACATAGCTTAGACACAAATCACTCAAAAGTGAATCTGGATGTATAAAGGGGCTTGGAGTTGAGATTCGCACATCCACATAGCTTAGACACAAATCACTCAAAAGTGAATCTGGATGTATAAAGGGGCTTGGAGTTGAGATTGCACACCACATAGCTTAGACACAAATCACTCAAAAGTGAATCTGGATGTATAAAGGGGCTTGGAGTTGAGATTCGCACATCCACATAGCTTAGACACAAATCACTCAAAAGTGAATCTGGATGTATAAAGGGGCTTGGAGTTGAGATTCGCACACCACATAGCTTAGACACAAATCACTCAAAAGTGAATCTGGATGTATAAAGGGGGCTTGGAGTTGAGATTCGCACATCCACATAGCTTAGACACAAATCACTCAAAAGTGAATCTGGATGTATAAAGGGCTTGGAGTTGAGATTCGCACATCCACATAGCTTAGACACAAATCACTCAAAAGTGAATCTGGATGTATAAAGGGGCTTGGAGTTGAGATTCGCATCCACATAGCTTAGACACAAATCACTCAAAAGTGAATCTGGATGTATAAAGGGGCTTGGAGTTGAGATTCGCACACCGACATAGCTTAGACACAAATCACTTAAAAGTGACTCTGGATGTATTAAGGGGGCTTGGAGTTGAGATTCGCACACCGACATAGCTTAGACACAAATCACTCAAAAGTGACTCTGGATGTATAAAGGGGCTTGGAGTTGAGATTCGCACATCCACATAGCTTGGACACAAATCACTCAAAAGTGAATCTGGATGTATAAAGGGGGCTTGGAGTTGAGATTCGCACATCCACATAGCTTAGACACAAATCACTCAAAAGTGAATCTGGATGTATTAAGGGGGCTTGGAGTTGAGATTCGCACCACATAGCTTAGACACAAATCACTCAAAAGTGACTCTGGATGTATAAAGGGCTTGGAGTTGAGATTCGCACATCCACATAGCTTAGACACAAATCACTCAAAAGTGAATCTGGATGTATAAGGGGCTTGGAGTTGAGATTCACACAACACATAGCTTAGACACAAATCACTCAAAAGTGACTCTGGATGTATAAAGGGGGCTTGGAGTTGAGATTCGCACATCCACATAGCTTGGACACAAATCACTCAAAAGTGAATCTGGATGTATAAAGGGCTTGAGTTGAGATTCGCACATCCACATAGCTTGGACACAAATCACTCAAAAGTGAATCTGGATGTATAAAGGGGGCTTGGAGTTGAGATTCGCACATCCATAAGCTTAGACACAAATCACTCAAAAGTGAATCTGGATGTATAAAGGGGGCTTGGAGTTGAGATTCGCACATCCACATAGCTTAGACACAAATCACTCAAAAGTGAATCTGGATGTATAAAGGGGCTTGAGTTGAGATTCACATCCCACATAGCTTGGACACAAATCACTCAAAAGTGAATCTGGATGTATAAAGGGGGCTTGGAGTTGAGATTCGCATCCACATAGCTTAGACACAAATCACTCAAAAGTGAATCTGGATGTATTAAGGGGCTTGGAGTTGAGATTTACACCATAGCTTAGACACAAATCACTCAAAAGTAACTCTGGATGTATAAAGGGGGCTTGGAGTTGAGATTCGCACATCCACATAGCTTAGACTCAAATCACTCAAAAGTAACTCTGGATGTATTAAGGGGGCTTGGAGTTGAGCATTGCACACCCACATAGCTTAGACTCAAATCACTCAAAAGTGAATCTGGATGTATAAAGGGGCTTGGGTTGAGATTCACATCCACATAGCAGGACAAATCACTCAAAAGTGAATCTGGATGTATAAGGGGCTTGGTTGAGATTCGCACATCCACATAGCTTGGACACAAATCACTCAAAAGTGAATCTGGATGTATAAAGGGGCTTGGAGTTGAGATTCGCACATCCACATAGCTTGGACACAAATCACTCAAAAGTGAATCTGGATGTATAAAGGGGGCTTGGAGTTGAGATTCGCACATCCACATAGCTTGGACACAAATCACTCAAAAGTAAATCTGGATGTATAAAGGGGGCTTGGAGTTGAGATTCGCACACACACATAGCTTAGACACAAATCACTCAAAAGTAATCTGGATGTATAAAGGGGGCTTGGGTTGAGATTGCACACCCACATAGCTTGGACACAAATCACTCAAAAGTGAATCTGGATGTATAAAGGGGGCTTGAGTTGAGATTCGCACACCACATAGCTTAGACACAAATCACTCAAAAGTGAATCTGGATGTATTAAGGGGCTTGGAGTTGAGATTCGCACACCACATAGCTTAGACACAAATCACTCAAAAGTGAATCTGGATGTATAAAGGGGCTTGGAGTTGAGATTCGCACATCCACATAGCTTAGACACAAATCACTCAAAAGTGAATCTGGATGTATAAGGGGGCTTGGAGTTGAGATTCGCACATCCATAGCTTGGACACAAATCACTCAAAAGTGAATCTGGATGTATAAAGGGGCTTGGAGTTGAGATTCGCACATCCACATAGCTTGGACACAAATCACTCAAAAGTGAATCTGGATGTATAAAGGGGGCTTGGAGTTGAGATTCGCACATCCACATAGCTTAGACTCAAATCACTCAAAAGTAACTCTGGATGTATAAAGGGCTTGGAGTTGAGATTCGCACATCCACATAGCTTGGACTAAATCACTCAAAAGTGAATCTGGATGTATAAAGGGGCTTGGAGTTGAGATTCGCACATCCACATAGCTTGGACACAAATCACTCAAAAGTGAATCTGGATGTATAAAGGGGGCTTGGAGTTGAGATTCGCACATCCACATAGCTTGGACACAAATCACTCAAAAGTGAATCTGGATGTATAAGGGGGCTTGGAGTTGAGATTCGCACATCCACATAGCTTGGACACAAATCACTCAAAAGTGAATCTGGATGTATAAAGGGGGCTTGGAGTTGAGATTCGCACATCCACATAGCTTAGACACAAATCACTCAAAAGTAATCTGGATGTATAAAGGGGGCTTGGTTGAGATTCGCACACCCACATAGCTTAGACTCAAATCACTCAAAAGTAACTCTGGATGTATTAAGGGGGCTTGGAGTTGAGCATTGCACACCCACATAGCTTAGACTCAAATCACTTAAAAGTGACTCTGGATGTATAGAGGGGGCTTGGAGTTGAGATTCGCACATCCACATAGCTTGGACACAAATCACTCAAAAGTAATCTGGATGTATTAAGGGGGCTTGGAGTTGAGATTCGCACATCCACATAGCTTGGACACAAATCACTCAAAAGTGAATCTGGATGTATAAAGGGGGCTTGGAGTTGAGATTCGCACATCCACATAGCTTAGACTCAAATCACTCAAAAGTAACTCTGGATGTATAAAGGGGCTTGGAGTTGAGATTGCACACCCACATAGCTTAGACTCAAATCCCTCAAAATTAACTCTGGATGTATTAAGGGGGCTTGCAGTATAACGGATATACACAAGCAATAGCAAGTAAGTAACAGTAAGTAACGAGAGCAACTTTATTGGAAAAATCCAAAACAACAAAACAAAAAAGGATAAGCCAACAACATTTTTTAAACAACAACAACACTAGACTGAACTGATGTATAAATAATCTGGATTTGACGCAAGAGCCACAACGACGAACAGATCACATCTTTGCATGGCCTCATGCCGGTGACAGCTCCAATTCATAAGCACTGGATCGCGGTATCCATCGAGCATTTCACGGAAATCTATGAAAAACATTAAGACTTCATTTATCAATTTTGAAAACATACCTTGCGAAAACATGTCGACCTGCAGGAAGCACCCCCTTAGCAAATCTAAAAGTACCTTTGCCAAGAATGTTTTTCATCTGCTGAAAGCAATCTTGATGGTCAACCCATCTATGCCCCGAGCCTCCGCACACTTCGCATGTATCAGATTGGCTGTTCCACAGTGAGGCGAATTCATCGTGACTTATGGCCGGATGCCCCATGCCTTTGCAAACTTCACACCCCACATGCTTGAACACTTGCAATTGCCAGTCGCCATCCCATTCCACGTGACACTGTAACAAATAGGTTGATATTGTTGACAGGTAACGCTGTTCCTCAGGGAGATCTCCCTAGGTATTGGGAGATCTCCCTATGAACTCCTAGGGAGATCTAAATTCGCATCATACCAGCATCGCCATTCCTGCTTCCCATTTTGACCAAAACCCATTGTCTTCATAAAAGAGAGAAATTCTAAAAAAAGATGACAATGTTCAGCAAAATTGATGGAATGGAAAAAAAACAACCTTCACGATAGGGTGCAGCAAACTTTTCCGATTTCATGCCACCAGCCTGTGGACATTGACGCTTGTAGTGGCCAGATTCACCACAGATGTAGCAGTCGAAATGACCCGTTTCTAAGTTCAGCAACCACCCTAAGCCAAAACAATAAATTGACTTAAAGAATTATTTTCAACTAACCTGTCGGACACTGTTCACCGATATGGCCATACTGCCCACATCTGAAACATCTTCGGCCATCTTCAATTGTGAACTTCGGAAGCGTTCGTCGAGGTACGTCTTCAATATGATGCTTGCGTTCTCCGTCGAGCCAAAGCCACTTGCCAACGTAGTTGAGATCGCTGAGGTTGTTGAGAAGGCAATTCTTCGATGTCCTTTGATTGCACCTGCCACATAGCCTTTCGACATCTCTTTCATCAAACCGGTCCGGGGCCAAACCAAGATGAGCTCTGCACTGTCGGGCCACATGCCCTCGATTGTTGCACTTGCTGCATAGCACCATATTTGTTGAGAACTTTGATAACTGAAAAAAGAAACGGGTACAAAGTCAATAAAGTATTGCATGATCAGTCTCTGGGAGAACCCTTACAGAGGGCCTTACAGAGAGCATTTTTATATACGAGAGATACACTTAATACAGTACAGTTAATAGCAGTAGTGCATGGTTCAAATAAGGCGCGAATTTAAAATAATGTTATATTTGAACATTTGAATAAGTATAAGGCTTAAATGCTCATGAATCTGTGTGCATGTGTGGCCTGGTGGTTAGAGTCTGGTGTTTACTCTAAGTTCCACTGTTGCTGGAATCTCAGGTTCGACTTAGAGACTGTTCACAGCATGCACATTTTTTGGCTTTCCTTCAGGGTGGAAGCCTTGTGCATGAGGAGTAGTAGATCTCAAGTCTCAAGATCTCCCTAGGTATCCGTACGGAGATTTCTCCCCCACGGAGACATTCACATTTATATACAGGACAAGGAAAATCTCCTAGGTATCCATAGGAGATCTCCTAGATCCATAGGGAGATCTCCTAGGTATACGTCTACGGCGATCCCTAGATATTCTTAGATACCCCATTCACATTTCATACTCGCAATATTTTCTATTTTATTATACTGTAACAAGACAACGATAACAAAGTAATCGACACACTTTAAATAGACTTTTTTTTGCACTTCTCAAAGCTCCTCGGGCGCCGGATTGGTCCAATTGCATGCTGATGCCACAAATTAAGCACTTTTTGTCGTAGTCACGGCCTATAATTTGAATAATATTATTAACTTGTAGTTATTGTTGATATTATATATTGATTAAAGGATAATGAGCAACCTTCACGATATGGAGCCGAAAACTTTTTTGAGTCCATGTTTCGAGCCTGTGGGCAACGCCGCCGCCAACGGTTTGCGTCTCTTTTGTCGAATCTGTTAGGAGCCAAACCAAGATGATGTCTGCACTGCTTCGCCACATGACCTCGATCGCTGCACTTGGTACAAAGCACCGTATTTCAGTTTCAAATCGAAGAAATAAACTGAAACAAAAACCAAGTTACAAAGAGAACCTCCGTCGCCTATCGAATCGTAAGAGTTAACCACAAACGTTATGTGAGAGATAGTTTTAGACTATTGGAGTGTTGATTAAACTATTGAGTGCTGTAAAACTTCCCATACTCGGTTAGTGTCGCCGTTATGAGGATACCTAATATCGTCGTAATCCGATACAGCGACGATATCCGATATAGCGACGATATCGATGCTATGTTTGAGCGGGAATTTAAAAAAGTGTGACAGAAAAGGAATAACTGAGTAATGTCTCTGTGGGGATCTCTGGGGGCATCTCTGCGGAGATACGCTGTACACTGTGTACACGGCGAACGGGACACACAATCAAATCTCCCTATGAATACCTGTGGAGATCTCCCTATGTATACCTGTGGAGATCTCCACAGGTATACATAGGGAGATCTCCCTAGATATAACAACAGAACAACAGACAACAACAGAGAGAAACAATTGTTTTCTACAGAATATTTTCTCCCGAGTCTGTTGATTCTTCTTCTTGTCCACCTCCAGCTTCTCCTTCATCTTCTTCACCATCAGTCGCCATCATCACTGCCGCCTGGTTTGTTGTCATCTTTGTAGAATTTCTCTTTTATGAAGACAATGGATTTTGGTCAAAATGGGAAGCAGGAATGGCGATGCTGGTAT
>JAMRYI010001724.1:0-13279 GCA_029231635.1 Ditylenchus weischeri
CATAGAGGTTCGTTAATGGAGGTTTCGTTACATAGAGGTTCGTTAATCAGAGGTTCATTTTCACTATCCAAAAAATTTACGCTAATGAGAGGTATATAGAGCGGGATATACTAGCTTTATTCAAACCACTCAAACATCATAATCAATTGGTAAAAGCAAAGTAATCCAAAATCTTCTTCTGCTTGAGACCCTTCGATCACTTCTCGGCCAAAAAATCATCGAGCTTGTCGCACGCCTTCTGGGCTTCGTGGTTGGGGGCTTGATAGACGTAGCGCTGGAGAATCCCTAGAGCATCCTTCGCCTCGAGTGGTTATTGGTAACGCTTCCGCCTCTTCATTCGTAGCCATCTCCTCGGTTTCTTCATTCTTCGGCGAGCGCTTCGATTCCAGAAACCTCTTCTGCAATTTCGGCCAAAGTTTGTGTGCCCGGTGACGAGTAGTTCATCAATGCCCAAGTAGTCCTGAAGAGAAACGCCCTCTGCCAGCCCCAACGCCTGTAGCTCGACCCATAGATTGTTCAGCTCCTCATCATCCTGTTCTCCTTGAATTTCACTGGCGTTTCTTCGGCGGGCTAAACAAGAATATTATTTTCAACAATAAAGGGTTTCCTGTTTGTACTACCTGTTGGTTGAGAAAAACCGGCTTTACGAAAGCATTTGGCCAAAGTCTCCGGCTTCACCGCATCCCATGAACGTCGAAGAAATTGTAAGGCATTCAGCAAGTTTGGTTTGTAGTCATATTCGCCTTCCATGGCAGCGAGGCGTTCACGAAGCAAGAACCGGCGGTAGTGAACTTTGAGATTCTGGATAACACCCTGATCCATTGGCTAAAAAAGTGGATAAAGAGTGCTTAGGCGTCAATCTTTTAAAAGCACACCTGTGATTCGGCTGTAGTATTTGGCGGGAAGAATTTGACTGTGATTTGCCCCAAGTTGATGTTCGAATGACCACTGAAGTTGTCTAGAAACAGGAGCACCTTGCGCTGGTCACATTTGAGTTTTCGATCCCACTGTTTCAGCCAGGATTCGAACAAATCCGCTAAAAGTTGAATCTAAAAAAGTGATCAAACAAGCAAAGATCAAATCCCACCAGTCATCCATGCTTTCTTGTTGGATTTGTAGGCTACCGGGGGATTCACATTCTTGAAACAACGAGGCTTTGCTGACTTGCCGATGACCAGAAGAGGCAACTTCTCTGACCCGCTCATGTTTGACCCAACTAGAACCGTGACTCGCTCTTTGCTCTTCTTGCCGGAGGTGCAACGCTCACCTAAACTATTAAACTAAGGAAGGAAAGTATTAAAAACCTTATAAAAACCTCACCCTTGAATGCCAACGTCTTGTTCGGAAGTAGTTGCCAAAAGAGTCCCGTCTCATCCGCATTGAAAACGTCATCCGGAGAAAAGTGAGAGATTTGTTCACGCAAAACATCCTGCTGCCAGTTTGCCAGTGCTTCGAGATCGATGTCCGCAGCTTCTCCTTGGTTTCCCTTGAAGACAATTGAATGACGATGCTTGAATTTTTCTAGCCAGCCCTGACTTGCTTCGAACCCTTGGATGCTGAGCTTCCCCGCCAGAATTTTCGCTTGCTCCTGTAAAACATGTACAAAATAGCAGGCAAATTGTGTAAAAATTAAGAATATAACCGCACCATCAAAAGAGGGCCTGTCACTGTCTCATTCTTACTTCGCGCTGCCTTGAACCATCGCAGGATTCCCTCTTCCAGATCCTCGTGCTTGACTGGCCGCATGTGAGAACGCTTCGCCTCCCTCCTCTCGTCATGGCTTTGAGGATGGTCTGCCTGGTTGTCGAGGATGGTCTTGATCGTTGAACTAGGCATGTCGAATTGTTCACTGAGCTCCTTCAACTTCTTTGTCGCCGATGCATCGATGATTTGCTTCTTGGTTTCCAACGTGATGATACGTCGCTTTTTGATCGGAGTTGCCATGATCCTATAAATTACAGTGTGGTTGCTACAGTTTATGCTGGATAGATAGAAGCTTCTACTCAAAGAGGGAAATGAGGATTTTCTTAAAAAGTGCCAATTGATAATATAATTTACTTGGGAATTAGAATGCGCAATTTTTTATTTGAGACGAATTTACATTTGAAAATTCGTTAATGGGAGAGCGTTTTATATAGACGGGACCGGAAAAAAGTTCGTTAATGAGAGAATTTCGGTAATGAGAGTTTCGTTAAATAGAGGGTTTTTTACAAGGGATTTCCGTTTAGACCAACCAAGTGGGATCTAGGAGTGTGTTAATGAGAGTTTTTCGTTAAATAGAGGTTCGTTAATGAGAGGTTCGACTGTGTTGTCCTATTTAACATTTTTAGAACATTTTTTGTCCTAAAAAGGTCCTGTTTAGGACCAAATGCAGTTCTCTGTCTGTGACACAAACGGAACTCGAAAAGGCCTTTAACAATTTTTGTTTTACCAGGTGTGCCTTTACCAAAATTTTTTAAGAAAATATGCCTTTAGCAGAATTTTTTTTAGCAAATGTGCCGTTTAGCAAATATTTCTTTAAATACTTTGGTACACCCAGCCAAATAAGGCGTAGGTGCGTTTGTCCCCTCTTGTGACATTTTCGCGTTCTGTTTTTCGCAGTAACTGTAATACCTGTAACCACTTAGCCTTATGCTTTAGGGGTAGCCAGCATAATACACGGGAATGCGCATGTTAGCCTGTCCCAAAGGGGGACAAACGTCTACGCACGTAATAACAGGTTGCTTTTCTATACAAACTAGGTGGGGTGCCGGCCGCAACTATATTATTAAAAACTTGAATAGGTGGTTATTCATTTTTATTGTTTACTACCCTGGCAACAACCTTCTTCTACTTCTTCTGACATACCTTACTCACTTCTTAAGACACCTACCAAGTTGCATACCTGACCCACTTTTCTGGCACACCTAATCACTCTTCGATGACGATTACCACTCTTCTATGACACCTACTCACTTTATTGACATACCTAATCATTTTCCGTGACACTACACACTCCTTCTTGACATGTCTACTTACTCTTCTGACATACCTATTCACTATACCTACTCAGACCACACTGCTGGCGTACCTACCCACTTGTCTGGCAAACCTTCCTACTCTTCGATGACCACTACCGAATCTCCTGACATCCCTACTAACTTTTCTGGTACCCTCATCCAGTCTCCTGACTCACCTAACCACTTTTCTGGCATACCTACCCACTCTTCCGACACACCTACAAACTCTACTATCATACCTATCCACTCTTTTAGCACACCTACTATATATCACACACTCATGCCCACTTATACACCTTTTCTGGCACCCTGCCAACTCTTTTTGACATACCCATAGTTGCAAGGAGAAAATTTCGGCGCCGGGCGCCCTCTTTTTAAGGGCGCCGGCGCTGCACAAAATTATGCCGAGCGCAAATCGTGCATGTCAAATTTTTAAAAATCCTCATGTTCCATTTTCTATCTCTTTTACAGAAAAAGACTCCAGAGCTTCTCCTCGCCAGATGCCAGTTGAAGAAAAGGACGTCACAGTTATCAATTGCCGGGGTCAAGACTCGGTGGGGAACATACGCCAAACTCGTCTTTCCATCGTGGCCAATCAAGTCGCTCTCAAATCCACAATCTGTTGCCTGGAATCGAAAAGGATGATCCTATGGTGAAGCTAATCGAATCAGACAAATTATGCTCGATGAAGAATTTTGGCTGATGTGAACGATGTGGAATCAACTTTCTCCATTTGCTGAAGAAACTGGTCTATCCAAGGTGGAATCCACACCAAGCCCGTAACAGAATGAGAGTGGATACGGCTTCTCAAGTGACCTTATCAAAGCACAATCTAATTTTTGGAGCACGCCCATCTTCTCAAGCCGGCCAAAAGGAACAACAGACGAAACCAGAAGAAAACAAGAAATGAAGAAACAATTGAGGAAGAATATATGATATGTTTGATTTTGATTGATACTAGTAAATTGTTATACAAAAGTCTCTGAAGTTCAATATTCATGAATATTAGCGAAGATTCTGAATATTCGCCGAATATTCCGCAATTTGAATCTTTGCGCAAATATTCCAACCCTATGTAAAACCCTTAAGAGGTTACTTTAGAAAAAAACGTGACGGACAGACAGACACATTGTTTTATTTATATGGGATGTAGTAACAAAAGTTACTTCGATCGCAGTATACCGTAAATCTTCTAATTATTTCCTTCTTAGTGTTGGAGAGGAGGTGTGCGGGCGGTTTTGCGGTGCGGTTTTCTCAAAAATTGCGGTTTTGCGGTTAACCGCAAAAAAGAATTGCGGTTAAACCGCGGTTTTGCGGTTTTTTGTTTTTAAATTTTTTATAGACAAAAAGTGCGGCACATCAAAATACATACAGCGAAAAACACTTCGGATGTTCTTTATTTGCACCGATCAGATAATTCAAACAACAAAACAATTCAATACGAGAAGTAAACACTAGGTAAACCACGATTCAAAAAGATAAGCTGCTCAGCATTCATCAAATCCAACTGACTGCGCTTGTAGTGGAAGACGTCCCTTGCGTGGCTGAGGAGTTGGAAAGGGAAGAGAAGGGAAGTACATGGCGCCGACATGAAACGAGAAGCAACTTGGAGAAGCAACCTGGATACGCCTATGCATCTTCACACAGGGTGATCCGGTATAATCGCCACATTCTTTTTACTCACACTTATACGAATGGAATTTAAAAAACCTTCGCGAGTTGAATCCTTCGTGAGTTGACCTTCGCGAGTTAAATCCTTCTCGAGTTGATATTTTACCCCCCGAACTTAGCTCTGTACTTGTCGTTTTTCGATTAACTAGAATAAAGTATTTTCTAAGGGAGTGTGCAAATTTTTCGATATATATTTTCCGATGAATCCGAAAAGAAGGCGACAGATCTATGCCATTCGACACGCTGAAAGGTTTTCTTTGAATTTTAGGATTGAAAAATTTATCTTCCGACTTGTAGGGAAGACGACGTCAATCAATTTTGGTTCTATAGCAGTATTCTTACCAAGGACAATTCGCCTTTGTCTGACAGAGGTCTTTTGCAAGCCAAAGAACTTTACGATCGGTAGTTTCTGACGGCACACAAGGATGACAAATCAACTAAATCAATTTCTGATTGTTTCGGTGGTCGTGTTTCGGTGGAGGGTTGGGGAGCCCAACCAGAAATATGTGGCCAAAATTGAATCCCACTTCATATTCAATTTTGAAATTTCTTTAACATTTTAAAATTTCAAGTTTCAAACTCAACTCTCTCTGGAAAATAAATGATGTGAGGGCGACAAAAGGAAATGGACGCACTCTACTCCATTTTGTTGCACAGCAAGTCAACAATTGTTCTGAGGAGTTGGAGAAGGAGTTGGCACATATCCAAGATGCTGCCAAGTGATTGTTTTTTATTTGAAAAAGCACCTTTGTTAGCTGATAAAAAAATTCAGACTTTCCTTTGAAACCCTTCAGAGCGATCTAAATGGTCTGCAGCAGAGGATACAGAATCTAGAAAAAAGTTCCAGTAAAATTGCTGTCAAGGACGCTTTCTTCCAGCAATTTGACTCTTTCTCCAGGGTATTTAGCCAATTTTCCAAGTGGAAAATTGTAATAGTCTTTTCTATTCAGAGTTCTGAGTCTCGCTTGAGCACAGCAACCAGCCTGCTAAAACAGATTGAAGAGCAACGTCGAGAGTTGGCCATCTACTTTTGTGAAAATGAGAAAACTTTTTCCATGGAAGAGTGTTTTAAGATATTCCATGCATTTGTCAACCGCTTTAAAGTGGCTTCTCATGTAAGTGGGCATCTTCAAATATCAAAAAAAAAAAAATTTTAAATTTTGCAAAACCACTCAGTTCTTATATTATTAGATTCTTTGATTAGATTCTTAAAAATTTCTAAGATTTGACACGAAAAAATGAATGCTGATTTTTTTAAATTCGCGCTTGTTGAGTCTTTAGGTAGTCTAGCTTTTGCACAAATTACTCAAAGTCTCGAATTTTGTCGCAAAATTTGTCGTTTAATTTTTTGGGCTGTGATCTTAGATTTTTTTGTTTAAATGTATGTTTATTTCAAGTTCGTTTAAGTCTGCAAAATGTCGGGACCAAGCGCTTTGCGATCTAAGTCTAAAGCTGATTTTTATCATGCTGAGAATGTAAGCTTTTACTCCTATATGAAGCTTCGAAGTCGGAGTTTGAAAACGAGCATGCAAATCTAATCTTTCACTGAAATTGATTGTCAGCTTGGCAGCGAAGTATCTAAACCGTAGAAAAATCATTTGTTCTAATGGCTTTTTCTGTTTTACCTGTCGAAGTACTTTTTGAAGTCATTCAAAGTTTCTGCAAAGAGGAGCGCAATCGACTTCTACTTACTTATTTAATTCCTCTCTTATTGTCGACTGAATTCGACTGAAGTCAGATATGAAAAATAATTAATAATCCGATCACTTGATCTTACACATGATCCGCTTAGAACACAGGTCGGCACCTCAGGTATTATTGAGTTTTAGGTGTAATAAGAATTGGGATATTTGAATAGGCATATGGATTGTGTTCCCCAAAAAAAAAGTTTCTCGAACCAATAGTGTCGCGAATTGATATTTTACCAAAAAATCGAAAAACTGGCGCTAGTATAGAATACGAATTTTACGGTACGTTTTGGTGGATTTTGACCACCAAAACGTGGATTTTGACCGAAACATACCGAACAGGAGTCCGATTATATCCCTTAATTAAAGGCATTGCCCTTAATTTGGAAATTTTGCCTTTAATTTTTTTTTAAATAAAGGCACATTTTTAAGGTTGTTTAAGGTTTAAAGTTGTTTTTTTGTTGATTTTTGTCGGGTTTGAAGCATGGGGACAACATGCCTTTAAGTTGCCTTTATTTTGGTGAAAATTCCTTTAAATTGCCTTTATTTTTGACACTAGATGCCTTTATTTTAGAAATTCGCGATCGAACCCCTGATACCGAAACACCATTTCCCTTGATTTAATCTTCTAACTTTTTTTAAAGTTCTTGCTACTAAAATGAGCAGAAGCATCTGGCAATCATTCTGAGCAAAAAACTTTTTAGAAAAATAAATAAAGTATTTCTAAACTAAATCAATTTCTGATTGTTTCGGTGGTCGTGTTTCGGTGGAGTGTGGGGAGCCTGTTGGGTAACTGCTGATCTAGCTATCCATCCTGAGACTTAGAAGGATCAGAAATTTGGGGTTTCAAATTAGAGATTACCTTAAAAATGAAAAAGCTTACCCAACAGCATTTCCTAAAACACGAAATTTTCATAAAACCACTAGGTTAATTTAAAATTCGACGGCGAACCGAAGACCATCAGAAAGCTGAGCAAAAATGCATCACTTTTTTCTTGCTGGAACTTGGCAATTATTTGCATTTATTATTTCCGCCTTTAATTGTTTTATTTATTTAATTCTCTCTTATTGTCGACTGAATTATGGGGTAACAAGGATGGACGGTTGAAGCCCTAGGTTATAAGGTCAGCTTCAAGTTCAATAAGGTCAGCTTCAAGTTCTAGCATCCTTGCTTACACCGAAAGAATATTTATTTCAGACGGTGCGCGCGAACCCTCGCCAAAAAAATTCAGAGATGCAGAATTTTTTGGGGACACGTTGTACTTCAGTGGTACTTCGACTACCTTGAAATACATTGACCACATGTAGAGTACCCCGACCTTCGAAAAACCTGTTTTCGCTCTTTACAAACGGTTCTTGGTGCCTACTTTTACTAAAGATAGCATAATTTGTTTGGTTTTTTAGGTTGAATAGCGTGGTTTGTTTAGCTTTTCGAAAAGATAAAATTTTGTGGACGAATTGACCTGTGGAAGAATTAACCGCACACAGCATCGCCTATTTCGATGGTTCTAATCCCACTGAGTGCGCGCCCTACTTTTTCATGTTTTATTTACAAGTTTGGTATCAAATAATCCTCATGCCCTTAGCAATCCAATAAGACCATCAGCACAGGGTTTCACAGTCCCTGAAGCTGATTTGTAGGCTAAACATACATAGCTTGAGCTTAAATTCATCCGAATTTTGCGAGAATTCAAATTTTACAGTCTGAAAATGGCTTGGATTGCTCAGAATCCCACCCCGGAGTGGCCAAAAGCTTACTGAAGAGGGGGATGGGGTAAACTTTTTGCAAAAAAAACCGATTGACCGGATGAGAATTCCAGTCCGATGAGCTAAATGGCTCCACGCACCATGAACCACTCAAGACCACCATAAACCTGGATAAACCTGAAATTGACAACATATTACAAAGTTGGAGTAGACCACAGCCCGGCGAATTACCAACAAAAATAATTACCAAATGGTGCTATCGTACTCAGCACATCGTAGGCTTTCGTTTGAGCGCAAACACTCAATTTCTCATTTTCTGAGGGATCGAGGTGTTGTTGATGAAATTACAAAACTTCTGTGTAAAAAATACCCAAAATTTTTCTGATTTTTGGGGGATTGAAAAACAACCCGACATGTCGGTCTGCTGGAATAAGTATGGTATTTTCCCTACCATATTTTGGTTATTAACAAGCTTTAGTATTGAATTTTCATGGAGATAACAAATGTAGCGACAACTTTAGTACGGTTAAATGATGATCATGTTGGTTAGCCAATGGTGTGAGAATCATTTCGACACTAAACTTGTAAATAAAACGAGATAAAAAAATAAGGTGTGCAGCCAGTGGTATTCGAACCTTGGACTTAGACGACGCGTGTATGAAGTCTCCTCCACCCTTAATGGTGACAACGGGACGGTCAGACAAAAAACTTGGCTTGCCACTAGAAAAGAGAATAAATAAAGACGAAAACTAAAAGAGACGAAAATTAAAACAACAAAATGCAACTTTATCCGAACACATAACGTGAGATTTACATACAACAGCCGGCGACAAATCAATAAACTCTTGTACTTCCTCGTAAATTGCTTCTGTCTGAGAGATGTCGACAATCACACTGGTATTGACAGGTAAACCTTCCTGGGATGTTGCTTTCAATATACTTGGTGACGGTTGCTTGCCCCGGATATATAGCCCTATCCCTCATAAAAAAGATGTGAATCGCAGCCAGGGATGATTTGTGCCCGATGATCAGAATATTGCCTGAATCACGAACAAAGACTTTTAATAAGTCGTAAACAAATTACAAACCTTCCTCGTACCTTTGAAGAATGTTCCTCATTGTGTCGAATACCCGCTTCTTGCACCCCAGATTGCCCCATTGTTCTTCTTCCTGACTCACATCAGCATGTACAGGCATGTAGCTAGCATCAATCAAACCAGGAAAACGGCGCTCGGTATCTTCTACACTCTCGAATCCGGTAATAGCTTCACTGATAACAGCTGACGACTGAAAAAAAAGATATGGCCTTCCAGAGGTAATTAAGACTAAATTGAAAACCTCAAGAAAGCCTGGCTCGATTCGTATTGCTGCCCTTCAAAATCGCGCTGGCCTGAAAAGACGCATGAAAGTTTATGAAATAGTTAAAAAAAATAACCGTTTGCAGTGCTCTGTAATAGGGAGATGAGAATACATAGTCCTTTCTCACATCTTTAAATCTGAAAAATTATATTTCATTGTGATCTTTGTGTGCCGTCAGAAACTACCGATCGTAAAGTTCTTTGGCTTCAATTTCAGTGAAAGATTAGATTTGCATGCTCGTTTTCAAACTCCGACTTCGAAGCTTCATATAGGAGTAAAAGCTTACATTGTCAGCATGATAAAAATCAGCTTTAGACTTAGATCGCAAAGCGCTTGGTCCCGACATTTTGCAGACTTAAACGAACTAGAAATAAACATACATTTAAACAAAAAAATCTAAGATCACAGCCCAAAAAATTAAAAGACAAATTTTGCGACAAAATTCGAGACTTTGAGTAATTTGTGCAAAAGCTAGACTACCTAAAGACTCAACAAGCGCGAATTAAAAAAAAATCAGCATTCATTTTTTCGTGTCAAACCTTAGAAATTTTTAAAAATATGCGAAATTTCTGGTCAACAAACTTTTGAACTTTTTTGTCTTGAAAGTATACTTATTAATCATGTTTTTTTTTAAATTTCTTCTTTCTTTAGCTGGATGGTGTATGCGTCCCCCCCCTGCTGGATGATCCATCAATAAAACCAAGTGATCATTTACTTGATGCAATTTTGTGAATTTTTTTCAACAGATTTCAAAACTTGTTTTCTGTACTCATTCGAGCATTATAATAGAAGTAAAAAATCAGGGTAAAAATCAGGGTAAAAAAGAGTCGGACCCTAGGCGGCAACAGACTCGAGGGGTGTACACTACATCGAGACTCAACTGTATTCAAAAAATTCACACTTTATTTGTCATTGAATAGAATTGTAAGCACATATATATGGCGATGAGTATTTTCTTAAAATCTTTTTTTGCAAAAGCACACAATTTTATCTTCTCTGCTACTACTACAACCATCTTTTGGGCTTATTCTGTTCACTAGACGTGGAGCCTGTTTTAATCAATGCTGGTCTGCTACTCGTGCTCACTGAACTGCTTGGAGTCATCATTACCTGGCGCTTCTCACTAGCAGTCAGTGGTGCGCTTTTCCTCGCTTCTGCCACCACCTTGGTCCTATTCGGACTTGGAGAATTGGAAGCGACAACTCTGGTAGCTGCAGTACTGGTATTTTGTTTTTGCTGGATTCTCTGAAGGGACTCCATCTGCTCCTGCTTACTTTTGATCTGGCTATTTCTTGTGGCTACTCTTAGTAGTGGTGCCACATTACCACTCACATTACCACTCACTTTCTTCACCAATTTGTTGGGATTTTCAGCGGCCGACTCCACTGAATTGTTCCTCGAGCCGCTTAAGGAGGAACTTTTCCTGACTGTGGAAGGGAAGACCACCCCCTTGGTGCCCAATGAAGAGGTGGGCGAACTATTTTTAGGCATGCATTTCCACAATGCCGGTGTGACTGGACAAGTGGCTGTGGTAGGTGAGTTCCGTTGAGCAGCTTTTAATTGGGATGGTTTTGGTAGGGCTTATAACCTAGGGCTTCAACCGTCCATCCTTGTTACACCATAATTCAGTCGACAATAAGAGAGAATTAAATAAATAAAACAATTAAAGGCGGAAATAATAAATGCAAATAATTGCCAAGCTCCAGCAAGAAAAAAGTGATGCATTTTTGCTCAGCTTTCTGATGGTCTTCGGTTCGCCGTCGAATTTTAAATTAACCTAGTGGTTTTATAAAAATTTCGTGTTTTTAGTAAGCTAATGGACCTCATATTTCCGCTAATATAGCGTAATTTGGATTGTTTGCTATTGTTTGAGTGACTTCTGTGATAAATCCTATTTTAGGGGGAGAGATCGTCGAAACTACTGTTTACGATACCGACCCTGTTTTTACCGAGCTTTTTTACCGACCCTGTTATTACCGACCCTGTTTTAACCGAGCCTATTTTTACCGGCCCTCTTATCCACCGACCCTCTTATCCACCGACCCTGTTTTCACCGAGCCTATTTTTACCGACCCTCTTATCCACCGACCCTGTTTTTACCGAGCCTGTTTTCACCGAGCCTATTTTTACCGACCCTGTTTTTACCGACCCTGTTTTCACCGAGCCTATTTTTACCGACCCTGTTATTACCGACCCTGTTATAACCGAGCCTATTTTTACCGACCCGCTTTTACCGACCCTGTTTACCGACCCTGTTTACCGACCCTGTTTTTACCGACCCTGTTTTCACCGAGCCTATTTTTACCGACCCTCTTATCCACCGACCCTTTTATTCACCGACCCTGTTTTCACGAGCCTATTTTTACTGACCTCTTATCCAACGACCCTCTTATCCACCGACCCTTTTATTCACCGACCCTGTTTTCACCGAGCCTATTTTACTGACCCTCTTATCCAACGACCCTCTTATTCACCGACCCTGTTTTCACCGAGCCTATTTTTACCGACCCTCTTATTCACCGACCCAGTTTTTGACCCTGTTTTCACCGAGCCTATTTTTACCGACCCTGTTATAACCGAGCCTATTTTTACCGACCCGCTTTTTACCGACCCTGTTTACCGACCCTGTTTACCGACCCTGTTTTTACCGACCCTGTTTCACCGAGCCTATTTTACCGACCCTCTTATCCACCGACCCTCTTATTCACCGACCCTGTTATTACCGACCCTGTTTTTACCGAGCCTATTTTACCGACCCTCTTTATCTACCGACCCTGTTTTTACCGAACCTATTATCCACCGAACCGGTTTTACCGACCCTGTTTTAACCGTTTTACAGAACCGCTTTTTACCGACCCTGTTTTTACCGAGCTTTTTACCGACCCTGTTATTACCGACCCTGTTTTAACCGAGCCTATTTTTACCGACCCTTTTTTTCACCGACCCTGTTTTTACCGAACCGCTTTTTACAGACCCTCTTTTCACCGACCCTGTTTTTACCGAACCGCTTTTTACCGACCCTCTTATTCACCGACCCTGTTTTACCGACCCTGTTTTTACCGAACCGCTTTTACCGACCCTCTTTTCACCGACCCTGTTTTACCGAACCGCTTTTTACCGACGCCTCTTATTCACCGAACCGGTTTTACCGACCCTGTTTTTACCGAGCCTATTTTTACCGACCCTGTTTACCGACCCTGTTTACCGACCCTGTTTTATCGACCCTGTTTTCACCGAGCCTATTTTTACTGACCCTCTTATCCACCGACCCTGTTTTCACCGAGCCTATTTTACCACTCTTATTCACCGACCCAGTTTTTACCGACCCTGTTTTCACCGAGCCTATTTTACCGACCCTCTTATCCACCGACCCTGTTTTACCGACCCTGTTTTTATCGACCCTGTTTCACCGAGCCTATTTTACTGACCCTCTTATCCACCGACCCTGTTTTCACCGAGCCATATTTTACCGACCCTCTTATTCACCGACCCAGTTTTACCGACCCTGTTTCACCGAGCCTATTTTACCGACCCTCTTATCCACCGACCCTGTTTTTACCGACCCTGTTATTACCGACCCTGTTTTCACCGAGCCTATTTTTACTGACCCTCTTATCCACCGACCCTGTTTTCACCGAGCCTATTTTACCGACCCTCTTATTCACCGACCCAGTTTTTTATCGACCCTGTTTTCACCGAGCCTATTTTTACTGACCCTCTTATCCACCGACCCTGTTTTCACCGAGCCTATTACCGACCCTCTCTTATTCACGACCCAGTTTTTACCGACCCTGTTTTCACCGAGCCTATTTTTACCGACCCTCTTATCCACCGACCCTGTTTTACCGACCTGTT
>JAMRYI010001555.1:0-20115 GCA_029231635.1 Ditylenchus weischeri
AGTATTTAAACCCTTATATTTTATCAATTTAGGATCATATCCTAAAAGCTTATTACCATTTTAAAGCCCTAAAACTGCTTTCTCGAATGACATATCACACATTTATTTCAATTCGATCACCATTGAAATCAATACATTTTTTCAATCTTTTTGGGAAATCATTAATTGCCTTCTGAATCATTTCTCCCATTCTTTTACCAGCAAAGCCTTCAGGGTAGCGATTGTTTTGTGAGGCCTATAGCAGGCTTTCGACTGCATATATGGCCATCCGAAGTAGTCCATCACGTTTAAGTCTGAATTAAGCGCCCAGTCACCTTTGATGGCTGCATTGTCACCCCAATGGAATCAACCTTGATGAAGTCGGGGAAATGCTGTGGGTTTCCACTGCTCGATGAGAAGGAGCACCGTCTTGTTGGAAAATCCAATTATCGCCCAAATTTTCTTCAGCCCATGGAAGAACTTTGCTTGCGAGCATCTGCCGGTATTCTGGCATATCAACTTTCACTCCATCGGGCACAAAAATGAGAGGATTTTTCGCGTCGTAGGAAACGCCGGCCATACCATCACTTGTTGCGGCTTCTGAGTACGCTCAACAAATTTAAGCTCAGCAGGCAACGGGCAACATATTCTGAAAATTGGGTGATAAATATGAGAAAATTTATAAAGACAAAGAATTCACCTGTCATTTTGTGAATTGCGGGACTGCTCAATGTCAAACAACTTCTCATCTGTGAAGAGGATGTTGCGATGGCGATTGGCAGCAAAGCGGCCAGCCAGTCTTTTGCAGCGAGTCAGACGTTTATCCTTGGCGTTTTCATTTAGCTGCTGGCCTTCTGCCGTTTTTCTCGACTTCATTTGGAAGATTTCTTCAATGATTTCGCGAACACACTCACGCGATATTTCCAGTTCAGTTGCCAACTTCCTGTTCGATTCTGACTTGGAGTGGATGTGGCAGGCTTCGTGATCATTGCATTAGCAAATCTTGTCTGCAATTAGCTGAATGTTTTCGTCTGTTGAAGCAGTCACCGGAGGCCCGCTTCTCGGTCTATCATCATTGCTTCCTGTTTCTTTAAATCGCTTGATGGCATCTGAAACAGTTTGATGGGGACAGTTCATCATGCGAGCAATTTCCATCACTTTGTTGCCTTGCTCATGGAGTCGCACAATTCCGGCACGGAGATCAGCCATTTTGGATAACTTTTTTCGGGCAAATGATATACCAAATCAAAGAGGATATTTAGGGCTACAGAATGGTATCAAAAGATAAGAGATATGATCGAAAATTGATAAAATATAAGGGTTTAAAAATCCGCCGGGAACTTATTTGTCACCCGATACAACATCTGACCCCGAAAAAGGGTTTCAAAACTTTCCATAAAATAGTATCAGACACATTATTAGCATTGAAATTTTTTGATATAGGGTAGAAATATTTACAAATATTATTAGCTTTAGATATATTACCCGTCGCACATTGGTCGCTAGTGAGCAGTAGGTGTAAAGTCTGCTTTTTTGCATGCTGAACTTGATCTGCCGCTCTTTGAAATTTCTCTGCTGGCATAACTTACATAATTTACCAGGATCAGCTAACAGAAGCTGATATAGATGATTCTTGAGATCATCAATCTTAGCCACCTCGACTTTCCTGTTGCGCCAACATTGACTAGAATGGTTCTCTAGAGTCAACTCAGGCTGCTACTTTTGCTTCTTGATGTTATCCTTCCAGTCTTGATCAGCGAAGCAAAAATACATTGGATGTTTTGATTTAGGATACTGTACCATCATTCAAAATGTGTCGCCGAGCAAGGAGGGAACATCCACTCAAAATATTATCCAGCTGAAACACTCAGTATGATTTTTGACGAGAATGAATATTGTAAAATTTTTAATAAAAATCTATAATACTTTTGATTGATTTCATTTGTTTTTATTTGTATTTTTATAATTGTACATTGTATCATTTTTTAATTTACTTATACAACACCCATAAAATAAACATTATTCTATCAATCACTTTGAATTATCATAAAGTACCGTAATTATTCTAATAGAAACCCTGGGATTACCTTTTTTCAGCTCTCTAAAAATCTTGAAATTGTCAATTAAAAATAACCCTAATTATGAAATCTTAGTCAAAAAATAGGTGAGGGGGTGGTTACTATTAGAGACCTTTACTATTAATTACGGTAAATAATGAGAAAATTTATAGAAAAAATTTAAGGTCTGAAAACATGAAGAATTGATTATGCAGTGAGGATTGTCCAGTGCAATGGTTGTGTGACCTGGACTCGTACTCTGGCCAGCACATTGAATAATTACTTCCCTTTTAAGCGCTAGTTTGTTTGTTATTGATTTATGTTAGTTGATGCCCACTTAACCCTTTGACAGAGCGGCAAAAAATGCACGCCGGAAAATTGCGCGCCAAACTTTTTAGTCAAAAACAAATCATTTTGATTTAAAACCTTTTACGACTTGGCGCGCGAATTTTCGGCGCGCATTTTTGCCGCTTTGCTGTAATCTCTTCAAAAAACCTTTTTCTAACTCAGGCAATTTCTGGACTAAAAGAAGTCTCATAGTCCGAATTTTTAATAAGAGAGGGTAAAGATGGCATTTGCATGTTCTGTTATCACATATTTCTTTGCCAGGTTTGCTATATGTGTATATTCTTTCTGTTGTACATATATATTTCTTCCTGGTAAAACACAATAAAAAACATCTATTTATTGCTTACACTTAAAATCATATTAGGACAATAAATTTCAAACAATATATTGCTTTTTTGTGAATTAGAAGTTGTGAAATCTTGTTATTTTAAAAAATGAATTATCACATTTTAACCTTTTTTGATTTTCGCAATGTCTTCCCCCATCAAAAGAGCGCGAAAAACAGTGTAGTCCGCAGTGCCTGAGAAGGTAGTCAAAGCCATTAGACGGCCTCGTCGATATCGTCCAGGACCTGTCGATTTTTTTTTTGAGTATTTTGAATAAAAAAAAATTTAGGCGTACGGGCACTCATGGAGATACGTAAGTATCAAAAAAGCACCTTCTTGCTGTCTCAGAGAAAGCCGTTCCAACGGCTGGTGCGCGAGATCACTCAAGATTTGGGTTTCTTCGAGATAAGATATGAGTACATGAATTTAAAAAAAAAGCGCAAAAATTTTTAATTTAGACGTGACACACCTGAGTGCCTTCAGGAGGCTGCTGAAGCGATGTTAGTGCTCCTGTTTGAGGACGCAAACCTTTGCGCGCTCCATGCTGAGAGAGTTACTATCATGGTCAGCGATATGAAACAGAATTTGAATTGTTTGTGTTTTTTGCGTAGAATAAAATATTTTTAATACTTGTACTTCAAATTTTTAGTAAATTATACTCTTATTTTTGCATTAACAGGTTTCTTTTTGCATTGAAAAAGGGGCCTTTGTTCCCAGTGGAAAAAAAACACGTTTGAATTGCCGGGTATAAAAAAAAGTTTTCCACTGGGGACAAAGGCTCCACTTTTCATAGGAGGTGACTCTTCTAGCTTGTTGTAGTTAATAAAATACAAAACAACAAATTAGCAAAATATTATTTCCAGGCTAATATATAGTTCTTAAAATTAAGAGTGGAAAGAAAATACGGCATATATATCTCTAGGTTTAGTGATACAAAAAATTTACAAGCTAAAAACAAGATAAGTTTTTATGTTTTTACTAAGATACTAACAAGCATAAAACAAGAAATGAAGTTGCAACAACATCAAAATAATTTGCATATCTAACGCCACTAAGCGATTTCATCAAATTATTAACCAACACATGTATTTGTATCGTGACTGATTGATACAAATTTTAGAATTTATTTTTTGTATTTGCATAAGCCAAAACACTTCGAATTTTCTCAAAAAAATATACTTTTTTTCATCAGGTGGCAACCAAAAACAATTAATCTCACTTAGACAAACAGGTGAAATATAAAGTTATCAATCAAGATTATGTACTAATTTGAAATTTTATCCGTTTTCTTTCATTAAGTAAATATGAATTTGCACTTCCTAATACTTTGTTGTTAATTAGCTTATTATTAACTATTAACTGATTTTTTTAATTGCAAATACCATATTACTAAAATAATTATTTAGTGAGAAGTTACTTCAAATTTATTCAAAAGGAAATTTAAAATTCAACTTAAATAGATTATAACTGAAGTATAAACTACCTTATCGATGTCATTTACCAATTTGTTAGTACTTATTGAGTTTTCCGTTGTACTGCTAATCGAATCATTCTCACTCATTCTTATACTTCGCCTTTTAGTTGGAATTGTACAGAAGTATAACAGACCTAAATTTAAAATATCTATTCCAATTGTGTTGAATATGATATGTTGGACACTAGCTGTATCTAGTTGTTTACCTTATGTCTGTTTGATGCTCATCAACTGGAGTCCTGAAGGTAATCAAATTTAAAATGTTCGATTTTATCAGTGCGTACAAAAATTTTACAAAAACGTATGTGATCAACAAAAATGTCTCACATAAAAATACCAAAGTTACAAATCAATCTTAAAAAACTGACTTAACTTAATATATCGTCAAACAAAACCAAAGACTCACGTTAAATCAACATTTGCTTATTATTATTATGTTTGGATTTAGCGAGCACCAAGAACACGAACACTATTTTCTGGAGCGGCATGTGGTCGAACTGTTTTAATACAACTATATCTTTTTCTGTCTTCTTTTTGACATTGGATCGCATATTTTGCATCAAATTTGCAGCAACTTATTTGAGGTACTAATTTTGTCACAAATTTAATTTGCAACCTAGCATACTCAGGAAACAGAAAAAGGCCCTTGTATCAATCGAAATAATGGTGCTCGTCATTTCGTTTTTTATTAATGTTCATGCATACCTTGAAGAACTGCCCATCCCAGAAACAACAAGTAACACATTTTCACTATTGATCAACACTAAATAATACTAAAATTCTCATTTTACTCCTTGAATAACCAGGAAATTATCTTCTTCTTTCCGATTCTCTTTTTTTTTAGTTTTTATTTAAACATTTTCTGGCTGATTGACAGGTCGAGTCATCCGACTGAGAACTAACCTATTATTTAGTTGGAGTGAAATAAAACACTTTCAATATTTTTGCAACTCTTTGTATGATAAATTCAGAAAACAAAAAATTACACAAAAATTAAATTCAAACGTGTTAACTGACCTATTATAAAAACTTAACAAGTAAATTTAGTTTGTTTGCACTTTGCTTGTACAGTTGTGAAAACAGGCTCTAAAGGTTAGTCAACAAAATTAAAGAAACTTTAATCAACACAAACATTATTACTGTAGACAGTTTATCGACAAAATTAAAGGCGCTAGTAGCGAGTACCCCTGTAATATTCTCACTTTAAAAATTTTATTTTAAATTTTAACATTTCTACATTTTTGAGCCAAAAATTAAACGATGTGAGCATGAATTTTTTTCGTTACTTATTTCTAACAAATGTCGTAGAATTTTAGAAAAGGTACTAATAAAAAAAGTTACTCTGAAAGTTACGGTTGGTAAGCCAATATTCGACAACCCAGATGCGGAGTCACTTTTGATTGACTTAAGTAAGGTTGTCCGGGGTAGTGTTATTTAGAACCGACGACTAAATCCTGGGTTTGACTGCACTTTTTTAACAGCCTGTAAAAACTTCCTTTTCTACGTTTCAAGCATTCCTTTTGAACTGTTTTGTCAAATTTTGCCTTTCTGTGTAAAACAGTTCAAAGGGAACTCTCAAATCCAGTAATTAGTCGTCGGTTTAAGATAAAACTACCCCCGACAACACCAGATTTAGATCTCAAAAATGTCTGTGCTTAAGTTAACATGTGGACAAACGTAACCCCAAGCTTTTAAGAGCCAGCCGAACAATTCCTCCCAGGAGGCATAAAAGGTTAGAAACCCATGTAATTACAAAAATATCAACCTACGACATGAATCCGATCAAGACCTATAATTCAAAATGCATACAGAGGCTCCTTTTTTAACAAAAAAGACAGTAAAATACTTTTATATAAAGAAGTGCAAGGCGAGGCAAAAAGTCGAATTTCGCAATTTTTTAATTTAAAAATTCAAAAAATTACTTAGAAAAGCTCAAAACATAAAGGGGGTAGGGCTATTCGCTACTAGGGTCATACTAAGTAACATAATATGCCGGTAATTACAAAAAAGATTTTGTGTATTCAGTGTATGTAATTACAAAAATATTCGGCGGTGGCATAACTATACTAGCTGGTTTTATCTTCTTAGCTATTTTGCTCAATAGTTTTAACCAATCTGCTGCTTCTAATGTTGCTAATCAAAGTGGCAAGAAACAAAGAGTAATTTTTTCAATTTTACAATTTTTTATAATTGAAAAATTTATCTATTGTTATTTTTTATACATATTTCAGGCTAACCAAATAGCTGGATTAATGGTGTGTACAGAAATATCTTTTAACTTCCTACCCCAAGTAGGAGTGCTACTTCTTTTGCAGGTTGTTTTTAATATAACATCTGCTGTTCGCAAAAAAATCAATTGTTTGACTAAATGTAGACTACTGGCATAATCATTGCCCCTTATGTTGGACCATACAATGTCTTGCTCAATTCTTTTGATGTCGCAATTGCTGCACTTATGTACTCGACGACACTTAAAAAGTTTACTAAAAGGGACAGCACACTGGTAGACAATATAGCAGCAGCTGCTAACTCCAGCAGCACTTTGAGAGTACGCAGAGCTACAGTTCGCCCTTAAAACAAACTAATACATTTTATATATGCGGAATGTAAATTTATAAAAAAAATTGGCCCTAGTATAGAATGCCCCTCAAAACCGGACCTTTTAACGAGATCGCTCCCACCACTCAGTTGCACTATTTTTTCACCTAAACTTTCTAAAAATCATTTATTTACACATTTTTATCACTTTCATATAAAAGATCATTGAATAAACAAGCTCAATTGACTGTTGGAGGGGAATGAGTAAATTTAGCTATTTTAAATAAAATTTATTGTTTAAATTCAGTAAATTTACGCAATTTTAGGTTTCATTTTTATCAGATTACTGATATTTTTAATCTCCAGACAGTTTTCTGTAATATGCATTAACCCTTCCTCCGACAGTGCTGGTGTTAACATTTTAAAATAAGGCAACGGATATTCTAGTTCAGCTTGAAATTCATATATAGATTAAATCTTCCAATTTTTTTAATAAATTGACAAATCTTTAATCAAAAATATTTTCTCTATTAGTTGTATATTTATAACAAAGTGTTTGACCGCTTTAAACATTCATTTTTCAACAATAACTTGATCCAACTTCAATAACATGGTCTTCATAACTAACCGAAGACAAATTTTGCTATACCAAAAGAAGTTTAAGAGTACTTATTTAGTTGAAGTTTAGTTAGTTTGGGTCAGAAAAATTAAACAAGTAAAAAATGAAGATTTGACTTTTGGTGGAGGGGGGAACTAAATAAGTATGTTCATAAAATATGTTCATAATTTAAACTAATCGCATTGTTCATCTGGATCAGAAAAATTTTGTGGTTTTTGTTTAAATATTAGGTAAAAATTTTAAATATTTATTTATTTAATATTAAAAAAATGATTACATTTTGATAATTGTCCAGCCATCTATCCAACTTAAAATCAGTTCTGCAGGTAAAGAATTACCTGGACGCTTTCTTAAGTAATCACGGTGTGCCTTCTGATCCATTTCACGTCACAAACAACAAAAATAATATCGGAATAAATTTATTTAAACTGAGCAGTTTTTTTTAAACTTGTGGTGTGCGCTTTATTTGTCTTTTTTGCGGATGAACATGTACAGTTAATCCTGTGCTGACCTATCCTTACTTACATTGTTTCCAAAAATTAATCAATAGATTTTTGAAGGCGATAATGTGTTTTGCAGCAAAATTGTTGTGATAAATATTTATTTTTACAAAGAAACACAATATCCGAGAATTTTTTAAATATTTTAAGAGTGAAAATTGCAAATCATTTTTTCCTGCCATATTGTGCTGCTTTTTACCGCTGTCTCAACTGCACTCACTACAAACGTTAAAAAAATAAAAACAACTGGCAAAACGCAAATATTTTTGAGGTATAAAACAAAAATCATATCCATGTTGCAAACTTGATGCTTTTTTTGACACGAAAATGCCGGATAATAACTTCTGCTTTTTCAAGGATTCTAATTCCTTAGCAATGTTCGTTTTTTCAATAAATGATCGAAACAGTCGAGAAAAAAGCACTTTGAAAAGTTTTTGAATGATGTAATCCTATAATACCGTATTTTCTCTAATTCAATGGACCCTGAGGGTTGAACTTGAAATTTACCCGCACTCTTTAATTAACCACCCCCTCCCTATGGCCGTTTTATCCAGTCCTCAGAAAACACATTTTAGCAATTTTGATCTCTGCTTTTTGTCAAAATGTTCTTCTCACGCCTGTTCTGTATTCTTATTTTCCTTTTTCATTTATTTCTTCCAATGTATCAAATTTTGGCTAACTGTGAAAGTGATGGAGAAGAGCTACTAGCAAAGAAGTCAAGAAAGCGTAAAGCCTATACAAAGTCGTTCAAGTTGGAGTTTTCCGGTACTCGAAGCAGGCTTCTATTCACTCTGCTAGCGAATTGGAAGAAACAAGAAAACCAGGTTTGCTAACTAAACTTTGTGCTTTTTTTTTACTTGTACTGAGAGTTATTTTCTGTAGGAAATTTTAATTAAAAAAAAAAGCATATTTCTTGAGCTGGTTGTTAATAACCATAATTTTTATAGAATCAGACAATGATCTTGCAGTGTAGCTAGGATAGCTAGGATCGGAATATTTATCGGCTGTCTCTAATTTAACGGCTTCTTGGGACTTAGTTGAAAAATAGAAAATGCGGCATATATTTTCGAAAGCATGATCAAATTCCTGAAAAAAAAATATTTATAACTGTAATATGTAAGATCTGCTCTTTTCAATGAGCGTATGTGAGCTGAAATCTCTAGGCAAAAAGTTATAAAACTAGCGTCCAACCAACAAAATCACTATTTCTTCACTTCAAACTTGCTTTAAAGCATGTCATAGCCATGTATCACTGCTCAATTCTTGGTAAATGATTGTCAATAAATTAAAGAGCTACAAGATTTGCAAGTTTTTTCAGCACAAAAAATCTTAAAACTCACTCAGAAATTACACGAGAAGAGGTAAAACCAGCTGTTTTCCTAGTAATGGAATTTGAAGCATTCTCAGTTTGGCTTATTTCTGGCCGACTTTTCAAAGAAAATTTTTGCTGACAATATAACAAAATTTTCAGCGTGAAAAATGCAACAGAACCGATACAAAGACTCATAAGACAACAAGCGAATATCACAAAATTCAAGCCAAAACAATTTGGCCCCAAAATCCAACAAAGAACCAGAGGGTTTTGGACACAAATTCAAGTGGCCGTGGCCTGGTTTTGTAATTTTCTCAAAAATTTATAGAGGATTTTCAAAAATTAAAAATACCACGTGTAGAGCATAAAAAGATGCATCAGACACAAGTGTTAGATCACAGATATACAGTGGCGGAAAATTACTTAAGCTCACCTACCAAATAATTGAAAAACCAATATTTTCACCAAAATTTTTGAAACTTGAACTTGAACACGAAAGTCAGATCACAGGTAAAACTGTGTTCTCCCTCTTTTTGAGTGGGTTGAAGAAGTATGTTGGCAGCCTAGTGGTCGGATATTTCTCATTTTATTTTAATGGGCTTGAAATCAACACAATTATTTTAAAATTTAGATACCGTCATACAAAAAGACTCGCTAAAGTCTTGGCTATCTTTTGGTATACAAAAAACACAGATATTTTATTTGAATCTTGCTTTCTAACCCAATAAAATAAGAAATGTCCATCCATGAAAAGGCTGCCAACATACTTCATCAACCCACTCAAAAAGAGGGAGAACTCAGTTACAGTGGCGGGAAATTACTTAAGCTCATCAACACTTTACTCAGAATCTCAACAACACCGTGTCGATAACAACAATGAAACATCAATAACTCGTCGAATAACCCTTGTTTTTGATGACTTCTTGACATCTGCTTAGGTCGATTGATAGGAATCTCCCTCCAGGCTACTTTGACGACCTCCTCCAACTGAGCAATGTTCTTCGGCTTCTTTCGCTTGATTTCCTTGTCAACGTCAATCCAGAGCATCTCAATTGGCGACAAATCCGGAGATTGAGCAGGCCAATCCATTGTTCTCCACCAGCGATCCGAAATGAATTTCTTCGCCTTCTTCGCAGTGTGTTTTGGATCGTTATCGGCCTGAAAAAATACAATTATTGTCTGTTTTACTTAACCAAAGATGTTTGTTGACCTGAAAAATCCAATCTTGAATCAACTTATCCTCGGCATACGGCAAAAGAACATCGTGGAGAACATCATTGACGTAGACATGCTGATTCATAATTCCTTCGATGCGATGTATTGGCCCAACCCCATTGATCGATATGGCGCCCCAGACCATAATAGAACCGCCGCCACCCTCGACTGTTGGTTTCGTACACTTGGGATTGAATTCTTCCCCCGGATGTCGTCCAACGTAAGTTTTTCCATCCGATCCGAACCGATTGAACTTTGATTCATCCGTAAAAAGTACCCGCAACCACTAAAACGACACATTAAATTCTTAATAAACGATCTCTTTAAGGCCAAACTTGTTCCTTGTCCAATTCAAATGCTCCTTGGCGTACGCAAGCCTCTTTTTCCTGTTCTTTTCGCTGATCAACGGTTTCTTTCTTGCTACACGACCCATGAGACCAAATTCGTTGAGGCGGCTTTGCACTGTTTTTGTACTGATAGGAACCTCCAACTGATCAGCAATCTCCTTGTGGACATCGACAGCAGTTTTGTGGCGATCAGACTGAAAAGTGTCATGTTGAGCAGCCAAAACAAATTGTGAAAATGTCCATGTACCTCTGAAATGCGATGCATAATACGATCCATCCTCTTAGAAGTCTTTCGGCGACCAATACGTTTCTTGTTAGCCACGCTACCAGTCGACTTCACATGCTTGATGGCTTTGCGAACACCGGTGTATAAAAGTTTGACGATGCCTGCTATTTCGCGCAAAGATTTTCCTTCCGCCCTCAACCGAACGATTTCTTGACGCTGCTCTGCACTCAAATTCTTGTTTCTGCTCATTCCTAAACGCGAAAATATATTTACTGCAATCAGAAAGCATAAAACATGATTAATTAGAAAATGAGCTTAAGTAAACTTCGCCACAAAATCGGTAGCGAGAAGCAATCGACTTTATTTTTTATTCGAAAAAAAATAATATCGATCCAGTTATCAATGTCATCATGAAGCACTTTAAGTGCTCTTTCAAACGGCATATCGGAGAGTTTTCAAGTTTCAAGTTCAAGTTTCAAAAATTTTGGTGAAAATATTGGTTTTTCAATTATTTGGTAGGTGAGCTTAAGTAATTTTCCGCCACTGTATATCTGTGATCTAACACTTGTGTCTGATGCATCTTTTTGTGCTCTATCACGTAGTATTTTTTATTTTTGAAAATCCTCTATAAATTTTGGATAAAATTACAAAACCAAGCCACGGCTACCTGAATCTGTGTCCAAAACCCCCTGGTTCTTTGTTGGATTTTGGGGCCAAATTGTTTTGGCTATGACCAATATGACCTTTTTGATTCTTTTGATTTTTCACCCACAATACATTTTTTGAATGTAGGCAAACGACATACCATTAGAAAGCTCAGACAAAGGGCTTTCTTATGAGCATAAAAGGAAATGTCGAGCTGAACAAATTCAGTGCTCACCAGCCTGTAGAAAAAATTATTCATTTTTCAAAGAGTCGCTGTGAGCATTGGGCTTTTAATATGCATTGTGCTCTAGCGAGAAGGTCCGATTTTGCGATCATCGTGCTCAGCAAGCCTGAAAACACTCATATAGTCCAACGTTGCAGTCATGAATTCTCGTGTTAAGCGTGGAATTCTGCACATAACGCATAGTTCAGTACACACGGCCTTATGCGAGTTAAGCATCAATTTGGCCGTTTTCATTGCAAAAACATAAATGTCAAACTTAAAAATTGAAGTGAAATAGTTAGACCCAGCTGGTCAAAGAACTCAAAAAGGTGTTCTAATGGAGTAAGCAGACTTCATCAAAACTATTTGGTAAAACTTCATGAAGAATCTATTTTTCGGCAATTTCAGCAAAAAGAGTCGTGAAATCTTACAATTTTTATTAGCAAAACATGTTTTTTACATTCCAACTTGAGTTTAAATTGACAATTTAACGGACTTACTGCTATATTGCAGGTTCGTCCCAACAAACAGCCTCTCACTAGCAGCCTAGACCAAGACCTGGACGACGGCAGTGTCATCTACAAAAACAGTTGCTTTGGTCTGCCTAAGCTCAACCTTTACAGGACCAGTCAGATACTGTCTGATTTCTCTGAGCTACCCAAGTCTATTAACGGAGAACCAATGTCTGAGGCCTACCAAAGATATTCCAGCTACTCCAGTCATGATTGTCCTCCACCTCCTGGTTGGTACTTTATTCAAAAACTAGAAATTTCATGTCCTTGGTTATTTTCAGCTCCGATGCCATCTATAGCTGCTTCCAAAAAGTCCGGGAGACCAGATCAATACCATGTAAACTCAGGGCTGAACTATGGACCACCAGCACCCAGTTATCCTCCTTCTTCTCAACAGCAGCAATTAGCTACACCCAGAAACCTGCCTATACCTAAGGTGGAGCCAGTGATGCATCAGAAGACCAACTTCTAAGTAGTGCAACCCACCTGAGCCAATGTACACACTTACCTGCCCTTACATGACGACCATTAATACCTACTCAGCTACTGCCTGTATTAATGAGCTGTGTCATCCAATAAAAATGCTCTACAGTCGACTCTGTTAATAAAAGCTCGTTCCCGCCTAGAGTCAGACACTTTTTTTACCTCAATTTTGGAATTCCTTTTCCAAAAATGGTTCGTTAGTCTTGCGCAAAATATAGCAAGGATTCCGATTTTGCCGATCGTTTTTGTGAAACACTCGCGTATTTAGGAAACATGCGTGCGTTATTGGGAGAGTTGAATATATATTGCGCAAGACTGACGAATGATTATTGGAAAAAAAATTCAAAAAATTGAGGTAAAAAAGTGTTGGACCCTGGGCGGGAACGAAGTTTTGGGCGTGCGTTATTGGCAGAGTCGACTGTACTTATTTTTCTTCAATCACAATAATTACTATAAAAAATTGTTAAAGCTGCACAAAAACAATGTAAACATTGCAGGATATATTTCATTGTGCGTGATAGGCTTGCCCGCAACTTAAAATTTGATTGCCGAAATTTTCGGGTGCCTCAATTGATCCAAGAGCGAATATTGAGACCTGTCAAATTCATTTAGCCAAGTTTGACGTAATTATTTAATGAACTGTGTACTTTGATGCCTAAAAATACTCATTTTTGCAAAAACCTTTTATTTTTAGTCAACCCCGTACACATAAAATTCTTAGGAATATAAAACTTACAGCACAATTGGTACACCTTCTATTGGGTTGTCTACAGTGTCTTCAAAAAAGGAATGGAAAATGGAATATTCTAGACAACTTGTCTAGAAAGTCTTGCGTTAACAAGACCTTGTACATAGACGGTTAGATAGGTTTCAAACAGGTTTCAATACTATGTATAATAATTAATCTGAAACTGTTTGATGGCTTGTGAATTCAAGTATGAGAAGATAAATTTCAAATTTGAAAAACCTTCAAACAATTTAGTTGCCTTTATTCTGGCCGACTTTTCAAAGAAAATTTTGTCGACAATATACCAAAATGCTATGAGTGAAAAATGCAAAAGAACTAGTGCAAAGGCTCTCAAGACAACAAGTCAATTTTATGAAATTCAGACCAGAACAATTTGAACCCAAAAGCAACTAAGACTTTTAAGCGAATTCTGCTTTTTTTATTGGTATTCAAGTAAAAAATTACTATTGACGTAATCTACCGCACATCTTCTAATAAGACCCCACCTTCCAATAAGGCCCCACCTCCAAAGCGGGGTTGAAAAATAAGGCCCCATGGGTCCTTATTAGAAAATATACGGTAAATTGCTAACAACATTTTTGTACGGAGGATCGAACTATAGTTGATCTAACCTTAGTTGATTTGGTGAACAATTTGATGCAGAATTGGAATAACCCGAAATTTGCAACTGCACAAAATCTTTTAATAATAAATCGGGGGCTTTTTGGGCTGCGGGTTTACTTTACATTATTTCCAAATGACAGGTGACCATTATTTCAGAGACTGGTTGATATGTATTGGTTTAACGCAGTACATCGATCTGTTTGAAAGTCAAGGGTATACCACTATGCATGAGCTCCAGAAAGTGACTTGGGAAGATCTGGAAGACATTGGTATTAACAAACTGGGCCATATGAAGAGAATATGTTTGGCTTTGAAGAAGCTAAAGGTAATTCACCATCAACATATATAAGTATACTTTCTATAAAATGCTTGATGACGGAGTATGCATAGGCTAGCTGTGAGAGTGCCTTTCAAGGAATCTATTCTTATTTTTGTATCCCTTTATGAGTTTGCTTGTGTATTAGTGAGTTATTGCTTGTGCGAATTAGCCCTAGGACGACCACATTGACCACGAAGTGATATTTCAAAAGTTTGGTTTCGCGTTTATAAAGCACGTTTTAAAAAAAAGTGTAATAATCTAAAAAGATATTTCTCTCAGCTACAAAATGAGATATTTCGCGGGCTATACTCTACTTGGCGGAAATACGACCCTTTTTAGGGTGACATGAGCTATTGACAACGTTGACACATTGTGGTCATTATGAACAAATTCAATTTTTAATAGTAATAGGCTGCACTATTGGGTTGTCTAAAAAGTACTGCGTTAACAATACCTTCCGGTTCGGGCACTATAATGGCTTTTTTCAATTTTCTTATTTATGAAAAATTTTAATGGGTTGCACAATAGAAATATTTCAAGTATCAGGCAACTGAATTGTTTGATGGGTTTTAAATTCTAAATTTTATATTTATTTATATTTAAATATATTGTTGTGAAATAAAATGTTGTTCGATTCACGTTTATCGAGTCACTCCTTTGCCTTTCACTAACTCTTGATGGCAATCAATCGAAGGACCAATCAATCAATCCGCAAATTAATGTCAAACTACACATTAAATATATTTTACTTAACATATTTATTTGTTAAACTTTCTAAAAATTAAAATTGTTGTGCCTTCAAAGTTTAATATCATTGCATAAAAACTTCTAAAACGACAATATAGTATGGTTGCTGAATGCCGATATTAAAGCCAAGATTGGAACCAAAATAGCCCCAATTTTGCCAAGATTGGCAATCTTGGCGATTTTAGTTAAAAAAATGCAAAGATTGAATATAACATGCATACGAAAATAACCTACACTATGGTTATTTTACCTTGGTTTCCCAAAACAAAAAGTCAAAATTTTGGTCAAAAACATTTTTTTAATGAATGTTTTCCTTTATCCAAAATTATGATTTTTAGTTCGAAAGTTCAAATAGTGGTTAATTAAACAACATAAAAAAATTCGTGTCTAAAAACAACAGAGGGAACCAAGGCAGTTATCACCGCCAATCTTGGGTTCAAGATTGGCTGTTATCGATCTTGGCGCCAATTGAGGCAACCCTACAATATAGCAAATCCAGCCGTAAAGTGTCGACTATAATTGTATTTGTTCTACTTTAGCGGCCCGCTCAATTTGAAGACCTATATATCAATCCAGAGTCGATACTTTTCAAATCTGTTTATTTAGATTTTAAGCTTTTTAGATTGTGGATTTTCACCCCAAAAATCTCAAGATCGACCTCTAAATTTTCCGATTTTCAGAGGGTTGAAAAATTTAGTGGCCGACCGCATAATTAGAGAAAATACAGTAACTTAAAGGCGCACTTGTTCCATCAATCAGCTACATTGTTTTACATGAATACTTCCGGAAATATGGTTTTGATTGAGAGAAAAATGGTAGCAATACCTACTGAAATATTAGTAAGTTGCAGTAGTATTAAGTTCTGTGTTTGATAAATATTTAAAGGTGTCTGTTTTCCGAATGTTCGATGTAGCCTCAAAAATGAAATTGGATATCATATGTCGTAGATGGCAGGACATTGCTCTCAACCATATTTGGACAAATTTTGATATATTAGTGCCTTCGGCTAATCTTTCATCACCTAAATTTGAGACATTTTCTAGTGAGTTAGACTGCGCAAAGGCTTGCAGAATGTGGTTTGCCAAAGAAGGAAGCAAAAAGGTGAGTTTTAGAAAAAACTTTGAAGTTATAAAGTTTCTTAAAGAGGGGAACTTCCTATACGCATCGCCTAGGTGACAAATTCAATTCCCATTGGGTGCACACTCTTTTTTCACTTCCTTTTTTTCAGTAAGTTCACCGGCTTCTAGGACCAAAATTATCAAGCCATCAATTGCAACCATTTTCAGCACTGCTATGCTGTTAGAAAATGCCCTAAAATTACCGTCGAAATGAAAGAAAAACAGCCAAAATGATGCGTACTTAGTTTTATATCGCCTGAACCTCTACCAATTTTATTTATTTGTCAACGCGTTTACTCATTTTTTGAAGCCAGAATTCCATGAGGAATCAGATAAAACAGTTCCACAGCAAAATCAATTCAGAAAAATAAATTAATTAATTACGGTATTATTTTAGAACTGAGGTTTTTTTGCAATTTTAATTTACATGATAATTTACAACCATTTACTGAAAATGACGCCAGAAAGCAAAGCAACCTTTTGAGTATAAGGTTGTGAATGATCACGTCAATTAAAATTGCAAAAAACGTTAGCAATCTAGAGTTCTGGGACAGCTGTGGGTTAGATGGTAGGGAATTGGGCATCAATTGTTAAATATTTTTCGAATTTTAATTTGTTTTGTCTCTGTATGATAGCTCAAATGAAAGCCTAAAATCTTGGCTACATTTAAGTATATAAAAAGTGTGAGTTGTAGAAAAAAATCTAGAAAATATCAACGAAACCAGTCAAGAAAAAACACCCAAAACGATCGATTTTCGGAAATTTAGCCTATTGTTTTATTTAATTTCAGCTGTGCTCTCTCATGAAAAAGTGCTATCTTTATTTAAAATTTGTGGATCTCAATTGTCTTTACATCGACTACAGACAGTGCTGGCAACTAGTTCTGAACAAAATACCTGTTAATCAACTGCTTTATATAAATATGTCAAGTATTTGTATGAACAGCAATCAGCTCAGCCAAGTTTGCAGGAGGTTTAAGACTCTCAAAGGTGCATCTTTTAGTCACTCCTTGTTCAAGGTATGCTTTTATCAATTAAAACTATAAAAATAAAAGTTTATATGAAAAGGTGAAATTGACTTCATTTTTCTTGTCTTGCACTTTGCTGGAACGTCTTGATTTGAGCCACAATGATCTTGCAAACACTTCACTAGAGTATTTACCATCCGCTCTTATTAAACTTATTCTATATCAATGTGATAATATAAATTACAAGATGCTCCTTCAAATTGGTTCGAAGTGTCATAAGATGGAGCATCTAGACCTAGAGCTAGATAATATGGATGAAAACAACGATATTCCCTCAAACTTTCTGTTTAATGTATTGTCAGAACTGAAAAGGTTAGACTCTTTGGCTATAGATATTTTTTGGTAGAAGCACGAGATAAATCATGCTCTCAGAAAGCTATATCATTGAAATTTCATAGAAATTGGTAGATTAAGCTAGTGTCTAAAAACTAAAAACTAAAAATTTGTTATAACTGAATTGCAGCAACAAATGTGTGGAGTCTCAGGCAGGACTGCACAATGTTAAAATCTACTGTGAACCACTTTTTGATGTTTTAAGGATGGAAACGTGTCGAGTGCTGTAGATCTCGGCACTTACTCAAATGCTAGCATTTGTTTCTAGCAGTTGTCAATATTCCTAGCCCAGTGCTATACCAAAAAGTGATAGTCTAGACATTGACACCGGGATGGGAATAAAAAAATTAGTCATTTAACCCTTTATAGTGACGTGTTAATTTACAAGCAAATTTTATGGTACCATTGTTTCGGTGCCCAGCCAGTACTGCTCTGTGGAAAGGCTTAAATGACTTTTTCTGATACTCAGCTTATTACCGGTGTATAAGCTACCACTATTTATAGCACTGGACTATGAATATTGATAACTGTTAAAAACAAATGACGTATTTAGCCGGTGCCTAGATTTAAAGCACTAAATGTGTTTAAGACAAAAACGACTGTTTTTACAAAAAAAAGTTGACAATGATTTGATTTGTTGCCTCGGAAGATCAAGGTTAGCTCAGGTTAGCTGCCCTTTTTTCAGTTTTTTTATTGATTTTCGACCTTATTTCTCACTTTTGAATGCCAAACACGAATTTTATAAATAACAAAAAATAAAGCCTGGTCAAAGAACAAAACTCTCAAAAATTAATAACGAAAACAAGTCAAAAAAGTTAATCATATTTATTTTACGCACGAAATTAGAACGGGGAAAGAGTTTAGGTACTACATTTAAAAATTTGGTGCTGCAATTGTGGATGGGCTCATGCAGGCCTGGGTAGTCAAATTCATGTTCACACGTGGCCTTGGCCGGAATTTCATATTTTGGCATGCAAACATTGCGAAAATTAATTATTGTTTTGTATTTTTTAGTTTGAAAACGTTAGACTTTGGAGTAAGGTTACAAGTGCCATTTACTAGTTTTCCTTGTCTAGAAGAACTTTATCACTTGAAGCTTGAATTTGACAGCTTTTTAACAGATGCTTTATTTCAAGACATCAGTAGATGCATAGCTTTAAAACGCCTTATCCTTATTGAAGATGACATTAATGGCCAGCACTATTCTGAACAAGGACTTCGTCATTTAGCTAATTTACAAAAGCTTACTGAACTGCATCTGGATGGTATTTGGCATGTCACAAAAAGTACGCTTATTGCAATCGCTCATAATAACGATAAAATTAATGTGAAGTTTTTTAACCTACCAAGCTTTCAACAAGTCTGATAAAATATAATTTCTAGATAAGGGAACGTCCATAAATTATGTCAGACTGACAGCCCGGTTTTGCGACCCCACCCCCTGTCAGAAGATGTCAGAATGGGTCGGAAACCCCCTTATTAAAATCTGACAGTTTTCTGACACAACTTTAGACTTCCAAATTTTACATTGTATATATTATATACCGGGTTGCCAGTTCAACCGGTTAACCGGTTCAAAAGGTACTTTTATATTATAGTTGCATACTGAAATTTCAATAGCATACAAAATAGTTTTTTCGTAAATATGTGTTAGCTTGGTCTTGACTCACTCATTCGCCTCTTCTTTTTCTAAGGCCTTGTTTTTTATGCTTGAGACCATTTCATTGGCCGAAAGTATATCCAACTTTCGGAGCTTCAGGTATTGGTTTATAAAGTAGACTGCAGATATTAGCACTATCACAGTAAGCCCATAAAAATGCATCTACGATGGTGATGTTGTCGTCAATCAAAGAGTTGCTGGCAGGAGTAGGAGGAAGTGTGGCTGCAGGAACGGGGGGCGGAGGAGGAGGAGTTAACCACTGGATCATTCCAGTGGAAAGAAGAATGGCAAAGCATCTATCCGGTGTTCAAAGCATCTATCCGGTGTTGTACTACCAGTCGCCACATTTGGGACTCACCTTGATTCTTCAGGCAAAACCATTAATGGAGAATTAGAGAGGCAGAACTTTAAAGCTGCGGCAGAAATACTTTGTGACGTTTGGTCAGAAATGGTAATTTTTAGTGTAAAAATTTAACCTGGAATATTTGAAAATACGTCTAGACAATCAATGGCCACCAAGTTTTTGCACAGTACATCGAAAAAGATGCCGCGGAATTGCCATCTCTTCCTGGAGAACATTGGCTCACAGACATGTCCGCCAAAGTCGTTACACACTGCAGATCCGAAAATGCGGAGAGACTGGTGCTGTGGAGGTTACCGATGTGCAAAACTTCCAAATTTCCTACCATCATTTCTCCTGCGCCTATCCCATGTGTTTTTGACGCAAGAGGACCAAGAGTAGCTGAAGAGGGTGAT
>JAMRYI010001732.1:0-13042 GCA_029231635.1 Ditylenchus weischeri
TCACTGATTGTCAGTCGGCCGTAATTCCATCGTTAAATTAAAAGCGCTTTCAATGCAAAGAAATTTTTTGCGTGGCAATATTTATTGGCCATACTCACCTTTAAGGTTGTCGACCGCTCGACTCAAAAACTCAAAATTTTCTTGACTCGACAACCCTACTGACCATAAATTTCTGAAATCAGTTTTAAAACCATTGCTATAGGTTATCGAAATCAGCATGATTACCACAGGAGGTTTGATTTGGTAAAAAAATTAGTTGCTAAGCTATGGCCTAAAAAGCATGGCTGCTATTCCGTTTAAAAACCACATAGGGGACCAAGCTGATTTTTCAGACCTTCCAAAAAAAGATTCACTGATCAACCAAATACTTTTGTTGCCTTTTCTATAAAGTCTATTTGTTGTTGTTTTTTTTTCGTTCGTTACCAAAAATATTTTCCTATTTTGCTCTTCAGAAATCGGCAACAAATGGCCCAACTAGTGGACAAACTTCAGCAAAGGGTGCAACGCCTGGTTTCAATGAGCGAAGTGAGTAGTATATAGCTAGGCCAAAATTTTGCCTACTCACAATCAAAATATTTTTGTGCTGCTTTTGATAAACAGCTTTCTAAGATTTGGTTTTTGAAATTTTGTTGACTGGTTTCTTTTTAATTTTTCTGTTTTAGAGCAGCGAAGAGTGGAAATCATCCACCAAAAAGGAGACTTATGGACTCATGGAGCAGGAACTGGGTAAACTGCTCAACACTGCTGGTGGTGATCAACAGAAATTAGAGGTTATTAAGGATTAACAAAAGTGATTTCCACTCAAACAATTTTTAGGGTTTCTGGGAGTAATATAGCCTTTTTTGGCCAGTTTTTAGAATGGGTACTAACTTTTTTTCTGATCCCCTTGTTATTTTTTGCTTGTTCTCAGGCTCAGGGCAGGCCATCATATTTTGTTTGTAAATTTCTGAATTATTTCTAAAAAATGTTTGAGGGGGCAAATTAGTATTTCAGCAGAGCAGACACCGTAAATCCTGTGTTGATCCACCTCTCTAAAAATCAGCAGAGATGAAGTCGGGGTCCTGTTTCTTTGGGCCGGGACCAATTTAGGGTCTTTAACCCGGTTCAGGTCCCTAACTCCAAAAATCTTTGCCACATATCAGACCCCAAAAAAACGTGTTAATAGGAATGGTAATTTATAAAAATGACCATCTTTAATCATCAATACCATCTCCATCTTTTTCAAGTTGGTTGAAAATAAATCCGCCAGGCGGATTACACAGGGTGACACGATAAGCTTAAGCAGATAGTTAATACAGTCAAACCTGGATACAACAGAACCTAAGATATAACGGTACCGGTTCTATCCTAGTATACGTGTCCAAAATATGCCTTGGTTCCCCCTGTTGTCTTTTTGCGTTATTATTTGAACAAATATCCAAGATAAATCGTGTGGATAATATTGAATTGTGATTATATTCTGTATCTGTGTATTATTAAGCAAAAATGACGAAAAAACAACAGGGCGGCCAAGGCATATTTTGGACGCGTATACTAAGATAGAACCACGGTACCCTTTTTCGACCCGATTCGGCTGGCCGACAAAAAATTAACAAAGATTACCTCCTATATATACGGCACTTCCAGCTGGTCTCCAGGGTGCCGTTATATCCCAGGTTTGAGTGCAATAGTAATTTGTGCTTCCTAAGGACATTTGTGCCCGGATTACATTAATTTTTATTTCTTTAATTTCAGTACTGGAAGAAGGAGTTTGAAGGTTTCAAGCATGTGTTTGCCAGGTACCTCAAAGCCAAGTCTGTAATCGACTGGAAGAAGATTCAGCCTTTGCCGGAGGATGCCATCATTCCATACTCCAATGTATTTTGTTGACAACTTGTTGATCTATATGTTGGCTAACTCTACGTTTTCAGCTGGAGACAGTCACCAACGGAGAGATCTCTAAACTGCTCAGTCACTTGGTAGTGGTCAAGCTAAATGGTGGTCTAGGAACTTCCATGGGTTGCAAAGGCCCCAAGTCAGTCATTTCGGTGCGCAATGACCTGACCTTTTTGGACCTGACCCTCCAGCAGATTCAGGTATGATGTTTTGGAAATTCGGCTTTTCGGTTTCTTTTTTGCAAATTAGGATGTCTGAAAAATTAATTTTTTCACGTAATTTATTGCAGCATCTGAACAAAACTTACAATGTGAGTGTGCCATTGGTGCTCATGAACTCTTTCAACACAGATGAGGACACCCAAAAGCTACTGCGCAAATACGGCAATATTCGGGTTGAGGTGCACTCTTTTTGCCAGTCCCGCTATCCAAGAATAAACCGTGAGACCTACATGCCTATCGCCAAGGATTTGAACAACAATGACTTGGACTGGTCAGTTACTCTATTTTCAATGGAGGCACAAACCAATAAAATACATTATTTAGTTGGTACCCACCTGGTCATGGCAATTTCTACGACTCCTTTTACAACTCTGGCCTGGTCGACAAATTCATCAATTCTGGCAAAAAGGTTAGTTTATTATGGGAAAACATATAGATAAACATTATATTTTCATAAACAGTTTAGCATTCATTTTTAATATGTTTTTCGAAACTAAAAAAACGACGTTTGTAGCGTGTCGAAGTTCAATTAGAAGTGTTGTTTCAGTTCATAAAAATGAGAATGATAAAAATATCCAAAAAATGTTGTAAACTTCATAATAATTCACACGGCTGAATCAGCCTAAAAATGATTGGGGTTGTCGGTACGCCGAAATTTTTAGCGCACCGAGCCGACTTGAACAGCCGAATCAGACGCAACGACCCGACAACCCTGAAGTCTTCTAAATCTTTATTTTATAACAACTCGATTTCGTGTTTAGTACATTTTCTTGTCCAACATCGACAATCTGGGTGCTACAGTCGACCTGAACATTCTCAATTTCTTCGCCACAGACCCCAAACAACCGGAGTTCATCATGGAGGTAATGCTAAAAAATAGGGGCTAAAGTGGGTTATTCGGTGTCCTCCCAGAACACCCTTAAATAGTCTTTTTTGATGTTTTAGCCCTTTTAACTTGTAGAAAACGTGTTTTTAGGGCGCGACAGACCATTAAAATTTTTTTACCAAAAATCGACTTTGCCTTGGGGGACCAAGGAAAATTTTTTTAGGTTACCTAAACACCCCAAAAATGGTATTTGAACATAGTTTTCTGGGGTCTACCGCATTAAGAAACACCGGTATGCACACTGCTTTTATGCATCCAGAGTCAGTATGGAAAGGATAAGGTATGTGTGTGCACATCTGAACTCTAAGTCCCAAAACCCCTGCGCCCCCGAAGGCTTGATGCACTCACTTACCTTAGACATAATTCCGAGCAAGTCTCTTCATCAAAAATGCATATAAAGACTCTTTTTGCACAGGTATCCGGTACCCTCCAGTACCCTTTACCTTGGTCCTCCAAGGCAAAATGTTGATTTTTGGTTTATAAAATTTTTAATGGTCTGCCGCGCTCTAAAAACACTTTTTCTACGTGTTAAAAGTGCTAAAACATCGAAAAAACATCATTTTATGGAACGACACCCAGTTGCCGGCCAAACTGATTGCCGGCCCCCGATTGCCGGCCATATATATATTTTCATTAAAGAAATTAAATTATTTTCAGTTGTTTCTTAACAGCTTTCCTTTACAAAGGACACATGGTGGCTTTAGATAAATTCATCCACAGTAAATTTGTCCCCTGGTAAATGTGCTCCTTGTAAATTCATTCTCTAGGTTCACACCCCACAACGATTTTGTAGCAACGAGTTTTGTGATCATTAAAAAAAACATCGACGCTAGAAGACTTTGAATATCGACTTTAAAAAAGTTGATATCAGTAATGACCAGGTCCTCCGCCTAATCCTAAGCTTAAAGCCTACGGTCCTAAAATTAATTAGCTACATAATTTACATGAAGATATTGTACCTCGTTTTTAGTCGATGCTTCCGGTAGTGTTTTTAATGTTTTTGCCTACTTTTAAAAAATAATCTTGCTTTTAAACTTGACGCTGGCTCCGTGTAGTGCACGGACATGCCCTTTTTAGCTGGATTTGTTCTCCTCCAAAATAGGTTACTCCAAAATAGGTTAATAGGCCGGCGTTAGAACAATCCTGCTCTCGTTTCGTACCCCAGCTATAACGGACTCCCTCTATTACGGACACCTGAGGCCTGTCCCCAGCGGTCCGTTATAGGAGGAGTCGACTGTATAAAAAACACATAAAAGCTTTAGACACAAATTTCCGTTCATATCAAAAACCCTTTTCCCACCTAGGTTATGAATTTGTTGCGGATGAATTAACCGCTGTTCCACACATTTGATCACCACCTTGGCGTATCTTGCCTAAGTTAGAAAAAGATTTGTTTTTATTCAAAAGATTCGATTTCCTTTAATGAATATATATGGCCGGCCATCGGGGCCGGCAATCAGTTGGCAACTGTCCTTTTACCCATTTTATGGTGTTTTGGGAGGCACCAAATAACCCACATCGGCCAAAATCAGCTGTTGTATAGTGAAAGCAACAAGCAGTTTAGGTGACTGATAAAACTAAAGCTGATGTCAAGGGAGGTACACTCATAGAATACGAAGACAGGTTGATGTTGCTCGAGATAGCTCAGGTGCCCAGTGACTATGTAGACGAGTTCAAGAGTGTCAGCAAATTCAGGTTTGCTAAAATTCTTATAAGCTATAAAAAACGGGCAAATTAACTTTATTCTGTCTTAATTCACCCAAAACCATAGGAGGACCGAGAATTTTCAAAATGGTTGAAATTTTCAGAACAGCCTAATATTTTTTAAGGCTCTCCCATGTTATAGTCAAAATGGTTATAGCCAAAAATAGTTCTAGCTTCATCCGGTTCTACCCAAAAACTCTAGCTCAGTTTTAGCCTTTCATTTTCAACTTTTCCATTTCCTATATGGTATTAGAGAGAGAGCCCAAGGTAATGTATCATAAATAAATTAAAAATGAAAGGCTGAAACCGTGCTAAATTTTTGGGTAGAAAACTAGAACCATTTTTGGCTATAACTATTTTGGCTATACATGGGAGAGCCTTTTTTAATGATGTTTCTACCATGTTAGAGCATTTTTGCCAAAAATCATTTTTTTTAATTGCCTTGGTGGCCAAGGTCATATTTTAGGTTCCATAGAATTTTCGGCTGCCTTGATTTTGGGTTACCTTAATTTTTGAAACCTAAAATCTGACCTTGGTCCCCCAAGGCATTTTTGGCAAAAATTATCAAAACATGGTACAAACATCATAGAAAAAATATTAGGCCGTTATGGGAGAAGTCAAACATTCTGTGACTTTGGTAATCGGAGGCAGAGTAAATCTAAGACAGATAAAAAATTTACCCTACAAAACAAAGTCTTTTATTTGCAGAATCTTCAACACCAACAACATCTGGGCCAACCTTGAAGCCATCAAGCGAGTGGTCGAGAAGCGTGAATTGGAAATGGAGATCATAGTCAACCCGAAGCACCTGGACCGAGGAGTGGATGTCATCCAGCTGGAAACTGCTGCCGGTGCTGCTGTTAAGAATTTCAAAGGTGCTTGTGGTGAGTTGGTTTCTGTGCCATCCCTTGCTTTCTTAATTAATTTTGCTTATTTTCTAGGTATCACTGTGCCCCGTTCCCGCTTCTTGCCTGTCAAAAAGACTTCTGATCTGTTGCTTCTCATGTCCAACCTCTATGACATTGACAGTGGCAACCTGACACTCTCTTCACTCCGATCCTTTCCTACCACTCCGGTCAGACAGTTTGCATGCTTTTCTATACAGGGTTATTCAAGAAATTGTAACACTTTCAATGCTAACTTTTAAGCACGATTTCAAAATTTTGTAAACGCAATCGACTCAATTTCATAAATTTTTGGCATATAACACCGAATTTTTTGCAAAAATTCGAAAATTTGTGGTCCCCCTGTTGCCATCCAAGCCACCTACAGACCAGGAGCCAAACAACAGGGGACCAAGAATCTATTTTGACCTTATATCCAAAAATTGCCATGAAATTCTAGTATCTGCTTTACCCAGGTTTTTTCCTTTAAAATATTCTAATTTTTTTGGGTGCTGAATGCAACACTGAAAGGGAGAAATGCTGTTGATGTCTTGTCGGTACCCAATGCCAAAAATTTAACGGAAACGGGGAGAGTTAACTGTATTGGGAGAGTTGACTGTATTAAGAGAGTTGACTGTATTGGAAGAGCTACACTCTACTTAAGCTACACTCTCCAAAAGCTAAAGCTGGGATAGGTCCCGATGGTGTAGTTTATAGAGAAGGTTGACTTTACCTGGAACGCCATGTTTTTGGCTTGCCCTGTCCAACAGTCAAAGTTTTTGGGTATCCTTCTCTTACATAAGATTTTAAATGCTTTACCACGTTCGATGAATAAAGGAACCCCAGGCATGTGCACGGGACGGCTGGACTTTTTTCAGATTCAAACAACCCAAAACGTTTAGGTACTTGATATTATGAGAAATATTGGAATTTGCCAAAAAAACCTGATAGCCAATCACTAGCCCTATTTTCTTTCTATTCTCACAATAAGTTTGGTAATTTTCAGTTGGTCAAACTGGGCAGCAGCTTTGACAAAGTTAACGACTTTCTCAAACGATTCCAAGGCATTCCCGATCTGTTAGAACTAGACCATTTGACTGTTTCTGGAGACGTATGGTTTGGTAGGGATGTCACACTGAAGGTCAGTTTAGGCTTGATGCTTAGCTTAACTTAAAAGTTGTTATTTCAGGGCACTGTGATCATCATTGCCAACCATGGAGACAGGATCGACATCCCTACGGGTACTATGTTGGAGAACAAGATTGTGAGCGGTAACCTCCGCATCCTAGACCACTAAGCCAATAGGTCACAAAAAACAACAATCATATACATGCTCCTTTTGATTGTAGCTTATTCTGTACCGAATGCTATATAAGATATAGCATTCGGTAAATCCTAACAAAGAAAATATATAAATGATTAATCGGATGATTGAGTGGTTATAAACTGGGGTTAGGAAAATGGTCAAAATTTAAAAAGATCCGGCTGATCTTCTCAAAAACATCGTGCATCCATTGTGCCACCTAATAAGTTCATTACGGTAAACTTTCGATATAGTGCGCTCTCGCTATAGTTCGACTCTGATCAAATCGGTGAGCAAACGGTTTGGTATGAAAGAAATTTTCGGCGGTTTTCTGGACCATTTTTTGACTGATAACAATTTTAAATTTTCTACGAATTAGAGCGACGCTTAAATATCCAAATTAAAGTATATTCTCAAAAGGTATAAACACAAAACCGAAATCATAAGACCGCTTTATTGAGGACACCAAGGTAACATATAACGATGTATAACGGAACGAAATCTGGAAATCTTCATTGTTGCTCTCTCATATCTTTTCTTCATAAGTGTCCATTTCATCCTTGAAAGAAGTAGGACAGCCATCGCCAGCAAGTCTGATTTAAAAAAAAGAACAAGGATCGATGGAAGACCAGCACGATTGGTGGAAAGGCTGAAATTTCTTAAATTAAGCAGCCAAATTAGCATAACTCTGAGTATAAAAAAATCTAAAACAGTGTCAAAAGAGTTTACATGGTTCACAGTCGACTCTCTCTATAGCGTAACTTCTTGGACCGACATCAGCCCCCGTAGCAATAACGAAAAAAAATCCGTGGTTACAATTTCGTAGCAATAACAAATTTCTATCCGCGGATAAGCAAATCCGCAGATTTTCAAAGAACCGTGGATTTCTTCAAAATATCAACGCATACTTTAAAAGAATCCGTGGATATGTTTATCCGCGGATAGAAATTTTGGCGATACAGTAGAGACCGTTATTTGGGGGTATTTGCGAGTATTCATACGTTTTCATGTACACAGAGTTACTTTCCGATAATTTTTTTGTCTGAGGTATGCGTGTGTGCGCGTCGCAATGCCAAGCCCCTAAGAGGACGTCAAGGCTGACCTGCGAGATAAATTGAATCCAAGCTAGACTCTTGATCAAAATGCCTCTAGAGGCCTTTTTGCCACAGCCCATGACCAAAAACATGATAAAACACGGTAAAGAATTAATAGTGCCCCATTTTGGCTTAAAATTGGCCCATTTTGGACTGGAGGTGATCCACTTTTCTTCAAAGCTTAAAAGTGGCTTATTTTGGCTTAAAAGTGGCCCGATGTTGATATTCCATGCTTTGTCTTTGAATTGTCGTCAGTTATCGTTGAATAAAGTCAGTTGTTGTTTTGACTCGTGCTGTAAATCCTTGACAACTACTAGTATGTATATGGCCAAAGTGGCCCAATTTTAAGCCAAAATGGGTCACTTTTAAGCCAAAATGGGCCACTTTTAAGCCAAAATGGGTCACTTTTAAGCCAAAATAGGCCACTTTTCATATTTATCCATAAAACAGTCAAAATAATTGACATTATAAGTGACCACCTATCATTCCCCATCACTCCTAATACAGCTTTTTTACCTCTACAATGCTTTTCTAGGCCTATTATGGCAAATAAACTACTTAAAAATAGTGTTTGAATGCTTATACCAAAGAAAAAAAATTGAAATTATATTTCTAGCCTCCTCCCGAGCAGGCTAGAAAAAATCCGCGGATTTGTTCAAAATATCCGCGGATTTTTTGGTTATTGCTACGAAAAATATCCGCGGATAAGTTTCGAAAATTTTTTTCGAAGATTTTTTGTTATTGTTGCGAATTTTCTATGCGCGGATACAATCCGAAGATTTTTTAACAATCCACAGCTGTAATCCGCGGATTTTTCGTTATTGCTACGGGGACAGGGGTACGTTGTAGAGAGAGGCACGTTATAGAGAGGCATACTTTACAGAGAAGGGTACATTACATAGAGAGTACGTTACAGCCAATTCTCTATATATCGCCCCTCTTTGAGACCGAACTTAGGGGTGCTACATAGAAATAGGCAGACCTTTTCTCGCTGAACAACACAGTCCTTTATTTTCCAGGCATCATCGCCCTCGTCCCAACACTAGCAGAATGTTTCGTGGCAGACACTAAAATAAAAAACCTGCTAACTAGGGTGAACTGTAAGTAGGTAGAAATTACCTTGACTTCGAGTTCGTCAGAAAACACATCGGTATTACACTTCTCAGCAGTTCTCCCAACAGTCCTCTCATCTAGAAATTGGCATTAAATTAGAAATAGATTAGTTTCGATCGTGTAAGAAAAAAAAAATCGATTTATGAAAAAATGAAACAGATCAAGGCACACTTTTAACCAAAAATATTCGTTCCACAAGTAGTGTTTTCAAAAGTCAAGGTCAAGTTCAAGGTAAAACTTGACTTTAAAACATCAAGCTCGTTTTTCTCGATTTTTTGTAAGGAAAACGGGTCTGAATTTTTTTCCCCATCCCCCTAAAGTCAAGATTTTGCGCTGAACAAAACGTACTTTTCAGAATAACGATATCATTTTTGTACGATGAGATATAGCCTAAAGTCAAGATAAAATCACCTTGATTTTACCTTGACCTTGTTCCTCGAATCAAATTCAAATTCGAAAGTTCGAATCCCACTCAGTATACACTTTATTCTTTTCCCGTTGGATTTTCTTCACAGCTTTGATAATATAACTTCTGCCGTGATATGTTTGTGACTATTTTCTGTGTTCTTGCATGAAATCTGACTAGTGGGCAGCCTAGGAGTTCATCCCGGGAACTCAAACAAGGATTGTGGATGTTGTTGCGGAGGCTGTGCCCTTTTGAAACAAACCATTTCCAGCTAACCAATTTATAAAGTAATTTTGATGTAAAAAAATGTTTCTATCTGGTTCTCCATGCAGTTTTGAAATCAATTTCTAAAAATTTGATATCCCTTTATGAATGAAAAGTCAATAAAATGGAGAGAGGTGGAGACAATGTAAACCTATGTATATGGCTTCTAGCTGGATTCATTTATTTTGATGGTGATTTGCATTAAATCGCAAATTTAAGGCGATTGCTGACAATGAATCAATCATGGAAATGATTCCAATCAATTCATCGATACTCTTAAAACTCAGTGAACCTTTAAGAATTCGGCGCCCTCGGATCAAACCCTAAGAGTGGCAAATTATTAGGCGTCGACTGTGCAGTCAACCGTTGATAAATCTGCACTTTGAAAGAGCCTGATTTGGTTAGCCAGCAGCGAATTAAAACAAAATTACACCCTCGGATCAATCCGCAAGGCTGTCAAATTATTAGGCGTCAACTGCACGTGTATTTTACGTAACTTTTGGAGAAGAAGAGAAGTATAGTCATTTGAAATTTTTATTTTCTCAAATGGAAAAATATTTTCAACAAACTTTTTTCGTCCTTGTTCACGTCCTCCTCCAGTATATATTTTTTTAACATACAGTGTTGTTGACAGTGTTTTCAAAAGTTGCACTATCACACCTGGGTTACACTAACTTCACCAACCTTTTTATCTAAAATTTTGATTCCTTATCTCAGATGTTTTAACAAAATCTTGTAGCTGAAATTTGTCTCTATCGATTCGGTCGTCAGACGCACCAGTTAAAAATAATTTTAGACAAAATCACACCAAGTGTTAAACTTTAAAGTCACACTTTTTATGAAAAGGTGTAACTTCAAAATTATTTTAGAGAAAAATCTCAGCTACAAGATGGTGTAAAAACATTTCAGATAAGAAAATAAAAATTTCAGATAAAAGGTCGGTGAAGTTAGTGTGACCCAACTGTGATAGTGTGACTTTTGAAAACACTGGTTGTTGAATATACAGGGTAGCCTGAAAAAATCGGCTAAGTTTGATAATTTTTTACTATGACATTTTTTATTTGCAACTTATTCCATTTTCCTGATTTTTGGGCTCTCTTGTATAAGAGCGCCCCCTAGAGACCGGCCCGGGTTGATTTTATATTCAGGGTTGAGTGTAGTTGGCAGTAACAAATCAATGAATTGAGCTATTCCAAATTAGTCGATGTAAAGATTTCAACATCAACCTTTCCTTTTAAGCTGAATTTTTTGACTGCAACGTCAACACCTAGTTGACTGCCTTTTTTCGTCAATGATTTTATTATCTGAAATTATCCTTGTCTTATGCTTCATTAGTTTTGCTTCATTCAGATCGCGTAAAATCATTCAAAATGTTGCGAGCAATTCTAAAGCTTCCGTCTCTTCGTGTAAATAGTATTGCTGGGCGCCACAAGTAAAAATTTTCAATTTTATTTATTTCCTATGTTAATACCTCTTCTGTCTCTTAGGTCTGACGTCAGAGGCACTGTTATCGGCATCGACCTGGGAACAACCAATTCGTGCGTCTCGGTTATGGAGGGCAAGCAAGCCAAGGTATCTATCAGTTTTCTTAGACGTTTTCGTCTTTAACTGTTTGATTTACAGGTCATTGAGAACGCTGAAGGTGCTCGTACGACTCCATCGGTGGTATCTTTCTCGAAGAATGGTGATCGTCTAGTTGGGGCCGCTGCTCGTCGTCAGGCCATCACCAATAGTCAGAACACGTTGTATGCCACCAAGCGCTTGATAGGACGTCGTTTCGATGACCCTGAGGTGCAGAAAGACATGTAAGTTTATTTCACTAATCGCGTTGCACTGTTTATTTACAATTGTGTTTAGGAAAGTGGTACCGTACACGATTGTTAATGCTTCCAATGGTGATGCGTGGGTTGAGGCGCAGGGCAAGCTCTATTCTCCGTCCCAAGTTGGTGCATTTTTGACGAAGATGAAGGAGACTGCTGAAAGCTATTGAATTTTCACAAAAAAATGATATACGTGCTGTTTAAGGCCTCATTTTAGTTTTCGTTTGCAAAAAAGTGATTTTTAACGACTTTTATTTATGTAATGCAATTATTTACACTAGACAGGATACACTTCACAAATAATAGACCACAAATGATACAAAACATCATCAGCAAATTTCCTACAGATACAAAAGCAGAGACATAACTGAAATAATCACGGGACGTTCAACTACTGCTTTCTTCTGACGCATTCACCGAACTTCTGCCAAAGCGATCCTGTTAGCGAGTGCGCGCCGGTTTCTAGATTCACAAAGTTGACAGGTGATTTACAAAATCAAAAAAACGGCTTAACAGCCTTTTAAAACTGATTAAATCTTTAAAATGTGACTTTTCGATATGTTAGTAAAAATATTTTCTATCTAAAAAAACAATAAATTTCGAAAAAGAGAAAATGAGAAAAAAAAACAGTTGTCTGTTCCAGCCGATCACTAGCAATAAAAATTCCTTGTTGCCTTCAATTTCTCTAGGAGCAAGAAAAAAGCACCGCCCATGGCGTTTACCCCTGCTTCCGTTTTTTGGTCTCTTTGCTATAATAAACAGATTGATTGACCAATCTGTTTTATTTGTATCGAAAGGAAAAAAATTGTTTTTAATTTTTTGCTAAAGTGTTTTCCGGCGATTTTCTTAGCTGATTTTCGATCATCCTTTTTTGTTTCCTTTTATTGTATTTGTGTTTGGAGGTAAATAGGTAGATAAAAGTAGTGTATGTATAGTTGTTATCAAGACTAAAAAGATTTTTTTATTGTCTTCTTTATGTTTGGCCCCTATTTTAGAAGAGTAGTTTGTTGAAAAAGTGTTTATTTTGCGAAAATATTATTTTTTCTTCAGAGTCTTTTATTGGATAAAATAGGTAGCCCCTTCGGTCGAGGGGCGAGCTACACGAGACAGCTCACCCTAGAAATTAATCCGAGCATATGTGCTCAGGTTGTATCCATTCCCATGACTTTTTATATAAGCCAGCATGTGGGTTGTTATGTGAGGTGACGTTTGTAACCAGAGAAAAATGAAAGATAAACAGTATTCCTGACATGGGTGGTCGATTTTTTCGATCTTCGGAAAAGTGCCCAATCTTAAAAACACGTTTTCTATCATTTTTACCGTCTAAAGCAGCGCTAGAAGTCGGTAAAACCCGATTTTGGTCCACCTACATAAGTCATTCCTGCCGTCAATTTCTTCGTCACGTTGCAGTCAGTTGACTACAGCAATGATCCGTAATTCAGTTGTGCCGCCCCCACCTTTTGTATGTTGAA
>JAMRYI010001771.1:0-11767 GCA_029231635.1 Ditylenchus weischeri
ATAAGAATGATTCGAAATTTGAAATTATGTTAATGAGAGATCCATTTATAAGGCCAGGACCCGCAAAATACTTATGTTAATGAGGGATTTATGTTAATGAGGGATTATGTTAATGGGAGGGTTTGTTACAAAGGATTTCTTTGCAAACCAACCAAATCGCCACAAGCATTATGTTAATGAGGGATTTATGTTAATCGGGGGGGGTATGTTAATGAGGGACTCGACTGTATACAGTTTTATTCCATTTTTCTTCTTCTTTCGATTCATATGTGAAAATTTAACAGATGACTAATATTTTATTGGAAAGTTGATTAAAGAAAGCAAAGGAAGGAAAATAATTTATGCAGGCCAAATTTTTGCTTTTCTTATGTGAACATTTCATTTCTTTGCATCGTTCATCTTTTTCTTCAAACTTATCTTTCTGTGGCGCCCGGTGCCAAAAAATCTTTGCATGCAGCTATGCCGATACCTCATCAAAAACTATAATCGCAGTGCTGCATGATGTTTTCATTTTTGAAAAAAGATGAGAAATTTTAATGAAATCAATGAAAATAAAAATTCGCCCGAAGAAGAGTAAAATTGGCCAAAAAAAGTATATTTGCCCCAAGAAAAACGATTACCCCATTTTTTCATTTGTTTTTACCACAGAAAAACTTATTTTTGCCACAAATATAAGCAAAACAACAAGGGAACAAGCACTTTGTAAACAATTCCAATAATGGCTTGATTTTTTATTTGCTAATTTTTGAGCATTTTGGCCAAAAATTTGTTTTTTGTGATAAGAAAAATTACCTCGCAATACTTAAGTAATTGAAAGATGAGAGCAACTTAAATGTTTTTTGCGATAAAAAAATTATCTTGCAATACTTAAGTAATTGAAGAACTTAAATGTGACCTTGGTCCCCCAAGTCAAATTTTACTTGAGTGAATTGACTATATATTTGAAAAAAGTTTTGTCTGTAACTGGTAGTAATCAGAATTTCTATTCAGCAAAATGGTGCGAAAAAAGGCGATAATAGATAAAAAGGCGGTAATAAATTTTTTCGACAGTTCAATCGACCGGTTCAAAGACTGCGAATATCGGTTCAACTCAATAGAAACGACTTTGAAGAATACGACAAGTTTAATGCAGAATGCGGAGGCTTCCATTCAGAATACGGCGGCTTCAATACAGAAAATAGACGTTTCACTTCAGAGTACGGCGATTTCAATTCAGAATGTTGAGGCTTCGATTCAGAATACGGCAGATTCAGTTCAGAAAATTTCAACGTGGATAGCCGAGAACAAAAATTCTACAGTTGGCAGGAAAGGTGAGTGATAGATCAGAAATAGCTATTAGTTTAGTTAAAATTGTTTATTGAACTGTTTTCAGATCCGAAGCTAGGCTTTTTGCGTGGCACTTTCAATATCGACAAATTTCCAGAGGGTGAAAATAGTTTATTGGAGTCGAAAAGATCGTAGTTGCTGGAGCAACATGGTATGCTTGTGTCGAACTCCATCTTGTTTCATTGTCATATGTATTTAGGCATTTGAGAGTTCTCAAGAAAATGCACGGGGAGGAAGAGCTAATGATGGGTGCCACTCTGCATTTCAAGCCTGGTTCCAGCGGCATTTCTTACAACACAGACTATACTATTCGTTTGGTAGGATCAACGGAAAATATCGAGGGACAGGTGCTTTTGGTCTTGTTTTATGATATCTATAAGAAGAAAATTTTGAGGCCAATCGCTGTTTTGATCAGGAAGGGACTGGTTATGGATTCAAGATGGTTACTTGGACGCGGCTCACAAATCTCACCAATGGTTTCGTGGATGAGAAAGGCAATTTCGAGGTGCAAATCATATTTTCTGTCATGGGGAAGACAAACGCGTGGGTTACATTTTGAGGCATCTGATAAAGCAAACACGCTTAAATTTTTTAGCGCTCTTCTTCTGGACGCTGAATTCTTCTCTTCTGGTTTCGTAAAGTCCGATTGCATTCTATTGGTTGAAAACCGTCAATTTCCAGTTAACAAAGGGGTTCGTAGCACAACTTTGGGAGTACGGCCAGTTCCAGACGCTTTTCGTGCTTTTGGTCTTTAGTGCTGGGTAAAAAGTTATTATGCATGCATTTGTAATATCCCCGAGAGACTAAAGAGCCCAAAGACTAAAAAGACACTTAACATAGGTTTGTTAGCTGCAGCCTAGCGCTCAAAGAAACAATTGTATGTATGCTTACGCTTTTATGTATCGAGATTCACTTTCGGGTTATTTTCGTCTCTGACCCTTTGAGCCTCTTGAAGGGTTAGAGATGCGCGCAAAGACATACGTGCGACATTAATCAGAACAAGATTTTCGCTCATACATACATTTGAAGACTATTTTTGCCCAGCTCCAGGGACCGAAACGCAAAAAAGTGTGAAGGAGTGAAAAGAGGTAGCTGGCCATTCAAAAAAAAAAAGTTGGAAACTGGCCTGTGTTCAAACTTTGGCTCAAATTTGCATTTCAGTCCTTTTCATCTTGGCCACCATTGTTTTTTCTTATTATTACTGTGAGAAAGGCAAGAAGTGTTTGCTCTAATAAAAAAATATCTTGTAAGAAATTAGGATCTACTCGCTGCTATCGGAAATATACATATTTTACACCATACTTTCTCTATTTATGCGGTCGGCCGCTGAAATTTTCAACCCACCAAAAATCGGAAAATTTTGAGGTCGATCTCAAGATTTTTGGGTGAAAATCCAAAATCGAAAAAGCGGAATTGGTAGAGCTCGCGGAAGTTAAGAAAATGCAAAGAAACAGATTTGCAAATCATTGACTCTGCTCTTAGATACAGACCCTTCAAGTGAGGGGGGCGTTAAATTAGAGACGGCCGCATAGTGAATGGCCGCATATGCGGTATAGTGAAATAATTTTGCGTCATTGAGGACCCTGCAGGATCTGTTGATCTAAATCTGATAAATTTCGATTTTTTGGACGATTTTGGATTTTTGCCTAAAAAAGTGACGGATAGGAGGACAAAGGAAAATAACACACGGTGTGTAAACTAGAGCCCTTGCTTTGAGTTTATTTTTTCCATTTGCTCCTTTGATACTCAAACCTATTAATGCACCCTTAAAATTCCGAGTGGATTACTATTAGAATTTTTATCGATAATTTTTTTAGTTTCTTGCCTCCTTTTCGAGCTATTTCGCAACTTTGTTTTTCGGTGATTTCCTGGAAAAGAAGCAAGGAGAAATTGAGTTGAAAGATGTGTGCGCTGCAGAATTCTTTCGCCTTTTGGAAGCCATCTATATGTCTGTGGACATCAAAGCTAGCAATGAAGACTTGATTCGTAAGTTTGTTGTCGTGAGGTTGCTATATGCATGTGCTATATCTTTTAGGCAACAACGTGGAATGCTTGCTGCGTCTAGCCGACTGCTACCAAGTGGAAATTGTGACTGAGCGGTGTGAGATGTACCTTAAGAAATGTCCGGTCACCGAAGTTGCTTTGGAGGACAAAGTACTCTATGCTCAGGATTACCGACTGCCTGAACTCCTGGTTTGTTTCGTTATCTTTAAATTGGTGTTAAATGTTGAAGAAATTATTGTGTTAGGACCAATGCATTAAAGCATTCAAAACTTTGGATGATGTTAAGAAGCTCCGTCAAACCAGCCAGTACTCTCGTATGTCCAAGGAGAATCAGCTTCTAATTCATGAAAATATATCCTGAATGTTTTGTTAAACCTTATGCATTAAGTTGCAATCCTTCTTGAATAATGTTGTTTTCCCAGAGGTTCTGATGGAAATATAATTTTCGGTTTGAAGACAACCATCTCTCATAATTTTTGCTTTTTTAAAGATGTGTGAACGGTGTAGTTGCCAGACTAGGGTTGGCGATTTTCCGGTTTTTGCCAAGTTTTTTTGGTTATCCAAAATTTAATTATTTAAGTGAAAAAAGCTGTTGTTGCCAAGGCCAGATAATCCAGGTCACGGAGAAGTGTATATCGTATCTTGAATGATATGGTCACAAACCCAGGCTCTGTTGTGTGCTGAAATATGCATAACACTCGAACATTTCAGGATGTACCCAACTTGCGATACGTTGCAAATTCTTTTAGATGTCCAGCATACTGGCAAAAGTACCTTGCAAGGGTACAGTTCCACTGGACCTCTCCAAATTTTCGGACTGGCTTCCCTTTCGGGTGGGAGCCTTTATGTTTGGCCGCTTCGCGGCCAAAGACCAAACTTGCTCCTCATTGCAAGGGAGGGAAGAAGAAAAAGATATATATATTAAAGATATAAACATACAGTAGCGGAAAAAAGTGATGCCTCAAGCATAAGTTTTGCGTATTTTGCTTCATATCTCCCGACTACATGCATTCTTTGATTCAACATATATGAGCAAGAATGATCGCCGGAATCTCAGCTACATTTTGAGTACAAATACGTGTATGTATGATAAGGAATCAGAAACTTTTTAATTGTTTTTCAAAATGCACTCAAATTTTGAGGCGGAAAAAGGTGATGGGGGTTATATGACAGTAGCGTCAATAATTCATTAACGTGTAAACAAAGCCAAAAAATAAAATCGTCCTGCATTGTTAAACAACTGCGTTGCTTCGAATAACATCTCGATTTAAAATGAGAAGTAACAGTTGAATGTGGCCAGTTGGGAATAAATTAGAGTTGTTAGTTGATAGTGTGGCCAGTTGAATGTGGCCAGTTAAAATTGTGGCCAGTTGAATGTGGCCGGTTAAAAATGTGGTCAGTTGATAGTCGTTCATTTTAAAACATTTAAAACCTATATCGCGCCTAAATTGTAAAAATGCAGAAAAACAAATGAGTGTATCCAATCATTTTTTGGACGCTACTGGCTCATACCTCTCCCAAAAATCATGATTTTTTAGAAGGGTCTAAAAACCATTTCTAGTGATAATTTTGCTATAAAAGTACTAAAAAGTAGAGATGATGGCTTGACCTCGGGACGGGACGGGTCAAAATTCAAATTTAAAAATTTCTGGACGGGACGCGGACGGGACAGGTGCCAAAAATTTCCGGGCGGATTCCGGGACGGACGATTCTCTAAAATTAACGGACGGGACGGAATTGTCCTGTCCCGTCATCTCTTCTAGTTGACTGTAATTACAAGTTGAAGGTAGTTGTTGAAAAATTGAATTTTTTTCGGGACGGACGAGACGGAATTTAAATAATTTTTCGGGACGGGACACCGGGACGGACAGGTGCCAAAATTTCCGGGCGGGATCCTGGACGGACGATTCTAAATTTTAACGGGACGGACTTGAATTGTCCCGTCCCGTCCCGTCATCATCTCTACTAAAAAGCAAGGGATTATGGGCTGTATTGGGAGGGGAAGGGAGTAACAAGAGGCCCACATTTCGGTGAAATTTTTTTGATGGTACTGCCTATTTTAGACTGTTTTACCATGTTTTTCATCAAGGGCCGTGGCAAAAACAGACTCTATATGCATTTTATGATCAATAGTAGTTCTCGGAATCATGTCTAAGGTGAATTTTAGGGTGGCACTCACAGCAGCATACGGGGCAAACCTTTGTATTGCCGCAAAATACTATGTTTTGCGGCTGTATTGCTTTTCGGCAATAGCATTTTCGAAAAGCGTGAGTTTCGAAAATTTCCATTTTCGGCATTTGCTGCGGTTATGGGTAAAAATCCCGCAAAAATCCCTGCGCAAAAATCCCCCTGCAAATCCCCCCAGCAAAAATCCCAGCAAAATCCCCCAGAATAAAAATCGGGCTAAATTGAATTCGTGCAAATTCTTTGTTAATGTTATTTGTTAAAGGGGCATGCTCGCGCCCGATGCAACAATTCTTGCATTTCAAATGCGCGGGTACCAGGCACGCCAGAGATTTGAATTTCAAAATCGTTTTTGAAATCATTTTGAATGTTTTATTTCAGTGTGTCGTTTTTTTCACTTGCCTTTTTTCTCGGTCTGTCCATATGAATTTTCTTATTGATTTTAATGGCTAGTCATTGGAGTCTAGAGCTTTAGTGTCTTTTTGTTGTTGCTTTGTTGACAATAAGTGATTCTTACTTACGCATTTTCAGTCTCTACTCAGAAGAGTAAGCATACGCCGTCTCGCATTAGATAAGTTTTTGTCATATTTTCTGCCGTCTTTTGCTTTTGTGTATTTTAGCGTCCAACGTATGGATTCCACAAGTTTTTCAAGTTCTGCGTGCTGAAAGAAGACTTTGAGTTTGATATCTGGGTTGGTATCTTTTTTATTGTTTCTATGCGGACAGTTAGCAATTCTTAGACTTTTAGACTCTACTTGGATAGCTGACTGCCTGAGACCTTTTATCAGATAAGTTTTTCATATATTTTCTGCCGTCTTTTTCTTTTTTCTCTCTTGTATATTTCAGGTGCCTGCAGATGCAAGAAGCGACTTGATGGTAATCGAGAAAGCAAGCGCGCGCTTTGATGCTACACGCCTTGTATGTAAGGTAAGACTTTTTAATTTTGGTTATGTGTAACAATATCATATTTAACAATATCATCAAATTACGCAAAAATATCTTCAAAATCGGTCCCTTCATGCATAAAATCCATGTCTCGATGCCGAGAAAGTTGCATGACCGAAAATTTAGCATAAGAACTAAAACGTGAAACAGATCCAGTCTAAACGAGTGCTGGCCTGCTCTGCGCCTACAGTGTAAGAAGTTTTACAACATGATTGTGTTGACTTTGTGAGGCTTTAGCCATTAGGATGTTCTAACCGAAAAATATCATTACACACCTTCACGTAAATCTGCATGCGAGGGTTGAAAGGTATATGCCCACGGGCTTTAATTAGAAAATATGCGATGTATACGTCCCTCTCTAAACAATTTATATTGCTTTTTGGAAGGATTGCAACATAATTTCAGCTTTTTTTTCTAGTACCGTAGCACTCCTGTTCCTTGCTTTTACCTACACTTGGAAAGCACACCTAGCAGCCCTTTTCAAATATGTCAAATACACCTAAAAGTACCCTTCTTGACCATTTTTAAAGGGATTTTAGACTGTATTGGGCTGGAAAGGGGTCTATGTAAATTCATCTAGATTAAATTCATCTATAGTAAATATATCTGCGGTAAATTCATCTACAAGTACATTGATCTACAAAGTACTAATCATTGTAGCGAATTTAATATGTGCGATTAGTAGTTAGCCACCCAGATTTTGGGCTTTGATTGATTTACGACCCCTCCTGACAACTACATAGAAACCCTTTGATCTTTACCGACATGCGGGAAAATTTTGCTTTCATAAGATTTCATTTCTACTTGGTTCTGAAAGATCAAGTCCGCCTGATTCGACATTTTTATACACGTTTTGCCTTGGTTGGTTTCATGGTTGTTCCTCATTCTGCTTAAAAGTCAATTTTCTTGATTTTTCAAAAGCAGTGCACCAAATTTGGTGCAAGATTTGAATTTTCAGTCAAATTTTGCAGCAGCAGTTAGTGGGCTTACCTTAGTCGATCTGTGTTTACAGATTTACGGAATCCGACCCAGAAAAAAGTTATGGCTCTTCAAAGTGTATCAAATTTCTTGGGACACCCTGTAAAAAAATATTTGTCTTAGTCTCTCTTCATGGACCTTCTGAAAAATCGTCCAAGTAAGAAAATGTCAACAAAAATGCTGAATTAGACCGGTCTGAAGCCTTAGAACCGATTGAGCATATTAGTGTATATTTTTTGGATATGGATTTTTTTGGTGCAAAATGATTTCTTTTTGGTGCAAAAAAGCTCTATTTCGGTGCAAATCGCCGTGGTGCAAATTGAATTCTTTTTGGTGCAAATCGAATTCTTTTTGGTTCAAAAGGATTATTTATGTTTATGAAAGAAAGTATGCTTTTTCAGTCTTTACAATAGCATGCATATATTTGCATTTTAATTGCATATGTTTTTGTGTAATAAGTCTAAACTCTTTGTCTATGTTTTTTTCTACTATTTTTTTGTTTTAAGTCACACCGCTGAAACTTCTTTCCCTTAGTTAGAATTTTCCCTTTGTATAGTGTTTAGAAGATTTCGTGTTAGTTATTAGCTAAGAACATTAAAAGAGTCAGTCGTCTTTATTCGATGAATACTGAGATTGAAGAAGGCGAGCTTAGTGACGACAATGAGCTCGTTATTCCCAGACAAAGATCTTCATCATAGAGTTTTGTATTCTATATACTTTCGAATCACATCAAGAGTATGAAGATTGGTTGTCCACACAAATGAATTTGGTTGGAAAATTCGGAATCACCGTACATTGACTAGCAGCTATGTAGAAAATTATTCCTGCAAGTATGGTAGACTTAAACATTACCGCTGCCCTGTGCAGTACAGAGTTAGGTTGCCTGCTTACAATCTCCAGGTAATCGTGGAATCGTCGAACTGACTGAAGGACAATTACAGTCAAACCCCGATATAGTGCGAACCCCGATATAGTGCGACCTTGAGCTGGATTTGGTTGAATTCACTCTAAATAGAGGAAACTATGGTCTCGATATAGTGCGACCCCGATATAGTGCGACCCCGATATAGTGCGATTTTTCCCCGGTCCTGACTAATAAAAAAAACCCCGATATAGTGCGAATTTCAATTTCTTTGCACATTTCCAAATAAAATTCTGAAATTGGTTTTATAGATGAGCACTCCCAAAAAGCGACGCATGATTTCGGTGGCAGAGAAGAAAGCGATCATCGAAGCGGCCGAGAAGGACAAAAACAAGACGAAGCTTGCTCAACAATTCAAATTGCCGGACAATTCAAATTGCCGGCAAATTGCCGGACAATTCGCGCGATTCTGAAGAACAAGGACGCAGTGCTCGGGGCGATCGAAGAAGGCAGCTAACCAAACGTGCGCGACTCAAGACCGGCAAGCATGACCAAATGGAGGCGGCTCATCGTCTGGCACAAGCAGGTTCAGCAACAATGTTCCAGTTAGTGGGATCTGATGAAGGTTAGCAATCTTATCCACCACTTTTGATTTTTATACATCTCTGTTGATTTTATCCGCCTCTTACAGGAGAAGGCACTCGTCATTGCAGCTGAGCTGGGCATCGTAGACTTTGAAGCGAGCAATGGATGGCTGAACAGACTCTTTGTACAGTAAAACCCCGATATAGTGCGATTTTACAACCACTTTAGTATAAAACCCCGATATAGTGCGACTCCTATATAGGTGACCCCGATATAGTGCGATTTTTCCCCGTTCCCCAGGGGTCGCACTATATCGGGGTTTGACTGTACACAGAGACAAATTGAATTAGAATGAGAAATTTGTTTAAAAAATTTAATTTGTTTCATAAACATAAATAATCCTTTTGAACAAAAAAGAATTCGATTTACACCGAGAAGAATTCAATTTGCACCAAAAAAGATCCAATTTGCACCAAAATTTTTTTGCACAAAAAAAATCTTTTTGCACCAGAAAAAATCCATATCCATATTTTTTTCGTATATTATTAGGTTGTCTCAAAAGTTCGCACCGCGTTGCCTTGGTCCCCTGCTGAAAATTTTTACAGTTTTAAAAAGTTCTCTGTGTTTATTTTGCAATGTTTTTCAGTTTTTCGTTTATTTTTTTGCTCAGCTCATATTGTTTATTGTTTTTAGATGGATAGCAATCATATTCGCCACGTTATGTTGTTTTGTTGATTCTGGGCTGATTCTAGGATCGTTTCTTCTTCGCCAGCCGGATTTATGTCAAGGGAATCAGTTGTCTTCAAGAACGCTGGGAGAAAGTTGTGGAATTTGATGGAGATTATTTTGTTGATTAATTGTTATGCTTTGTTTTGAATAAAATTTGAAATTTTGCTTTATTTGAACGTTTGACTGTGAAACGGTGCGAACTTTTGAGACAACCTAATAGTATATTTTTATATTAGTATATTCGTATATTTTTTCGTATATTTCGTATATTATTTCGTATATTAGATCCGACAGTTTCTTTGTCTTAAGTTTTGCTGAATGGATACCCAATGCAATTTTGCAATTTTTTTTCTTATCAGGCTTAAAAGTTTTAAAACTGAATATTGATTTAATTTTTTTCTGATAGATGACCTTCCATCTGTTACGATACACAGAGTGAAGAATCATGTAGCAGGTATCACACTATTGTTTAACGATCATTTTAAAATAAACTGGAAAATTCCTTTTTAAAAAAATCAACAAATCCAAATAAATTAAAAAGTTTTATTTTAGTAAATACCGTATTTCCTCTAATAAGCGCCCACCCCCAACTTTGAAGACGTATATTTCAGTCAAGAAAAAATATTTCGCAAAGCTGTTTAATGCATTTTCTTAATTCCCAAGAGTTCTACCGATTCCGCTTTTTACATTTTGAAATTTCATTCAAAAATCTTGAGATCGACCCCAAAATTTTCAGATTATTGGGTGTTTGAAAAATAAGCGCCCAAGGGCTCTTATTAGAGGAAATACGCCAAAGAGATATAAAACTTACTCGGTAAAGGCAATGACCACAACCTATCAAAAAACCGACTTACCTGAGTATACCCCCCCAAATGAAATTTTTTTAAAGTGTTTCCAAACACCCTATATCAACCCAAAATCACCTCAGAAGTTCAAAAAGACATTATTTTTGTGTTCTGGTAATAAAAATTGAGTTTGGGCATTTTGGAAATTTCTTGACCATTTGGCTGTTTTACCATGTTTTGGTCACTGAGCTGGGCAAAAAGAGCCTCTAAATGCATTTTTTGATCAAGAGTCTTGCTCGGAATTATGCCTAAGGTAAGTGAGTGCGCGCATCTCTAACCAACCAAGCCCCCCTGAACTAATTTCTCAAAAAGCTTATTAACGTGATTCGCGAAGGTTTCTTCCAGTTTTCTAGTTTCAAGCGCTTGTTCTACAAAAAAATGACTGTGCGCAATATGCTTACTGAGGAAAAGTGGTTTTTTCCATAAAAAAGCAAGTTTTTACACGAAGTTTTAATTAACACTTTAATTACCATGTCTTTGCCTCTTCTTATGGCATCTCATTGCAAACACGATAATCTTTCAACAACAAAGAAATGATAGTGACCATAGATATAACTTCTTTAAAAAAGTAAAGAATTTTTAGCTTTCGCCTTTCACGAGCACTCCTTCCGCACAGACACGAGTCCCTTCTTTATTCACCACCACCGGGTCACACAGACACACACACTGACACAATTCACACAGAAGACTACTACTAGCCACACAGGCTTTCCCTCCTTCTTGAGCATTCTTCGGGTCCACTTATTTCATTTTAGTCTGAAACAGGCACTTCAGCAAACTTTGTCCATTCATAAACCCAGAGGCCGGTTGATCTTCAAAGGTTGCGGGGATCCAGGCACCAGCGATAGCAGCAAGACCATGAGCGGAAACATCCATTGAGACTTTATGAGCAGCAGGCACGACCAGCCAAAAACCAGGAGCCCCACTAAAGCCAGACTACGATCCATCAGACACCTCCGCACACAGTCGGGTCCCACAGATCATCTCACTCACCACTGCTTGACAGTCCACCCCACACTAGGTCAACACCCACTTCCGTTTCGGTCAAAAATTCAACACGACAGCTACATCCTCTAAGACCTTACTAACCTGAAACTATAACTTATTTCGTCCAGAGTCCAGTTCAGCAGAGGCCTTCAACTCACGTAGATCTTCAGCCATTCTAAGGCACCAGCATCAGTTGCGTAAATGACCGATTGTTCCCGGCTGGTATAAAAGGAACAATTGTTCCCAGTTTACATAAAAACCATTCTTAGCCTGTCAGTACTATAGAAGCGTACTCCCGCTTAAAAATCGGTTCTTTATGGTT
>JAMRYI010001675.1:0-15158 GCA_029231635.1 Ditylenchus weischeri
AGGGGTATATTTGCTAAATATACACATGTTTTGTTATATTTTGCCGGTTTTTTCATTCATGAAAAAGTGTTGTGAATAGCTGCGCTCGTACCGCCCTTTTATATACAGTAGCGTCCATAAAAAATGTCCCGCTCGTTTTTTTAAGAACTTTTTTAAAAGAACGCCCTTTTTTCGCAAATTTTTCTTTTTACTTACATAAGTGTCATATACCATTTTGTAGCATTTTCATTGCTCTTTCAAATGGTCATCCTCGTTTTGAAATGTTATCACATACGGGAACATAAAATCCACATTTTGCAACATTGTCTATTTTTTGGGCTGTCCAAAAAAAATGTCCGTTCAAAATTTTAACAAAATACTTCTGCAAAACTTTTTTTATTTAACATAAAATGACAATAACAACTAATATGCATGCAAATATGAATAACAGAACTTCGATAAATAAATTGTTTCACGAGGTAAAAAAACGTGAGCAAGCAAATTTACGAGTTCCATGTTTTTCGAAACTCATTTTTACCAGCTCTATGATTTACGAGTCTCATGTTTTACCAGTTTAAATTTTATGAGTTCAGATACAGCTTGGGAAAATTGGGGAATTGATGCCAATGATGACACAGCGAAGGACCAATTTATCAAATTTACCAATTTATCTTCACAGTCCACCTCCGCTTCAAATCAGGGGTCAACGTAAAAACCGACTTGGACGGTGAGTATGGGTTTGATGAAGACAGTTCAGAGGTGATATTTTTTTAATATGAAACAAGATATTTACATTTAATTTTTAATTGATCAAATTTTATGTTTTCAATAAAATAGTACGTATTCAAAATTTTAGACAAAAACTTCGAGAATTCTTGGCTGGGAAGCTTGAAATTGTAGCAAGTTGCAGGAGTCTTACAGAGGCACCTTTAGCTCAATACCTACAAAAATACATAAAATTTTTAAAATTATGTTTAGTACCCAGCAATTCCAGACATCGCTGAAATTTTTTAATTATATAGTCAATTAAAGCCAAAATATACAATTCTTGAACAACTTTATTTCTCGCTCTGAAAAAGCTTTTCGGTAAAAGTATTTTTTGAATCTTGTATACAATTTAAGTTGGAAAATGAGTAAATTGACTTTTTGACACTTGTGAATTCATTAAACTTACAAAAGCTAAAAGCCAGAAAATGCATTCGATACTTTACAGCGCAATTGTAATCCCATCAATAATCTGGGATCTTATTGGAAAACCCAAATTATTTTGACTTCCCTATGATCAGCCCCCTTTCGACACCACCTCTCCGTCTGACTCTGTTGACCCCCTCTCTCGCACCAAAAAAAGAAGTGTCTGTTTTTAGTGAAATGTGTTAAGTGTGGTAAATAACTAGTAGTATTGTTAGTCACGCGTAACATGTGACCAAAATAAATGCAAAACATGTTGACAGTTAGCGAAAACTTCTTCTTTACGCCCCCACATACCCACCCACGCTTAGTTTGAGCAGAAGCAGCTGCTTATTTCTCAATCACATCAAAATTCTAAAAACGGGCTAGCTAGATGAAAACGTGACTGAAAAAGAAAGAAGAACATCTTTTAGGCAAACTGGTCTCCGGCCCACGCTGTTATTGATGAGCCTGAGCAAGTCAAAAACACGTTTAGCTGCGTTTATATAAGCAGGCTTATTCGAAAATGAAGTTCAATTCATATTTCAAGTCAGTTAAAATTCTAATATTTTTAAGCCTGCATTAATTATGATTTGCTTTATATTGCTTTGCATAGCTGTATTTGTGGTAGACGGATTCACAAATGTTGAAATTCTAGAAGGAGTTTTAAGCAGAACAGATACAAGTGTAAGCGAAATCGAAAAAGACCAAAGTAATTTAAAATTACTGAAAAGTGACTTAAAAGTCACTTTGGACAATATTCCTTCAGTCAAACCGCCAATTTTGAGCTTTGACAAAGAGAGAAAAAATGTTGAAGATTTAGTCAATTTACGGAAAAAAATGGCTGAAAATTATGAATTACTACAAATTCTTGAAATTCCAGCAGATGAAAAGAACCTCATTACAAAGAAGGTAGGAATTAGCAAAGATCTTACTATGATTTTCAGTCAGAATAACTACCAACTCACTAAAATTGTGAAAGAAAACATATTAGAAAAAGTGAATAGGGTAGTCGATTGGAATAGAAAAGAAGCTCTAGATTATCGAAAGCACTGTTTAGTAACCAGGAACAAATACAAGCTAGCTGCATTTACTAATGCGAAGCAATTGGATAGCATTCAAGATGTATTAGCTACAGTTAGTAGTGGGAAAGAGTCTATTAAAAAACCTTATGAAAAGTTGATTGAAATGTTGGAAAAAGCTGCTAATGAGTTGAGAATTGTACACGAAGAAGTGATTAGGTTAAGGCAAATGCATTGTGAACATGCAACAGTAAAGGCAATGACACTCAAAGTAAATGAACCTACTCTAGCATCGAAAAATTTGTTAAAAGAAAACATAAGACAATTGCAACAAAAAGATAAAGAAAATCAAGTAGACTTAGAAAAATTGAGAAATGAGCTAAAAAGTAAGTTTTTTGAAATATTTTTTTTACTTTTACTAACAAATTAATTTTTTCAGTAAAAGAAACAGATGGAAAAGAAACTAATGATGCTTCGCAAAACCTGATTAAAAAGTTAGCAAGTCTACAAGACCAAAAAAACAAACAAATTAAAAGAAATAAAAATGATTCTCAAATAAGAACCAGTTCTTATCCATCAGTTAGGACATTGAACAATAGATACGAGATAATAAAAGCAGCACATCTGAAATTTCTGTTGTCGAAAACGACAGGTGGATGGTATAACAAATTTAACCATGTTTGAGCTATACAAATAACGATACTTATTGATTTTAATGAACAAAAATAATGATCTCAATTGGAAATTACTTTGTATATACGGTCAACCCTCGTTAATCCGCCACCCCGTTAATCCGCCACCCTCGATAATCCGCCACCCTAAGGCCGGTCCCAAAAAAAGCTAAAGTTAAGTTAAGGTAGGGTAATCGCTTCTCGATAATCCCCACCCTAAGGCCGGTCCCAAAAAAGCTAAAGTTAAGTTAAGGTAATCGCACCTCGATAATCCGCCACCCTCGTTAATCCGCCACCCTGAGGCCGGTCCCTAGGGGTGGCGGATTAACGAGGGTTGACTGTAATTTTTTTTTAATTAGTAAAAAATTTAATTTTTTATCATAAGATTTTTGTTTGTATTGTTTATTAAAGTCAATAAAGCAATTCTAGATCAAAGAGACATACCCGTGCGTTACACGGAGAAAAGGGGGGAAGCCAGCTGTCTTTCTTTTTCGATAAATTTTTAGAGGCGTTCTCATCAATATATTTTTTAAGTTTTCTGCCTAGTTTTTAAAAGTAGTATTGGGTCATCGATATTAGATTTGTCATAAGCCGAGTGAAAAATGAAACGATTTAAAAAAATTTGCTGGTCGGCCTTAACTTTTTTGAAATGCACGAACATGTCCCTTTGAAGTTTGAAAATAAGACGCAGTTATTTTACAAAGCCCAAATGTTTACTCGGTCAAAAACTGTACAATAGAAAAATATCCTTCACCGAGAAAAAGAGCACACAAGTTCTGGTTTGCAACGGCAGCCCTCAAAGCTACCCATAACCTTTTAGCTGGGTCTGCCACTTAAAGCTTAAAGCAGTTAGAGATCGAACTTTTGGGAGTGTTTTTTTTAAATTCACAGGGCTGCCCAGGCAACTTTTGGCATATTTTCAAACAAGGGACCACAGGCGCCTATCGGCGCCTCTATAGTAAATTTCAATGAGGGGCTATGACTTCATTCATAAAAATAGGTATATCCTCTATTAGAACTCATTTTTTTCGCCTGTTCTTTTTTTAAAACGAAAGCTGATATTCTGAGGAACACGATGGTATTAGCGACAAAAGTGATTTCGCTATCTACGACCCGTTCTGGCCTTCGAGGTGAAAAAGCGTTACCCACCCACCCACACATGCCAAATACTATAAAGATGTCTCTCTATTCTCCAGATTCAATTTTTTCTGTCTTTGGACCGAAAAGATTGAAACTTTTCTAAGTGAACTGACCATGCTCTACAAAATAAGTATTTTTAGTCAAGTTTTTTTTACTCAAGAGACCGGCTCAAATGCTGTTCTTAAATCAAGTGCATTTTATTACAAATTGCATTTGATTAAAAATCAAAAAATCCAATCGAGCCATAATATTTATGTGCTTAAATAGACAGTAAACTGTATAATATCCAGTTTGCATGTGCTCCTTGTTAATCTTCTGCAAGGCGAAAAATAAGTGTATTGCAATTCATAAAATTAAACTCTATTTGCAATGAATCGATGTAATATTTGCTCAAAGCAAGCAATAAAAAACTATTTGGTCCATGCATTTGAAACAGTCAGCTGACTTCTAACAGTGCTGCTCTCTTTACTTACAAGCCTTGCACTAAGTTTGTGAAAACCAATTCTCAGTGCAAATATGCTAATCTTTTTCAAAATAAGTTGACGAATGGAAGAACTAGCCCAAAGCATTAGCCAGGCTGGAACAGCCAAAGTTGTCAAATCACTGATCCAGGGCAGTTGATAATAAGTTGCATAGAAAAGATTAGTTAAAAATACATTGCTGGCACTAATACCCGAACTTAAAGACATCATTATCTAAAATTCACACGTTTTGGCACAATTTGAACGGCGCTGAAATTAGGAATATTATCTCGACTCGACTTGGCAATTCAACTTTCGGAATTAGGTTTTATTTACTTTTTTATTTTTATGGCATTTTTTCGCCTATCTATGTTTTTATTCGTAACTATAGAAAAAAGAGGGGCTTTTTTAGAGAAAATCACGGTTTTTTTTAAATTTTTATACAAATAAAAACAGAATCCCAAGTGGTGTCGAGGCAATCTCCCTACATTCAAACTCCGATGTGATACCATCTTTGTAGGCTTTTTTCTGCTCTGTTTTAACCCATATGTCCCGGCGTGATTTGCAAATCGTCGTAAATCACCCCTTTTTTCCCACACGCAAAATTTTTTTCTTCATTTATAGAGAAAGGATTTATTTTATAGGAATTTATAGAGAAAATAAATGTTTTTTTTGCCAGGAGGGTTGTTTTCGGGATAGACCGGAAATAAGCGATAAAGGGTAAAAAGTGTGGGAAAAGTACCCGTTTCAAACAAGATTGGCCGAAAAAAACCGTCCAAATCAGTTCAGCTTTGTTCTCTAGAACCTAAAGAAAGCATCTAGCTGCTCAAGACAATGTTCTGTGCAATTTTGGAATCGAAGCCGGGTTGAATGTTGCTCAAGTTGGCGTTGGATGCGTAAAAGATCAAGGTAACGCAGGCCACGCATTAACTGCTGGAAGAGAAGGTCGCGAACCAGGTTAGTGAGATTTTTGGGAGTTCGGGTCGGGGACACGTGACCGGAGTCAAGCGATTTGATGATCGAGTGTGAACAGTCAAGGTTATGATCGAGATGTATGGGGAGCGCACCCCGGTAAAGCACGAGACCCGAGTTAAGCTAGTGGATGGTAATGTGAAAGCTGGACCGCAAGGAATTTATAAGACCGAGACAGACGTGACAAAGTGATGCAGCTGTGGAATGGACGACAAGATGAAGGAAGCTTGGTGGTCATGATGGCGAATCGCTTCTCCGCGCTGGTGACTGAATACCCGCAGCATACAGTAGATGAACTGACCTCTGGTGGCTGAGCACTGTGGTGCCGTTCGGCACAAATAAGAACAAGAAGAAAGAAGAGTCCATAAAAATGTCAATATTATATGTCTTGTGATTGTGTTGTCTGTGTTCGTGTTAATAAACTGTCGACGAGGACTTGTGTGAACGGTGCCGCATGAATCTTTACTTTTTATAGCCAAAATGTAACTAACCATAAAAACAGCCATAAAAAGCTGAGCAAAAAAAGTGACAAATGCATATACGGTGAGTCTAAACTCAACACTTGGTTCGCCTTTTTTGTTTGGCGATTCAGACATTTTCTGGCGACCATAAGCAACCACAGTAGCCAGATTTATGAACGCACATACTATTAAGAAAGCAATTGATGATCTAGCAGCGTAGGTTGAATTACTTATTCCCTAAAGTTTGAAATAAATGTGAAAAAAACTTTTCAACGTACGCCAGGATAGTGCTTGTAATCTATTGTAAAGGTTCCACTCTTTGCATTGATCGATGCAAACATCTCTAGTCCGAAAATATGCCATGTAAAAGGCAATGGCAGTAAAAAAATTAGTGCTGTGGCAACAGGTAGTAAGTATTTCCAAATCTGAAAAATAAAAGTGAAATATGAGATTAAAAAATTAAAAAAAAACTAGATCTTGTTGAAATGGCATTAGAACTGAAGTCAGTCTGAAAATATACAGTTTTGGGCTCTAGTGGAGATTCCGTGTCCAAAATATGCCTTGGTCCCCCCTGTTGTTTTTCTTATCAAAAAATGCCTTGGTTCAAAACAAAGTTTTTTAATTCAAAAACAACAGGGGGACCAAGCTCTTTTTCACAAAAAAAACAACAGGGGGGACCAAGGCATATTTTGGACACGGATTCTCCACTAGCCCCAGTTTTGGGTCAGAGCGAGAAACCTAATCTTGAAAAATCGCCTAAGACTGTCAGGTTTTTGAAATTTTTGATTTTGTACTCCATATTTGATATTTTCGAATTTTCTCTTTTGCCATCCGTTGACATATATGCCTTTTCGACTTTTGACATAACGTATTTATTCTAATATAACCCTGTCTAATAAACCCACCCTGTCAACTTCGAGGGTCAACTTTTCTTTACTATCACGAGCTCTACCGATACCTAGTTTTAGATTTCTAGTGGGCACCCGAAAATCTAAAGATTTATCTAAAATTTCTTAGTTTTTTAGGAGTTCAAAAATAAACCCACCGCTGGTTATCTTTCATAATTTCAAAATGCGTTATAAATGTGCACAAATAGGTTGCGTAATAACTTTTTTTGCTGATTCGTTGATTTTTGCTGATTTTCAAAATATTTGCTGACTTTTCTGGTGTTTTGTTCGCTGTTCTGATTTTTCTAATACAGGGCTGCAAAACGTTCTTTATTTGAAAATTTGGCGCTAGTATAGAATACACCCCCGCCCCCAAAATCAGACCTTCTTGAAATCGTTGTAACTACCCTTTGGAACAACAAGTTTAGGCTTAGTCCTTAGGCTTAGGGGTAGGCCAGCGTATGGAAGTTGGCTTAGGCTTAGGATTCAATTTAGTATTCAATTTATAACTTTTCAGTAATGGAAGTGGAGGGAAATAAGCAATTCAGGCGCTAGTATAGAATACCCCCCAAATCAGACCTTTTAAAAATCGTTGTAACTACCCTTCGGAACAACAAGTATAGGCTTAGCCCTTAGGCTTAGGGGTAGGCCAGCGTATGGAAGTTGGCTTAGGCTTAGGATTCAATTTAGTATTCAATTTATAACTTTTCAGTAATGGAAGTGGAGGAAATAAGCAATTCAGGCGCTAGTATAGAATACCCCCAAATCAGACCTTTTAAAAATCGTTGTAACTACCCTTCGGAACAACAAGTATAGGCTTAGCCCTTAGGCTTAGGGTAGGCCAGCGTATGGAAGTTGGCTTAGGCTTAGGATTCAATTTAGTATTCAATTTATAACTTTTCAGTAATGGAAGTGGAGGAAATAAGCAATTCAGGCGCTAGTATAGAATACCCCCAAATCAGACCTTTTAAAATCGTTGTAACTACCCTTCGGAACAACAAGTATAGGCTTAGCCCTTAGGCTTAGGGGTAGGCCAGCGTATGGAAGTTGTGACTAATAAGTGTTTTACGCACTTTTTCTGGGGTCTGGAACATATATTTGGGTGCTCTTTACTTAAGTTTTAGAAGGCATAAGTTTGGGGGGGGGGTTTATATATATACTAGGGTCGAAAATTTCTACTTTATTTGGGACGCTTAAAATTTTTGAAATTTTCAAATTTTTATTTTTAGCGCTCAACACTCAATAAGCACTAAATAAAATGACAGTTTTTGACGAAAAATGACCAAAATGTACTTTATTTCGCAAATTGTACTTTATTTCGAAATTTTTGAAATTGTTCTAACACAAAACTATGTTTTTATATTATTTAACAAGTCTTGTCATTTTTTTCAAACTCTGTGTCTCAAAAATCTTAAATTTTCTCAAAAAATTTTGCCTTCAGTATACAAAGTTGTGAAAAGTATTATTTTTTAACAATGCGTTTTAGAAATTTAGGCAATTAATGATTTAAAAAATTCGCTGATTTTTTTTTAAATTTTGTTGATTTTCGGTTCAGTAAATCTGGTAACCCTGATCTATTATAAGTGAAAACTTTAATAAATGTGAAGCGTACCTATTGAGCAAAATAAACATAGTTGCTATATTCTCGGCATGAAAGTTGTAATAATTAAGAAAAAATAGAAGTGCCAACAATAGTCTCGGAATTGATAAGTATGCTGGTAAAAAGAAGCCAAGCTGACCAAAGCGGCTTCCGAAAAAGAAAGGAAAAAGTTGAGGATGTTCTAAAAAATTTAAAAATTATATTATTAAATTTTAGATTTGTTTAAAGTTTGTGGTGAGCGTTTTTGGATATTGCAAATGTCCGGAAAAAACTTAGATAAAAAACTCCAAACATGAAAAAAATATAGCAAAAGTATTGTTTTAATTTCATTTTCTTTAGGTTAATAGAATAAAAAAATTGGCAGAGTGTACAGGGTGGCGCAAGAAATTCGCCCGATTTCCAACATCCATAACTTTTTGTTCTGACACGATTTCGAAATTCTGTAAACGCAGAACACCTTGGAATTACGGGCGATTTCATTTGGTATCAAAAAAAAATTCGACAATTTTTGACTTTTTTACTTTGGTCCCCCCTTTGGTGCACAAAATTAGATTTAGAAAATGGAAAATTGGACCAAAGGGGGGACCAAGGTAAAAAAGTCAAAAATTGTCAAATTTTTTTTGATACCAAATGAAATCGCCCGTAATTTTAAGGTGTTCTGCGTTTACAGAATTTCGAAATCGTGTCAGAACAAAAAGTTATGGATGTTTGAAATCGGGCGAATTTCTTGCTTCTAAAAATTACAATCAAGATATAACTTTCCCCTTAATTTAAATAAATGAATTTTTATTTTGCTCTATCAATATTATTTTTAAATTAATTTGAGAAATTTTGAAGTCTGACAAGGAGCCCGCGCAAACTGTAAAATTGAATAAGCGAAATTTGTTAATCTTAGCTTGTAGAGCACAGTCGATTTCACCCATGGAAAGAAAAAGGTATTTTAACTTAACCCTTTGGTATTTTAACATATATATTTTTCACATGGGTATTCAAAATGTAGAACATTGGCTTAGGCCATAGCTCATTTCTAGAACTGGGGTTTTGTAAAGATTGGCTAATTTGCGATAATAATTTTTTTTTGGTATATATAACGTCAAAAGTTCCATTTTCGACTACTCCTCCTTGCGGTTTAGGCCCTGGTCTGTAGGTGGTCTCTGGATGAGCGAGGCATTTTAGCATGTTTCTTTTGCTGAAAACTTTTAATTTTTCTTATTTTGGGGGAAAACCCTTCCGGCTACTACAACTATGCTCTACAAGATAGGAATAATAGATTTTGCTAATTTGATTTTACAGCTCGCGGAGTTTCTTTGTGAAAACATTAATGTTTTTTTTCAATAATGTTTTTAATTTACTGGTGAAGCTCGAAGAAGGAATAGCACATAGAAAGAAGATTTAAATTGTTTCCAATTAGTTAGTAAGATTGACACTTCCATCAAATAAAGTATAAAAGATGGCCAACCAATAATAGAAGCTATGATAATTGGTGGAACAGGACTGTTGGCAATAGTCTGACCCATCAAAAACGTAGTGCAGGAAACAATTTTCGAGCAACGTAGAGATTAATCAAAAACTATTACTTTTCATTTAAAATTTTTTTATATGCGATATAGCATATACAAATAAAAATTTTCATCTGTTTTTAATTAATTTTAGGGTTGAATAAAAATTTTTTATTTATTTACCTCACTTAAAAAAATTAATTATAACAATAACAACTTTTTTTTTTTCCAAATATAAAGCTCTAAAAATCCAATGCCCGATCGCTACAGCTTTACACATATGGTCAAAATTTCACGTTTAACAATATGGCCCAAACAGAAATGTCAAAAAGGTTTTGCGCCAATTTGAAAAAGTGCAGTCTTCGAAAATGAGTTACTGCTGATAAATGACTCTAACTCAACTCGGTAGGTGTATTGGAAAAAGCTTTATAGCTGATTGAAACCGCGAGGAGATGGGCTTTCAGATGTGCTATTACACAATTGCACTTTGCTTCAAAATTTTAAATAAATTATGAAAAAACCGAAAATTTTCTTTTTTCAAAAACCAGACTTTTTCACGTTTGGAATGTGATCTTTTTGTGCGGTAGGGGTGTGTCGAAATTTGAACACAGAATCTGATAGCCCTGTTAATTAGATTTAAAATGGTATATAAACTTTTGGTAATCAGTTTAGTTTGGAAGACTAAAAATGACCTTGAAACTTGGTAGTATTTTCAATGTTTGAAGTTTTTGGCGGAAAACTTCTATGTCACACAAAAAACCGGAAATTACTAAAAGGTTGGAGTTGATAGAAATTGTCGAGACTACTTTAAGTATCAAAATAGACTCTTGCCGGGGCACCACTTCTGTGAAAACTTGGGAGAAATTTCACGCAGTTACTGTATGTCACGCAGGACGCAATTTTTTGAAGGGAAAACTGGAATTTTAGCAAAGTCGGTTTGTTGAAATTAAGTTAGAGCAACTTAACTTAGTTGACCTCAGTACAGAACTGTTAAAGTTAGGTTTTCGCCATCTGCGTATCTGTTTTTGGAAGTATGTGTGTGCATATTTTGCGTATACTTAAGTTTTCAGAGGAATATTTTATTTGACGAAAAAGCAAGATATAAAAGTAAGCGAGAGTATTGGTGTGTGCTAGAATATAAAAACCAGAATTTTAAGAGAGAGCTTTGGCTTTTATAGCTGACTTTGCGGGCGTGGCTCAAAAAAACGCAGAAAAAGACAACAAGCTATACAAGCTGAAAAGTCAGGAAAAGCACTTGAAAAAAAATTGAAACAGAATTCTTTTCACAGAAACTTTTGTCAGGCTCTTTGAAACACCTTAAAAAATTTGTAGAAGTATTGGCTAAAGCGCACTGTACCCCTCTCACTCAAGTGCACTCTACCCCTCCCACTCAAGTGCACTGTACCCTCCCACTCAAGTGCACTGTACCCCTCCCACTCAAGTGCACTCTACCCCTCCCACTCAAGTGCATTGTACCTCATCCACTCAAATACACCCAACCGCTCAAATTTTGTTAAATTTCCGCCTTAAATTTTGTCACAAAAAGACTTTTTTTTACTAGTCTTTATTTTTGGCGTGTTTTTTTGTTACGTTTTTGTTGATTGTTACGGCTCTTCTCGGTTTTGCAACTTTATTAGAATCATTTGTTTTGATTTTTTTAGATGGCTCTCAGACGTGATGGACGATCGACGAAGCAACGCTGGACTCTTTCCCAATTGGATCGCCTATCTGAAGATTCAGATGCTCTGCTCTCGTTTCTCAATATCCATGGTATCGTTTTGCTTTCTCGACGTTGCAAGAAGTGTGAAAAGGACAACATGAGATTTAATGAGCGATCCAATGGGTATGTTTTTTAATCTCTGTTATTTCTTCTTATTTTGGTTAACGTTTGTTAATGCTGCATGACGAGGACAACGAAAATTCCGATGGGACTTCCGATGTCATAAGGATGGGTGGGGTACAATGCACTTGAGCGGGTGGGGTACAGTGCACTTGAGTGGGAGGGGTTGAGTGCACTTGAGTGGGAGGGGTACAGTGCATGTGCTCCGAAGTATCAGGTCATACGGAAAGTATTGACACAAAATTTCAAATCCTTGTATCTCGCTCATTTGTTAACATTTTGTGGCAATCTTTTTGTTTGTAGCCCTGAGTCTCTATTGGAAATAACTGAACTTTATTCAACAATAAACAAATCATTCAACAAAATAGGATCCTTCCGCATCAATAACTTTTTCCCATCTTTCTGGCAATTTTGCAATTCCTCTAGCAAAGAAATTCGCTGGCTTTGACTCAAAGAACGCTTGCAAATCCGCTTTCACTTGTTCAACGTTGTTTCTCTCTGTGATAGTTTTGCATTGACAAGAACAGGTGAAAATCCGAAGGAGCCAAATCTGGAGAATAAGGCGGGTGCAGCAGAATCTCATCCAAGATCAGCGATCTTGTCCTTGGTCAGTCGAATTTACAGTTGTTGAAAGACAGTTGTTGAATAAAGTTCAGTTATTTCCCATAGAGTAGACTCAGGGCTACAAAACAAAAAAAAGATTGCCACAAAATGTTAACAAATGAGCGAGATACAAGGATATGAAATTTTGTGTCAATACTTTCCGTATGACCTGATATTTAAAAGGGATCGACAGAATTATCTCTGAGCAAAAAACATTTCCAAACAATAAATAAATAATCTTATACAAAAAAATAATATATAATATCATATCAAAATCTTCTATATAACGGGTGATCCAAAAGTTCCCGTGAAAATTTTATCGCTATTTTTTTGTAATATTTCAAAACCATAAATTTCTGTGTAATGTTATAAAAGGTTGCTCATTTTCTCCTCTTTCGAATGGTATATCAACAATTTATTTCACTCATCAAAATAACCACCATTTGCATCAATACATTTTTTGACTCTTTTTGGAAAATTGTCAATAGATTTTTGAATCATTTCCTGCGGAATTTCATTCCATTCTTTCACTAGCGTTGCCTTCAACTCAGCTATTGTTTTATGTGGCTTTGCGCAGGCTTTTGATTGGAGATAAGGCCATACAAAATAATCCATAACCGTCAAATCGCTTGATAGCGTCACTCACGGTTGTGTTTTTGGTCAAATTTTCTCAAAATTAAAGCTAAGGACTTTGGGAGTCAAATAGTGTTATTGCATCTCAGTTTTGAGAAATTTTTTAGTTTTTTTTGGTTTTTAGAGATTAACTTGTGGGTTTTTTCCTTGAAACTCAAAATCTCGGTTATTTGAGTGGGTGAAAACAAAGTGTCGCGCTTATTAATTTGTAGAGCTGAACCTCAGCTTTTGTTTAAATAGAAGATGGACGAGAAATGACGACTTTAAACAGAGGATGTGTCAATGAGTGTGGAAGCGGTTTTTTGAAGGGAATCTGGATTTAAGACTTCTTTTGAATACAATGTTTTTTGTCTCGACAGGAAAGTTAAAAGAAAGTTGTTTTTTTTTCGAGTCTGTCTTTTGTTTATTGTGCTTGACTTGTTGAAAGCAAGAGGGTCGGCAATGAGAGTGGGTAGGTATGCCAGGTGAGTGAGAAGGCGTTCCAGGAAAGTAGGTAAGAGTACGTTGTGGGAGTATTATCTGTGTGGTATGAGAAAGTAGCTTTTTCAGGGGCTGGGGTTTATAAGCCAGTACTGTCAAAAAATCTTTGGTTTGCCCTCGTGAGACACGGCAAATTCATCGTCCCTCATAAAAAGAAAAAATTCATCGTCTCTTTCAAAAATAGGATAATACATCGTCTTTTTTTAAATTTCAGTCTTACAAGCAGACATACGTCTGCCTTGTATCGATCATTGTAGGGTCTACTGCATTTGGAATCCATGGTACGCACATGTATATCTAGGTACTAGTGCCGTTGGGCTTCTTACTTTTTTGGTACATTTTTGGAACAAGAGTGGTTCCGCTTTAGTGTTTTTAAGCTTAGGCTCAGGCAAAATCCGCCTGCGCCCTCTTCGAGCGCGCAGCGGGCTTGAGGTAAGGAGTAAAGTCTAGCAGCCAGGACGAGGGTAGGCGGGACGTGGGTAGCCAGGGCGAGGGCAGGCAGGAGGGGGCAGCCAGGGGGGTGCTAGGCAGTGAAGGTGACCAGGGAAGCAGTAATAAGGGGAGTTCAGCAAGGCGTAAGGGATTCATGAACAAGAAAGAAGTATGACCAAGTGCGCCAAAAGTAAGCTAGAATCAATCGCGTCCTTTTCAGTCGAACTACCAAGCAGAAGAGTGAGCAGTTGATAAATGACATGACCAACTTCATTGTGGACTCGAACATGCCGTTTTCTATCGCCGAATCTCTTTTTTGCGCCGATTAATCAAGAACAATTATGGACAAGCAAAGGTAAGCTTTTTATGGTTTAATATTTCCTTGATTGTGTATAATTTACTGATAACAGCTTCCTACGCGTCATATCATCAGTGCTGAAGTTCCTATCAAGACATCAAAGTGTATCGAAGATTTGCGTTTATTTGTCTTGGGACAACTGATTTCTCTCACGTTGGAAGCTGGTAGGTTCATTAAACATGATTTTGGTAACTTATTATTCCTGCTTTAGCAAATTAACTCTACTTTGGAAATGCTCTCCTCCATGCTGCAACACAAGAATAATTTGCTTAAGTATGCTGAATGTTTTTCAAGCTGCATTGTTGCAGAGTATTTGGCGATCTCACTTTCAAGCGTGGCTTCTGAACGATGCGTTTTCAAGGCCAGTCTTCTTTTCGCCAACTCATTAAGTCGCGCAGCAAAGATACAGCTAACTCAATAATCATCAAAGCTAATCTCGCCGATGGAATCTTGGAAAAGAAAGCAAAAGAAAGAACGCAGAAGAGCCAACAAGTTGTCGAAATTTTGTTAGAAGATTTGTGATTTTATTGTTTGATTATTTGTCTAATAAATGTTTATGAAATCAATGTTCGAAAAACTGTTGTGCATTAATTATATGAGAACCACCGACAATGGCTGCCAAGAATATTTTCGAGTTTCGAGTCGAGCGCTCGAAAATTTAGAATTTCGAGTTTCGATTCGAGTCGAGCAAGAATTTTTCGAGCGCAACTCGAAATTCAGCGCTCGACTCAGAATACACTGGCGGCTGACTGACATTTTGTATTAAACATTTTATGTAAAATGTATTATTGTAGCTAGAGAACATTTCTATAAAATGAGCCATCAAGAAAAGGCTGTAACTGAGGTGCAATCACTGAAATCCAACACTTAATTTTACAATTGAATTTTCTGAAAAGCTAATTTTACTAATAATCCCAACTAATAATCCCATTCTGACTAATAATCCCAAAATC
>JAMRYI010001629.1:0-16911 GCA_029231635.1 Ditylenchus weischeri
AGTTAACTGACCAAGCCCCCATCAGCCCAAATGCACACATATTCAAAGCACCTATGTAAGTGACCCATTTTCTGAAAATATTTACAATTTTTTAATGCAGAAGCTAACCTAAAGATACGTTGAATTATCAACTCGCGAGTCGCAACTAGGGTTGGCCATTGTCCTATAATTGTCCGAAAAATTGCAATTGTCCGATAAAACAGTGAAAATAACGAGACAATTGTCGCACAATTGTCCGCGTTGGCAATTGTCCTACCCTAGTCGAAACCAATTTAAGTCGCTAGTATTTCGAATTTTTAAGAGACATAACCTGTAATTTCGGTGGTTTTTTTATAACAAATGTGAATTCATACGAAAATTCAGTTTTAGTTTAGAAGGTTCGTACTCATTTCATCCCACTCATTTCATCCCAACTAAAAATCTTAATCCAACCTGAACTAAGCTCTTTTGAGCCTATCCTAACATACGCTGGCCTACCCTTTCCTAAGCCTAAGGCTAAAAACCCGAGTTTGAGCTCATAAAAGTTGGGATGAAATGAGTGTGTACGGTTCAGAAACTTTTGGAAAAATTAGACATTTTCTTATACAGTCGACTCTCGCCACCCTTTCAAAATAGGGTGGCGGGTTATCAAGAGGCGCGGATCTTAGTGGCAAAAGTTTTATCATTATTTAAAATGATCGGCAAAATCAAAATCCTTGCAATATTTTTCACTAGACTGACGAATCATATTCGGCAACAAAGGCTTAGGGGTAGGCCAGCATATGGAAGTTGTGACTAATAAGTGTTTTACGCACTTTTTCTGGGATCTGGAACATATATTTGGGTGCTCTTTACTTAAGTTTTAGAAGGCATAAGTTTTTGGGGGGGAATTCTATACTAGGGTCGAAAACCCTCACAAAGTTTAGCGAGTTAATTGTCGCGAGTAAAATTAATCGTGAGTTGAAAATACCTGCCAAACATGTCAGCCAAATGACCACCAACAATGGCCCCTATTCCAGAGCCTATTGCTTGGAGAGTCTGCATGTGTTGAGGTAGATGCTCCTATACAAAAAAGTTGATTTAAGGCGTGGGTGATAGGAAAGTACTGTATGCACGATAAAAATAAAAAAACCTGCGGACACACAAATCCTACTTCCTCGTAAAGACTATGAAAGACGCTGGTTACATTTCTGCTACCGCACTCTGCTATTCTCGCACAAGCATCTTCTTGTACCTTAGTTTAAGCCAGTTAAAATTTAAAATAACACCTCAACAAAAATTAAAAAAACTTGTATTTGCCGTGTGCCACAACTCGGCCTGAGGGTAGCAAACGCTATAAAAATGTAATTTCCAGCCGAGTTGAGCATGATATATTGAATGACAACAAGCATAAAAAATTGGTAGCGACCATAATGTTTGATGAAGTCGAAAATCTAGATACAAAAAGGGGGTTAGCACGAAGCTGATATAGCATCAATCTACCTGATCAAAATCAACTAGCTTTTCTTTAAATTTTTCTTTTTCTGAGACTGTCTTGGGATTTTGCGTCTTCTGAAAACTGTACAATGTTGGCGGTAGACGGAGTGGCATCCAGCAAAGGTTGCATTGAACCTGAACTTTTGTGGTCTTTACCAAATTTTACAAGTTATAAGAATCGTTTGCAGTATTTCTTCTAAAAAAGTAGAAAACCCTCCGAAACGTAACAAAATGCACCTATCTAATAAGGCTTGAGTTCAGAAACTCAATCCACCACCCCCCTCCCCCAAATGGGGAGTGATCAGATGGAGGAGATAACATCATATTCGTGTTTCTCGACCCCGATTTCATGAGAAAGCCGGCTGTTTTTGGTTCTGAGAAAAAAAATTTTTTTCAAACCACAGGGGGGGGGCTACCGTATTATCTCTAATAAGCGCCCCCTCTCTAATAAGCGCCCCCCCTCTACTTTGAGGATCTGTATCTCGGGGCAGAGCAAATATTTTGCAGAGCTATTTTTTGCATTTTCTTAACTCCCACGAGCTCTACCGATTCCGCTTTTTGGATTTTGGTTGTGCACCCAAAAGTTTCGAGATCGACCCAAAATTTTTCCGATTTTCGGAGGGTTGAAAAATAAGCGCCCCGGGGCGCTTATTAGAGATAATACGGTATCATAGTTTTTTCAGTCAAAATTTGAAAAATTTGAATTGGCGCCTTTTGAATTTTAAAGGGATTAAGGGCTGTATTGGAAGGGGAAGGGAATAAAAAGGGGCCACTTTCATGGCAGAACGTTAGAAAAGTAAATATTTATATTCTTCGACTGTCTTACCATGTTTTTCAACTGGGCCGTGGCAAAAATAGACTCTATATGCACTTTATGGTCAAGAGTATTCCGAGAAGTACTCAGAATTAAAAAAACAGCCGGCTTTCTCAGGAAATCGGGGTCGAAAAACACGAATATGATGTTATCTCCTCCATCTGATTACTCTCCATGGAGGGATTCGAAACTGCAACCTCTAATAATCCCCCGCCTTCTCTAATTATCCCTCACTTTCTCATTTTTGACTAGGATTTCAGAGTTAAGACCATTTTGGACTGAGCATTTCAGTATTTTTAGAGGTTGAAAAATAAAACCCAACGTGGATTAATAGAGAAAACACGGTAATGTAAAATTTGAATGTCTTTTTGGAGTTGTTGACAGGCTGCTATTGCGACCAAAACTGAACTTATTCAAAATTGAAAACTGCGTTAAGAACACAGGGTGGCGCAACTTTTTTGATCATTTAAAAAAGGCCATAAAAAGGCCATGTTATAAAGGCGGCGGAAATTAAGGGCCGCCGGCCGTGGCGCGGCGGCATAAAATGAAGGCGGCGGTGCGGCGGCGGCGGTGCATGAATTTGTGGTCGCCGCGAGCACAACATTGTCATATGTATTTCCTTTGAAGTTTTTCATTTTTTCAAAATTTACTGCATAAAATGTAAAATAAAATGACTGAAAAAACTGAATTAACGAAATACAAAGTAATTTTTCATGTTATTGTTTTTTCTCTCGTAGTTCCTTTCGCATTTGACTAATAAGGGACCCGCGCGAACTGTCAATTCACTCACGGCATTTCTGAAAGTTCTATCGTGTAGCCCATAGTCGATTTACTTAGTGTAGCCGCGAGGGATTTTCCGGACAGAAAGAAAAATTTTTAGTACGAGACTAAAGAAATGTGTAAAAACGTAAGCCTATTCAAATAAGCCTATTCGAAAACCAAACGAATTTTAAAAAATTAAAAAAAACCATAGGGGGACCAAGGCAAAATTTTCAAGTTTTCACACATTGCTTTAGTCTCGTACTCAAAAATTTTCTTTCTGTCCGGAAAACCCCTCGCGGCTACACTAAGTAAATCGACTATGGCTACACGATAAAACTTTCAGAAATGCCGTGAGTGAGTTGACCGTTCGCGCGGGTCCCTTGTAAGATGAAAGAATCTCTATATAATTTTTGGGTTGGGAGGGGGTGTGGTGGTCCGTAACGCTTTTGAGTAGTCCCGTTGCACCATCAATAACTTTTTTCTGAGAAATATTTTAAAAGGCAAGTTTGTACTTATTTTAAAGCTATTTCAATGGCGGAGGACCTTTTATTTTTAGATTTGGTGTGTGCTGTGAAAAAATTTAAGATTTTGCTTCCTGAAGTTGAAATATGGGAGTTTCATGGGAAAATACCATGAGTGGTCCCGTTGCACCAGTTACAACTTTTTTCTGAGATATATTTTATTAGGTGTGTTTATACTCATTTGAAAGCCCTTTAAACGGCGGAGGACCTTTGTAATTAAGATCTGGGGTTTGCTGAGAAAAAAATTGGAATTTTAGTCTTTGAAGCTGATAATTGGGGGTTTTATGGGAAAATCTATAAATAAAAAATTGAATGAATTTTTTTTGACTTGGCGCCAAATTTTTTGGCAAAACCGCAAGTTCTCTTAGCCCTTATAGTAAAATCTTATATTCGCTTATATGGTCACATAGGTAGGAGGCCAGGTAGGGTGGATAGAAGGTAGGTGGCCAGGTAGGTAGCAGGTAGGTAGGGTAGGTGGCCAGGTAGGATACCCCCAACCACCAGGATGGGGCCTGAACCACATGGATAACCTCCAATAACTAGGATAGGGCCCGCATTACCAAGATGGGGCCTGAACCACATGGATAACCTCCAATAACTAGGATAGGGCCCGCATTACCAAGATGGGGCCCAAACCACATGGATAACCTCCAATAACTAGGATAGGGCCCGAATTACCAAGATGGGGCCCACCAGGAAAGTAACTGACCCACCAGGATGTGTCCTTAACCGCGTGCATACCGCACAAACACCAGAATGGGGCCCGAATCACCAGGATGGTTCTCGAACCACCAGGAAAGTACCCCAACCACCAACATGGGGCCCGAACTACATGGATAACCTCCAACCACCAGGATAGGGCCCGAATCACCAGGATGGAGATAGAACCACAAGGTAAGTATCTGAGTAGGAGGGTTTGTATGCAATTTGTAGGCAGGCACCCAGGAAGAGGGTAGCTAAGACGGGGGTTACCAAGAAAAGGGTAATCAGGGGCAAAATATGAGGTACCGCCGGCGGCGGCGGTAGCGGTGGAGTAGTGGCGGCGGCGGCGGCAAAATTTAGTAACATTTGTTCCCCGGCGGCGGCGGTGGTTTTTCGGAGACGCCCAACTATGTTTACCACTATGTTCGGGTTCAAAAATGTTTGTTTTGTTGTTGAAAAAAGTCTTTAAAAACAAAAGTCTTTTTTTCTAGCAAAAAAGGCTTTATGGGTAGTGTGGTATGCAACAGCTGCATCCAACACCAAAGCAAGCTAAAATTTTGTCGTTAGTTAAGTTTCAGAGGTCATGTTGACAGCAACGTTCCAAATCACACTCACATCAATGAATAATCAAAATTCAACCTTCTTTTTTTCTCAGGCTCCTACTCTTTGCCATAACGATGCTCAAAAAACTCTTCTTGGTTTATAAAAAATTTATGGCCTTTTTGAAATGATAAAATAAGTTGTGCCACCCTCTATATCAGAATGCAAATTTTTTCAAAAAGTGCGCTGAAAATCTAGGCGCCACAAAAAATAATTTTATTTTTTTCGAGTTGTGTTTACATTGCAACACCGAGTTGTCGACAAAATGTAGCTCGACAATGACATGCGAAAAAATACATATTAGGTACAGTTCATAGCTTTGGGGTGTGGGCATTTGGTTAAAGAAAAATACGGTAGTTAGCAAAGTGCATCAAAAAAACAACCATCATAGGAAGAGAAATGTACAAATCCGTTCTCGACGAAAACAGAGTTTACGAATAACTAACCGATCCAAATAAAATAAATAAAATAAGGGTAATTTGAAATATAATCCCCACAATACACCCAATAATCCAGTGGGGCCTTTAAAAAAATATGATAACCAACTGGGGGAGGCAATACGATTTATTCGCTCCCTGCGAAATGGTTTTTGAAGGACATATGGAGTGTAATCCACACAGCTCAATTATCTACAACACTGTTTGCCTCTTTTATTCTAGGCTAGTCTTGAACAAGGCTGCAGATTTTACAAGGACACTTGACTTATAGACCATCCCAAAGTACGTGCAAGAAACTAATATATTTATAGAAAAGTTCAATTCACAAACCACAAATCTGGAAAAGGAGCGCCGATTATGCTCCAATAATCAACCACAAATAATATTCCAGAAGAACAATAGTGAGGAAAACAGGAAAAATTAACCAACTGGCGACATAATCGAATCATGTTAAATTGATCGGAAAAAAGTTCAATGAGGACTCAGTTATGCAAGAATCGTTGGGTAAAAAAATTATTATTGCTTCTTTTCATCAAGTTGTAATGCTTTGCTTGAGGCAACAACAACAATTGATCGATTTTAATGCGTTCGCTGCTGTGTGTGTGGCTTCTTCGCCCCCATAACAAATAAAAATGATTGCAGCATTTGCGAGAAAATGATTGTGTGAAGCAAAAAACAGTACACAGGTGCTAGAAACTTGTGCTTAAACCTGATGAAAGAGCAAAAATTATGATAACTGCCTCAGTAATAATGGTAGTCAAGATACAGGGTGTATCAAGAAATTTTAGCACTTTAAAATGGCCGTAACTTTTTGCAGTGCGATTTTCGAAAATTCCGTTTTCGCCAATCGATGTTTTAACCGAAAATTTTGTTTTGGTGTAAAATGTTTGAAAAAAAGGCGATTTGGTTCACTTGGCCCCCTGGGTACTGCACTGTGCATATATCAGTCGGTCTGAAAACCCATTTGATTTTCTGGAAAAGCGTGTTACGCAGATGGGCACTGGTCTATGCATTGTTTCTGAATAAGCAAGTGCCAAGTCATAGAGGACTAAGCGGGGTACTGGGTAAAAAGAGAACCGGTGAAAGGAGGGTCAGTAAAAAGAGGGTCAGTAAAAAGAGGGTCAGTAAAAGAGGTCAGTAAAAGAGGTCAGTAAAAGAGGTCAGTAAAGGGTCAGTAAAGAGGGCCAGTAAAGAGGCCAGTAAAAAGGGCCAGTAAAAAGGGCCAGTAAAAGGGCCAGTAAAGAGGCCAGTAAAGAGGCCAGTAAAGAGGCCAGTAAAAAGAGGCCAGTAAGAGGGCCAGTAAAAAGAGGTCAGTAAAGAGGGTCAGTAAAAGAGGGTCAGTAAAAAGAGGGTCAGTAAAAAGAGGGCCAGTAAAGAGGCCAGTAAAGAGGGCCAGTAAAGGGCCAGTAAAGGGCCAGTAAAAGGGCCAGTAAAAGGGCCAGTAAAGAGGCCAGTAAAGAGGTCAGTAAAAAGAGGGTCAGTAAAAAGAAGGCCACATATATCTTCCCCGCGGGCGATGATAAATTGACACGCGAAATTCATGAGGTTACAGATTCAAATCCTGGTGGTAGCAGACACTTTTTTGAATAGTAGTCATAAACTAGTTTTTAAAGACCAGCAAGCATAAGGTTGGGTAGGAGAACCACCTGGTACCTGCCTGAATGGGTATCCACCTCCAAAATCTGAAATTTTGGATTTAGCTAAAAGTAGTAAAAAATCATTGTACCTTATTCAGGACCGTGTCCTGAAAACGGTTTTATAATACTAAAACAGCAATTCGACCTCCATAAACCCCACTACGGAAGTAGTTTCGTACCTCGTAGTGTATCTAAGTTTTTGTACCTAAGTAGAGGTACTAAGGTGTTAGTACAAAGGCATTGCCTAGGTATCCGTAGAAATCCCTGAGATTTAGGTAGAAATACCTCGGTAGTAGTACCTGTAGGACCCCTGTAGTACCCCCTGTAGGGGTACTCGGTAGTCAATGCTCAGATGGTTTAGGTGCATGAAGATATCTGGAGACAAATGGATACCTGTGGTGAATGGATACATAGGCAGATAGGTTAAAATAAAAAACTTAACTGTTTTGGTACACCCAATACATATCCGAGTACAAGTGGTAAACCTGGATGTCAACCTGGGTCAAATTTTTTCGCTATTATATTTCGGCTTGAAAAAGCTTATACGTGAATTAATTCCATAAATTAGTGCGAAAAACGGTTTTTGGAAACCGAAAAACATAACAAAAATATTCACAACAAATGGACGACCACTTGGATAGGTTGGTGCATAGACCATCTGGTAGACTAGATTTCGATAATAAGGAAGAGTTTTCAAAAGTTTTTGCATTTAATAAATTAACGATTTGTGAGCAAAATTTGAGAAAAAATTTATTGAGACTCGCTGATCGATAGCACTGCTTCTGCTCTGGCTGCGAGCTTGAGCGGAAACGAAAATTTTCGTAACGAAGATCTGGATCCAGAGCAGAAAAAGGTAGTACACTATACAGTACTGGCCAGAAACAGTGTTTGAAATTTTCAAACTCAAAGTCAAAAGTGCCGGCTAAAGCCAAGGCCGAAATCACAAATCCAAATTAATCTGGCCGGGCTTACCCGACCCAAATCGAATTTCAAAAATCTGCCGCGCCGGCCAGTACACATGTCACGTGGCCATCGAAAAGGCAAAAGGCAAAGTTAAAATACCATTTTGCAGTTGCTAGCTTTCGATGATGCCATAGGAAAATCCAATACAGCCTCATCCAGCAGCCATCTGGACCAGGAAGCTGAAGATTTTGACAAACGCAGACAACGTGCAACACCGCATCTATGAAAAAATTTACAGTGACTATGAGGGCCTCCTAGGAGTTTATTCCTTTTGTGCCTAAACATCCGATCCCAAACGAGACTGCACAGCACTCAAAGTGAGTCAAAAAGTTAACAGGAAAATTAAAAAGGCGGAGAATGCCCCGGAGCTGGACATCCAAGAAAGTACAATCTATATAAGGACTATACATAAGAGGGTCGGGAGTCCCAAAAATTTTTGTCTCATTTCGGAACATATAGTCCAACTTTTTTTAAATTTGACATTTAGAAATTTTGCTTAAGCCAGTTTATAGCCCACTAAGACGGGAACGGGAACCTGTGGCGAGAAGATTCCGGTAGGGCCAATGTAGGCCAAGACCATTATTTGGCAAAAACGTGACTCCCCTTCTACCAAAAAAGTGTTTGCACAGCCAAACGGTTCACCCCGAAACATATCAAATCCTCAAAATTCCTCACAAGACAAAACACAATGGTTTGTCCTGCGATAAACAGTTGTGGTGCATTCGGCATTATTTTTCACTTTCTTTTTTTTGCGGGGCTCCCATGTGTGCTAATTTTTTGAGAATTTGACTGATTATACCCGAAAGCACTGATTCTGAAAAATGCAAAAATTAGCAACTTTTGAGAGATGCTGCGTGTTTTGACCACAAGTGTTGATTTTGGACGACTCTGACTTGAGAACCCTGTGTTTTGTCAAATTTAAGCACTTTCTGTGTCTCTGAGATTTATTTTATGTGTGTCTTCTTTAGATATTCTTGCTATGCGTGACCACGACGAAAAAATGGATGGTTCGAACGAGGAAGCAACGCTTGGAGGCACCCTCGATGACTTACTCTGTATTCAAATCGGAGAGAAGACCACTGATGAACTGGCTGCAGTAAGTTCCTTTGATTTCACCGAGTGGCTCTAAGCAAGAGTAGGCAAAGTAAATGTCCTGAAAAGATAGAAAGAGACTGTTTGATTGACGAGCGATAATGTGTCCATATTTTTTCAGTTGGGACCCACAAAATGTTCATAAATTTACCGATTGAGACTTGGTATGAGATATTCAAATACTTGGACATCTCAACTTGCCTACAGATGAATTTATTTCCTCCTTGCATTACTTTATTGATAGTTGATCACCTTAAAAACTTGCTTAGAGCCATTGTAAGTCTTGTGGACTTTCTTTAATGGTAGAAATTATATTGATTTTAGGACAAGATGGATTGCGTGCGAAAAATTTCTGCTGTAGTGACTGACATTTTCCTCGAAAACCATTTCACTGTCGCTAATTTGAATCTTCTTCTCTCTGTGGTACTTTCTGAGCTAGTAGATTTTTCTAAAATTCAAGTTTTTTTAGTTCGACCATGCAGATGTTTCTTTGGGTACTGTGCCTGAAGTCAATATCGATGATTGTGATTCTCTGCAAAATCGCTATGATAATGTAGTCAAACTGATGATAGAACAATTGGCAAGCCATGACCCTGGTGATCAAGAAATTGTGGTGACTATTCACTCAAATCTTGGTGTTGGCTTATTTTTTGCTAATTTTAGACCAAAGAAGAGGCGCAGCAGAAGATATTGGAGTTGCTGCATGAATTTCGAGACAAGGAGAGCATTGCTGGATACCGTCTGTATTTGCTGAATATCGTGGTACTTTTTTTTGGGTCTTTGCTTGTATACAAATTTTGCTTCCTAGCTTACCGACTTTTATTGTGTCTTCGATTCTTTACGCTTCACTAAGGAAAATCTGAACTCAACGCTTTATAAGGGACAGTATCTCAGTCAGGCCAAAAAGTCGGCTATGCAAATTTCTCAGTTGTGTTCGAACATGTGGATGTGGGGGTTTGCTACAACTGTAGATGGGATTAAAGTGAGTTTAACTTGTTTATAGAACCCTAAATATTTTTTTATTTAGGTTTACACGAGGAAGAGTTTTGTGCCTAACATTGAAGAGCGAATTTACTTGTTCAAAGCTACCGTAAAGGTACCACCTAGTTTTCATATACCGACCATAACTTTAAAATTTTTAGTGTGAGATGAAAGCAGTTCAAAAGATGGTTTTGCCCTTGAATGAGTGTAGCAAGCAATGGTCTGGCATCACAACTACTGTTATTCAACTACTTGGAAACAAAGTTTGGCACATAGATATTTTCTCATTAATAATTTCCATGTTTTTAGACATTTTTGTTGCATCAAAAGTCGGAGGAGAAACATGTCACCAACTACATCAACGTCTGCAAGGTCGGTTCAATGCTCGCGTTTTAGCTATCATCAGGATTTGAAGGGTGTGGCTTATAAGCTCCACCAAGATGCACCACCGTTTTCGGAGAATTTTTTATAATGTCTATCATTTGTTTGTGTCTTCTTATAAAAATAAGCTCTTTCGAGATTTAAATAACACTAAAGAAAAATATTTATAATATTTGATTTCTTAACGAAATACGCAAAAATTTAAGTCGTGGAATCCAAAAAAAAGCGACACCGCGGCCTGAAAAGTCACACTCTACCAATGTACCACACTCTACCAACCTGGCTATCCCAAATTATTTTTTCTTAGGTTGAGGAAGACGATTATAAAACTGTCATTGCTTGGACTGGCACCACTCATGCCTCTCTTCCAGATACGCCCGACTGTATTCGAGGACACTTTCATCTTGGCGGTTATGTGCTGCAGCCAGCGAAATCCGAATGTGGTACTTCTACGGAGATTCTGATGGTAAGCAGCATCTGTTCGGACGTCTCAAAGGGCAGTCAATACGGAGACAACGAACATTCGACTCTCAAGCTTATAATACAGAAAATGAAGTGTTTGCTGGGAATGTTGCCTGTGATTTAATTTTGTCCTGGAGTTAGTTGTAGTGTTTGAACAATAAATTTCATTCTTTGAGTTTTGTGTTGTCTCAGTTACGCCCTCGAAGAATGAAAAAATAAAGGTGCAGGTCTATGTGAAAGGATTCTCAAAGTATGGGAAAGGGCTGCCAAGAAAGCTACACAGGAATATATCCATCCAGAAGAGAAAATAGAGAAAGAGTCCGCATATCGACTCAAGGTAAATCAGACCCTCGGCACTACATTTAGCTGGCGCATTCTTTTGGTAGATTTGCACAAAATTTTTAAGACTCCCACCCATGGTCTGACAAATATCGCAGTGGACACTGAAAATGTGTCTCTATTTTAAAAGTTTCTATTTTCAATTTGTTCAACTAACCACGAGCCAATACCTCCACAACCCTCTTTGTCTGGGTTAACACACCTCTCCGGCTTTCCATGGATACCAATTCTGGTCTCCAGATGCACGTAATATTTCTTAGAGCCATTCAATCCTGGAGGGTACACCTGAATGCATAGATCAGATTTATTTCAGTACTTTGGTTATGCTGGAAAAATAATTCACCTCCACTTTGCCCCCACTCATCCGGAAACATTTGTGACCAGACTCATTCTTTTCTTCTTTGAAGTTGACACCGGTGGACTTGTAGCTCGTAAACTTGATCCGGAGGTTTTCCTTATTAGGACCTGAATATAGGAAAAAATTTGTTTTGATAAAAAATTAAATAAATTTGCATGTTTGTCAGTGTACTATATTTTCATTTCTTAATTCAATTTAATTGTGTCTTTAAAAGACCATGGTTTTTGCGCGCAGCGGCATGACCAAAATTTGAATTGGTGTGGGGCAGTTGTCTTTCGTCTCTCACTGTACTCTTTTGAGTCATCTTTAACCACTCAAAAGAGTACAGTGAGAGACAACTGCCCATAACTGGTCAAAAATGTGCTAATCATGCTCAAGAAATGCAAGTTAAAAGACTATTGCCGTCTATGACTACGTAAATTTCGACTTTTTGAATGCTCAGAGACAGCTAAATTACTGCGAACATATATTTTTAAGTAGATTTTTTGGTTGCAGTTTCGAATCTTCCCACGCAAAGAACTCAAATGGAAGAAATAACTACATATTCGTGATTCTCGACCTCGATTTCATGAGAAAGCCGACTGTTTTTTGATTCTGAGCAAAAAAATTTTCGAACCACAGAGGGATATCATGGTTTTTAGCAGGGTTTTCATATGATATCATGTAGCCTGATATGATATGATATCACGAGGGTGATATCACGTATCATATCACTTCACCGAACTTTATGTCATATCAATATCATATCACTCGCATTTCCGAACACCCATATCATATCATTATCATATCACATCACATAATAAAAATTAGGTGATATCAACCCATATCATGTGATATCAGAAATATTTCAAAATAATCAATTGTAACAGTGCTTTATTTATCAAAACTATCAAAATAAACTTTTTCTCATCCGAAACACCCAAACGTTCGCTTACTTTGTTCTTCAGCACGTGCTTGGGTTTCTCTTGAATCTGACGAAGTTGAATTTTCGGAGGCCTTGCTTCCATTGATAAAGCCATATACTGAGCTTCTCTCTAAAATGCAGTCAGAAACAAGCGTGACAATCTCACACGCTTATCCATATATTTTAGCCTTGCTTCAGAAACTTAAAGCTGCTCAAAGTAGAGTTGCTACTAAAACTTTGCAGTTTGCCTGGTCTCTCGAAGAATCACTCAAGAAATGCTTCGCGTTTATGTTAGATAAAAGAGACTGAACTTAAGAACCAATATTTCTAGTTGCCACACTTCTTAATCCACAAACCTGCAATTTTCTCAGCAAATCAGACCGGGAGGAAGCCATTAATCTACTTTACTCCCTACTACCTGTTGATCAAAATGAAGAATTTGCTGGAATACCGACTGCTGCAACCACAATTTTTCCAGACATCTTTCTCAAAGGACTTCTTGTAAATTTGGCTAAAGTCAATAAAGTCCACTCCTCAGACTCAGAGACCGAAAGCCGTTTGACAACAGTGCAAAGATGTGTAGAGTACATTCTACAAAGAAGCAGCGAAAACGCTGAGCCGATTCCATTTTGGCTAAGTATGGAAAAGACGGAATGGAAGGACATCGCTACCCTAGCACTTAAAATTCTGACTATCCCTGCAACAAGCTCACCTATCGAACGTGTGTTTTCACAAGCAACTATGGCATCTGCAAAGTCCAGAAATCGTGTTAAATTTGATTTATTGAATGCCCAACTTTTACTCATTTAAATGCTCAATTTTGAATAATGAATGATAAAGTAATCTGAATACTTATTTTAAATTATCTAAAGCAAACTGTTGACATCATATCATTATCATATTTACCTGATATCATCATGATATCATATCATATCACGCCTGTTTTATGCTCGTGATCTCATATCAATATCATATCAGGTTATTTTTTAAAATTCCACATCATATCAGATGATATGAGGTGGAAATTTGACGAGTTCCATATCACCCTAGGTGATATCATGTCAACCCCATATCATATCATTATCATATCAGGGCTCCAAAATCCATATCATGAAAACTAGGGTTGGGTGATGGTTATATAACCGGTTTTATAACCGGTTATGTAACCGGTTATATAACCTGTCATTTAATATTAAATGACCGACAAGTTAAATGCGGTCATTTAATGATAATATTTTTATTTGCTCATATGTTTGTTTGTTAATTGGTTATAGGCAAATTTGAGCCAAAAAATGAGCAAAGGAAGACCAATTTCTTGGATCTGGAGCTATTTCAACCGAAAAGAGGAATTGGATGGGAATAGGAAGCTCGCTTTTTTTGGCTACTGCGCGTTCTGTGATGAGCGTTATCAAACAAATCCAGCCAGAATGAAAAAACACCTTCAGGTTTCTTTTTAATTTTTATTGTTTGTAGCACTAGTGATAATTTTCTAATTTAGAGCTGCAAGAAAGTCGGAGTCGAGGCAAGAAAGCAGATCGATCAGAAGTTCAAAAAACCAGGCGCAAATTCAGGGGGGGAGTCACCGCAGCACAAGAAGGCCAGGATCTCGATGCTGGACACAGCAATCTCATCACAAGCAAGCCCAGGAACAATTAAGAATTGGTTTGACTCGACCTCCAATCATGATCAATACGAGCTGGATATTCTTCTCACAAGGGTTAGTTGATTTTATTATTGGTTAGTAGATTATATTGGGTTTAATTGTTTCAGGCATTCGCAACTGGCAACATCGCTCCCAACTTTTTTGGACAATCCGTTCTTTAAGCAATTCGTGTCAAAGCTCCGTTCATCATACAAGCTTCCTGGTCGTCAGCACAAGTTCGCTAAAGTTCTCATTCCAGCCGAGTTCGAAAGAGTCAGGAAGGAAGTGGAAGATACAACAAATAAGGTTGGTTATTATTTCAATTGATAAATACAATTTACATTTCAGGCCGACTTTCTCGCAATTTCTTCTGATGGATGGACAGACGTGCGCAGCAACTCAATCATCAACTTGGTGGTCCATACGCCGAAGCCTTTTCTCTGGAACTCAATTGATGCAACAGCCGAAGAAGTTGATGGGATTGTTCAAAGAATCGCTCACACTGGTGAGTCAATAAGTTATAAGTAAAGAGCAATTCTTTAATTTCAGGACAATTTATTGCTCACGTTTTTCGGAGGAAATAGAGTGCTTAAGCAAGAACAAGATCGTCGCAGTCGTGACAGACCATGCCGCCAATATGAAGAATGCCTGAAACTACTGGCCGACAAATATCCGTGGATGCTGTTCGAAGGATGCAAGGCCCACATGATCAATCTGGCCGCAAAGGATATTGCTGAGAGACCAAGATAGCTGATTGCCTGAAACACTGCTCGTCTATTGCCAAGTTCTTCAGGTATATTCAACGACATTTTGTCTAATGTCGAACAATTTATTTTTCAGAAAGAAAACACCAGAGCTGATCTTCGCCAAATGCCAAGTTGAAGAGAAGGGTTCGTCACAAGTGCTTCAATTGCCAGTAAAGACTCGGTGGGGAACCTACGCCAAGCTTGTCTCCTCCATCGCCACCAATGAAGTCTCTCTCAAATCAGCGATCTGGTCACCCGGTATCGAGAAGGATAGAACACTGAAGGATGAAGCCAGTCGCATCAAACAAATTCTGCTCACCGACGACTTCTGGCTGGATGTCAAAGATGTCAAAGAAATCCTCTCCCATTGGCTGAAGTAATCACTGCAATTGAAGGGGATGAAGTGGATTCGAGAAAATGCTACAAGATGATCAAACAAGCCTTCTCCTTTTCCAGAGCAGCAATCGAGAACAGTGAATTCCTTCAAGATCTCAAAGAAGAATTGATTGAGGTTGGTCTTATTGATTTATTAGTCTTTTGATTGATTTATTCATTAGCCGTGTTTATTATATTCCATTTAGATCGTCGATAAAGAGAAGACTTTGGCACAACTGATGTGGCACATTTGCTGGACGTTTTGGAGCCATCGGACTTAGGAGAATCGCTGAAGCAAGAAGAGAAACAAGCAATCGAGCTCTTCGCCAACAAGTGTTTGAAGAATCCACTGTTTGCAGGCCAGGAAGAAAGGGTAAGAGTAATGGTTCAGTTTGAGGTGATTATTCTTACATTACAGGTTATGACGGAATGGGCTCATTGGTTGGCAGGAACAGGAATCTTTGCAAGGACAAGCGTGGCTATGCCTGGGATGCTCTGAATACAATAGATGGACTCACTTGGTGGAAAGCATTCTTCTCAGACTGTCTTCTCTTCAAGGTCGTTCAAATGCTCCACAATGTGCCGATGACCGCAGCTCCAACAGAACGCAATTGGTCTCTCCGAAAAGGAATCCATACAAAGCTCCGGAACAGGATGAATGTTGACATGGCTTCTCAATTGACGTTCATCAAACACAATCTGATGTTGGAGCATGCCCATCTCTTCAAGCCGACAAGAAAGGAAAATCAAATGGAGGAACAAATGGAAGAAGAACAAGCGGAAGAAAGAATTGAAGAACATGTTTTCGATGAAAACTATGGCGATTTGTTTGAATTCGATTGATATTGTTATGTATAAAAGGCTATGGTCGGAAAATATTAAATGACATTAAATGACCGGTTTTTCATTAAATGACCGGTTATATAACTGGTTATAAAACCAAATATTAAATGACCGGTCATTAAACCAACCCTAATGAAAACCCTGGTTTTTAGTCAAAACTTCAAAATTTAAATTGGCGCCTTTTGAATTTTAAAATGGAATAAGGGCTGTATAAAGAGGGGTAGGGAATAAAAGGGGGCCACTTTTATAGCAAAGCGATGAAAAAAAGTAGATGGCTGTATTTTTTTGACTGTCTGTCAAAAAGAGACTCTATATGCATTTTATGATCAAGAGTCTTGCTCGGAATCATGTCTAAGGTATGTGAAGCACCCCCGAAGGTGCTTAAGAGTTATGATGCGCACACCCACACACCTTAGACACAAATCACTCGAAAGTGACTCTGGACGCATGAAAAAACATGCATACCGGAGTTTCTATATGCGGTAGGCCACAGTATTCATAACTATGTTCAACATCTTCTTGTTAGTGGGCCCTGTGTGATTAGTGGTTTGCTTTATTCCTTCCTCCCAATACAGCCCTTAATCCTTTAAAATTCAAAAGGCATATTTAAATAGAACGACTAAAAACCCCATATTCGTGTGGTTCGAATTTTTTTTTGCTCAGAATTCAAAAAACAGCCGGCTTTTTCATGAAATCGGAGTCAAGAAACATGAATATGAAGTTATCTCCTCCATCTAAGCGTTCCGCGTGGGGGGATTCTGAACTCCAGCCGATTTTTTGCATTTAGAGCCGTGATCCCATCGAAAATTTTCTAAAATGAGTAGATTTTTACAAAACCTAAGGTTTTCGGTTCAAAAATAAGTAGCTTACCAATAACCATAGATTTTCGCAATTTTT
>JAMRYI010001604.1:0-18003 GCA_029231635.1 Ditylenchus weischeri
AGTTAGAGATGCACGCACTCACTTTACCTTAGACATGATTCCGAGCAAGACTCTAGATCGAAAATGCCTATGAGGGCCCATTTTGCCCAGCTCCAGTGACCAGTGTCCTATTAGAATAAATACTGAAGGGGGCCGAACAGGGCTTGGGGGCTTCAGAGTCAGAGATGCGTGCACTCACGTGGCATTCCCGAGTTATAACCGAGTAGCGTCGGATTTTTTATACTTCCCTCACCCGGAAATGGCTTTGGAAGTGATATTGCTGGCCACGATCTAAACCACCAATCCCCCAACTCAAAACCTATTCACAAATCAGCCTACCCATGTAAACAGCCTCTTGATCAGAGTTTGGGTCGAACACATGATCGTAGACATAAGGCCTTCCCTGAAATTATACCATTCTTAAGTTACTGAATACGCAAATACTATGGTCATTTTTTGCTGGATCAAATTGAATTGCAGCACCAAATTAGTGAAATACAGCACCTACTTTTCAAACTTGCATTTTCTAAATAAATTTAAAATACCGTAAATGTTCTAATAGAGCCCCCGGGGCTCTATTTTTCAACCCTCCGAAAATCGGGAAAATTTTGGTTCGATCTCGAGATTTTCGGGTGAAAATTCAAAATCTAAAAAACAGAATCAGTAAAGTTCGTGGGAGTTGAGAAAATGCAATAAACAGCTTTGCGAAATATTGACTCTGCTTCGAGATTCAGACCCTCAAAGTCGAGAGCGAGGCTCTATTAGAACATTTACGGTATATCATTATCAAATTTTTATGTCAAAACGTAGCTCTGGATCTTAGCTTTCTAGCATCTATTAAAATCCCCTGAATAATTTGAAAAGTCCAAGGATTTATGGGTTTGAAGAAAGTAAGTTTTTGATTTGACTTTCTTCATGCAAACCCATAAATCCCTGGACTTTTGAAATTATTTAAAAGATTTTAATAGCTTGTTGCAAAGCTGAGATCCGGGGCTACCCGTTGATATAAAAATTTAATAATGGTTATGTTAAATTCAGTTAGAAAATGCGATTTTGAAAATTAAGTGCTGGATTTCAGTGAAGGCTGTGGTTCCTTTCCACCGTCAAAATGTCCAAAAATCCCGTCAAATTAGTAATTTATGCCGTCAAGTCGTAAAAAAATTTTGTCTTGGAAATTTCCTAAACTTTTGTTTTAATTTTTCCTAAATTTTCCCCTGGATCTCAGCTTTCCAACAAGCTATCAACTGACCTAAAAAATGTTAAAAATTTGTAGAATAGGGTCTCTGAATGGATTAAATTTTCAGAGAAAATTGCTCCACTCAAAGACTTTTTTCTACAACTTTTAAAAAATTTGGCGCTAGTATAGAATGCCACCCCAGGGTCCGATTATATCCCTTAATTAAAGGCATTGCCCTTTAAAAAAATTTGCCTTTAATTTTTTTTTTGAAAATAAAGGCAAAAATAAAGGGGTTGGGATGGGATTATTCTATACTAGGGTCTTTATCAGGTTTTTCTATAGCTCGTTAAGCTGAGATCAGGGCAATATGTTACTATAAAATTTAAAAAAAAAACATTTTCGCGAAAAAACAAAATTTCCTAATTTGACGGGATTTTTGAACTGTTTGACGGTGGACATCACTTTTAGCCTTTCAGTAAATCGCTGCTGCAATTCACATACAACTAGAGATGGAGGATGGCCTATTCGGGACAGGACGGGACAAAATTTTTAGCAAAATTTTCGGGACAGGACACCAGGACAGGATAACCTACAAATCTGTTCAGGACAGGAATGGGACAGGACAAAGTCAAATTTTCAAATAAATGAGGGTCAGTCAAGGGTCAAATAAATATGGAAACCGAAAAATTTTCCCGGGACGGGACACCGGGACAGGACAAGGGTCAAATTTTTCGGTCGGGATACCAGGACAGGACAATTGCATGAAACTCCACCGGTCGGGACAGGAATGTCCCGTCCCGTCCCTCCATCTCTACATACAACCTTTTTTATGCACTTAGCAAAAAATGGCAGATGTTGCTTTAATTCAGCAGCTGTATCAAAAAAAAAGCAGAATTTACCCCAACAACTATTGTGTCTTTGGACTGGAACTTGGGAATAAATGCACTTCCATTCTTCTTTTCAGACTCGTTCAATGGACGGAACCGACAAAAGACCTAAAAAAGATATTTGATTCAAGGAAAAATGGGTGTTTTTTTTGCCTGAATGCAGCACTCTGCAGGGTTGGTCATGTTGGCGGCGGTGCAATCCAAATTGTATAGATGGTGTCAATCTCAACCAACCGGCTGCTAAACCATTCACCCTAAGCCCTAAGAAGTTGTCAGAAAACTAGGAAGTTACACGGATGCACACAGTTCTGCAAAATTCTTGATTTGTGGATCTACTTTATAAACAAAATAAACGCGAAAAAATGCATGACAACAAAATATCCACTAAAATATTCTTCTGGCATTCTGCAAACGAAAATAGAAAAGGGGGAAATGGATTCTCTAGAAATTAGAAATTTATAGATTTTGGCGAGAAAATGTGAAAAATTGTGGCTCTACCCTGTTTCCGCCCAAATTGTTTCCGACAAAAATCGTTATAGCTAATACAGTTACATTTTTAAATTTTTGTAGGTACCTACATGTTGACTTGTTGACCCAAAATTGTTCTGGCTTTCACTGTTACTTAGCTAATCAATTAAATCTATAAATTTTATCTGTTACTACCACAAAAAAAATTAAAGATGTAACCGTGTTGGCTATAACGATTTTAGGCGGAAACAGGGTAGAGCCAAAATTGTGATGTGAAATCGTTTAGCGCATTTTGTCTCAAAAGGAAACATTTTCTTCGTTTTAGGACCAGTATTTTTAAAAGGGTGGTATTTAATTCTGCCCGCTAATTTTATAGTTGCATTTTTCTCTACATTTTTGTGTCAATTTTTTACAACTTTTAACATTATCGTGTAGCCCAAGATCTCAGCTTTCCAACGAACTATCGAATTTTATTGAATGATTTCGGAAATCTAGATATTTAGGGGTTGAGACGAAACAACACCTATTTTTCAAACCCCTAAATATCTACATTTCTGAAATCATTCAATAAAACTCGATAGTTTGTTGAAACTGAATCTGGGCACAATAATGTTAAAATTACAAAAATTGACTCAAAAATGAGAAATTCACAACTAAATTGCGGGCATTTCAGAAATTAGCGGGCATAATTAAATACCACCCTTTTCAAAATTCAAGGTCAAGATTTAGCCTCAAGTTTTCTAAGAAAAATTGTAATATTCATTTCACAGATTTTTTCCGTTCAAAATTAAATATTAAAAAAACATCAAACATCAAAAAATATTGAACTTTTCAGTCTTTTATAAGAAACTAGTCTAAATTTTTTCAATTCCCTTGGGTCAGAATTCAGTTCTAAACAAAATAGAAAAAATAAATCTGTAAAATAGTTGCAGCGAATAAAGTTACAGAGAGTCTTAGAAAAGTTGAGGTAAAATCTTGACAACGATTCAAAAAAAATTGTTTTGAACACGTTGTTAAGGCGATCGAACACATAATGCAGACTAACGTGCTGGCCTAATAGTGAAAACTGATATAAAATAAAAGTACATATCTATGTGTTTTTTTTTCTAAAAATCTCCAGCACCTAAAATCCTCAACAATCTGAATCAAAAAGCAAAATTCGGCAAATTTTTATAAGAAGAGAATTTGAAAAGCTGGAATTAAATTATTCATTCAACACGAGCTCTTCCAAATCGACCTAGCCTCTGACTTTTCCGGCAGGGAACGCCGGATATTTTCAAAAAAAAGTACGGCTTTATCCAACCCGTGCACATACCTGATTTGGAGTTCTAGATAAGTAAAAAAATAATCTAAAAGCCCTACAGTAAACTAACCAAATGGTACTTTTCTCGTTTAGGTCACATCTTATTTTTTATTTTTCGTTTCTATTTAGACAGATTATATACATTTTATTATTCACAATTATACAGTTCAACAATCTGAGACCATATAAAGATTTTCAGGTGGAGGAATTGCGAAACTTCAATATGCCAAGGCTTTACGACAAACTGCTCAAGTGGACAGATGATGACCTACATCAAAAATCGCAATGGAATCAGCCTGATCGAGCAATTGCCTGAGGGATTCCGCCATTTGTCACTCAATCATTCTCTGAACTTCGTCGATCCAGAAACAGTGGCGCACACGCAGACAATCGAATCGACCTGACAGAAGTTCAAAAGAAGGCACAAAAAAGAATTTGGCACTTATCGTTCTGTCTTCCAAAGTTACGTATCTGATTTTGTATGGAGAAGAAAATTTGCAGGAAATGATATTATGTTCTCCATATGGTCTCAGATTGTTGAATTGTATAATTGTGAATAATAAAGTGTATATAATCTGTCTAAATAGCAACGAAAAATAAAAAATAAGGTGTGACCTAAACGAGAAAAGTACCAACCAAATTATACTTCCAACAAAAAATTTCACGCAAGCAGCATTATAAGCGAACCCGAAATTTCAAAAAATCGTATGCAAATTAAGCTAGAATATCCATCCCTCTCTGCTCCTCACTGAATAGAGCAGCTATTAAAACATCAGAATTGAGTGCATGATAAATAAATAGATGGATACACACACAATAAGACACACATACACACAGAAATATGTGTGCAAAAGAAGAGACCAAGGGGAGGAGCTGCACCATCCCAATACCAACCTATTACTACTCCTGCCGGCAATAAAATATTTGCGCGAGGCTAGAACCCCAATGTTTTCTCCTTTTTGCCTCACTACTTCAATCCTCTCCCTCCTTTCAAATGCCGAAAATTCAAGAGAGACGACTTGAAGTGACTCACCCGCAATACTACTAATGCTGGATGTCAATTTCCAAGCGAGAACATAGAGCATGGGTAAAAACAAAATATTGTGTAGGGTAGACATCCCCCTCTCTCTGTCTAATTTCATGCATGCGCATTTGGCCACATTTACAGGGTGTCCTAAAAATGTGGACACTTCTGAAAAGCTAAAATTTTCATTTCACAGTAAACTCTCGATTTTACGCCATTGTCTTTCTCCAACAATTTGGATTTGGATTTTTTAAGTTTTTTGCCTAGTTTTTAAGAGTAGTATAAGGTCATCCATATTAGATTTGATACAGACCATGTGTGAAATGGAACGATTCAAAAAAATTTGCTGGTCCCCGCCTCAACTTCTCGAAACGCTCTGGTATGCCCTTTTAAAAAGGCGCAGGTCTTAATGGTGAAGTTGTAGTCGTTTGCAAAAGTTACCGCTAAAATTGTGATCCTTACGATATTGTTGACTAGGCTGACAAATCAGTTTTGGCAAAAGACTCTAAAACTCGAGAGTTGATTGCAGGCCGTTTTTTGAAAATATCTTTACACAGACATCTGTAGGTATTGTACTCAGTTTATCCCAAGAATAAAAACGTCTTTTTTGCTGGGTCCTCCTACGGTTTTGGCCTGCCCCTTCAAAAACCATCCACAGACCAGAACCCAAACCACAGAGGGAACAAGCAGAAATCGTGTTTATTACATCATATACCAAAAAAATCTTATGCAAACTAAATGGATCTGTAAAAACAAATTTAAAAATACGACTTTTAATCAAAGTAAATTCAAAATTGTCCAAATTTATTGGGATACCCTGTACACAGACTCAGTCAATACTTCAGTCTGCGGAGCGTACCACACACACATATAAATATGAGTGATTGCGGAGAGAGCATTCACAAAGACACAATATTTTGAGAGGAAACGCGGGAAATTGGACAAAAAGATAGTGCATATAAAGAGGATATCTGCCAGATTTGAGAGAAGCACTCCATACACACACTAATGGAGAGAAAGTCACCAACTGGTTGGAGCTCAAAGACACAATTATATAGAAGAGGGAGTGTGCTATGGCAGAGAAAGAGGGTATACACCAATTATTATTCCTGCGTGTGTCTGCAGCTGTGCCTTGCTGCCAACCCTCTCCTGTCTCTTTTTCTCAAGTAGGAGCGCACACTATCTAATCTTAGTAGTCCCCTAATGCTTCCATTTGAGTCGATTTTGTGTCACACATCCCTCAAATTCATTGCTACCACTCTGGGTTGGAGTTAAAATGTTTCATTAGTCAATGGTTTCGAAACAATCCTATATATGGAAAAGGAACAGCGGATGGACTTATCGTGAGAATGGAAATAGACTGCTATATAAATGCAAAAAAACAGCTTAATTGGGGAAATTAAAACAACAGGATTGGGAGTGCCAATTCTATTTGAGCTGTAGATTTGGCTTTACCCAATACCAATATTAATTTTGAATCACCTTGTAGATAAATTTTTATTCAAAAATAGCAGCTGTTCAGCAGTTTCCGGATTCAAGCTATTAGCTTGGCCCGTAAGTTTTGCGAAAAACCTTTAGATTTTTTTCGAAAAGCAATTTTCATAAAAACTTGGCAAAATGACACTTTCTAGAACCAGAATTCCATCCTGAGCACGAATCCGGCCTCAGAAATGCGTTTTTATTTGACAGAAATGGATAAAATCAAGTTTTTAGATCGTCCAATGCCGAAAGAGCAAAACACGTCTGAACATCTGCGCCATTGCCTGTGGTTACTTTGAATAAAATATTGTTATGATGACGAGTTATGGTATTTCTGACACCAGATTCGTGCTCAGGATGAAATTCTGGTTCTAGAAAGTGTCATTTTGCCAAGTTTTTATGAAAATTGCTTTTCGAAAAAAATCTAAAGGTTTTTCGCAAAACTTATGGGACAACCTAATAGATTTTCGATAATCATAAACGCCTCTCAGAAATTAGGCCGCAGAAAAAGCTGCTCGCTTGACTGACTAGTTGTTTCTTGGCTTAACTTTTTTGACTGCATCATTGCTGCAAACTTTTTCGGTACTTATACGGTTCCCCCCCCCATATCGAAATTTTTTCAAAAACAGGTTTTAACCATTTCTAAGCAATTCTTACACGCTAAAACTGATAAAAACGTTGTTTCCCATCACTTTCCATCAAAAATTTTGACTTTTTTAGATTTTCTACCTGCCTGCCTTCGGCAGGCAACCTACTTCAATAGGAAGCCCCTTTGGGGGTACATGGTCCGGGCCAAGGGCTGACCCTTTATATATCAAGAAATATATCAAGGAAATTTATAAAATTTATGAAATTTATATAAATGTCAAAATGCTTATAAAAAGTTCAGCGGCAGTTAAATTATTTGCATATTATTCCAAGCCCTAACAAAAGAACAAAATTTCACAATAGTAGCAGCAATGTAGTATTTTCCCCAGCCTTGCAATGTTAATTTTAATCATTTTATACCCCTTCTCCATTGCAAGCAGGCAGCTCCTTTTTCACCTGTTACAGTTACCACCAAGAGATATAGATATATATCTTCAAGATATATATTTCTTGATATATAAAGGTCAGCCCTTGGCCTGACCATGTACCCCCAAAGGGGCTTCCTATTGAAGTAGGTTGCCTGCCGAAGGCAGGCAGGTAGAAAATCTAAAAAAGTCAAAATTTTTGGTGGAAAGTGGTCGGAAACAACGTTTTTATCGGTTTTAGCGTGTAAGAATTGCTTAGAAATGGTTAAAACCTGTTTTTGAAAAAATTCCGGTATGGGGGGAACCGTATAAGTACCACTTTTTCAGATAGATTGGATGCTTTTCAGATAGATTGGATGCTTTTCCAGGTGAAACTTTAATCCGCTAGTTCGAAATTGTTTATTTTGATCTTCTGTTTGCATTCATTGCACTGGGCTTCTGTTGGCGAGAGCTTTGAGAATAGTGCACGATCAGCTTCTTCACCACCAATAAAAATCTTCCATAGAGAGCTCATTCTGAAACAAACAAAATAGATCGAAATTTAAATTTTAACGAGTCACTGTGTAAAAAATTAATGGCTAAAGTTTAGGGCCGGGCGCGGTTGCGGTTAACCGCAAACCGCATAACCGCATCTGTTTTTCAGAAAATAACCGCAACCGCGTAACCGCATGCTCACTTATCTAATAACCGCAACCGCAAATTTTCAAAAACCGCAAACGCATAAATGTGTAGGTCAAAAATAAATTCCATACTCCCGCCTTTTCAAAACATAGTGTCTTGAATCAACAATCTTGCTTCCTTCAGAGTTTGAAAGCATTTTTAGGCAAGTGAGAGCAATTACCCCACGCTGTCAAAGTTGGCTCGCCGTTACCTATCACCCCAAGCAACATCTGTGACAAGTGAGAGCCTTTTCTCCCTGGCGCGTAATGTCTACGACTACAAAAGATGCAGTCTATCGCCTGAGAATGCCGAGATGATCATCTTTCTACATGAAGCTCTTCCCGCGATCAACTGTAGTTATTAGTGGTGTTATTTTTGTTGGGATTTGCATCAAATGAAGCTTGTTTTGAATTTTTTTAATTACTCCGGCTATCTTGTAGATAGTATCTACGTGAAACTATGGAGTTAAATAACCGCAAAAACCGCGCGGTTAAACCGCGTAGTTGATTTCAAAATAACCGCAACCGCATTCGATTTTTCAAAAATAACCGCAACCGCACAACCGCATTTAGCCCAACGCCCAGCCACAGCCTTTCAAAATTTGAATTTCCTTGTAGTTCAACTTAAGCAAAACGCCAAGAATTTAACTGCAGTTTTTACGCGCTTTTAATTTTTAGTTCATTTTCTGCACCCAAATATCACACAATTTTACTGAAAAATCTTACCTGCGACCCGAAATTGAAGATTTCAGTATCCCGACTTGTAAATTTCGGAATTCAGGGTCGCAGGTCAAAAATTTTCAATAAAAATATGAAAAAAGTAAAAAAGCCAGTAGATAAAGGAGTTAAAGGTGGCTACATGGTCTGAAATTTCCAGCTCACAGGGGCTTAAAATTCAAAAACATAATCACTTTAAAAACAACAAAACGCCAAGATATTTCAAAGAAGAACTTCACGAAAATGCTTTATATATTTTTATTTGCAGCAGAGAAAATCTGAGCAGATTGAAAAGAAGCGTAAATCCTCAAATTTATTCCTCAAACAGCTACATGACAAATTTAATCAACAACACACTCAAAATCAAACAAAAACGTTTCGGAGTTATGATTCAGTCAAAAATTGAGTTGGATAGCGTAGAGACGGCAGTCTGTTCATCCGAAATTTTCTGCTTCATCTCAACGGCTTCAGACTCAGCTGGATGGATGCGTTCATTCGTGGATTGTACGAATTTGGCGTGAATATCGAGACAGAACCTTATCCTAGATGCTGAAAAACAGGTCATAGTCACAGTCAATCAAAAAAGCAAAGAAATATCTCGCTCAGTCAACTGCTGCTGTGCCACTGTCACTTGATTAATCAATTCGACCATGGCTTTTAGGCATGTCTCGTTGGAATCTCGATATGGTTGTAGGGCATCCAAGTCGCTGTTGACTAAAAATAGGCAAAATTATCAAAGAATCTGGAGAAAAATGATTTGACTCACTCAAGTCCAAAATATCACCAATGCTTTCGAAGACCGCGGAGATGGATGAGGCGATCGGCAGAGAACATTGATGGCTGAAACAGCAACTGGTGCGCGTAAGTTAGATACGAAATAAAGGAAGTTACTCACATAGACTCGACGGTCTTGGGCTTGGATGCTTTCGATTCGCGGTTTGATTGTTTCCTTAATGATTTCCAGGACTCGCTATTTCTTTTTTCCGCAAAATGCACTGGCGATTCCATAAATTCGGGAAAGTGAAGCTGTTCTTCCGATCTCATTCAGTGGCTTTCTGGGTGCCTAGAAATGGAAACGTTAAAGTTTTATATCAGAACATTCCAAGAAGGGTGAAACAGACCGATAAACGTTTTTTGGGCTCAGTTAGACGATCAAGAAGCAGATTCTTCTTTCTCTGGAGCTTGTAAATCATAACACTGGTCAAGTCGGCCTGCGTGCTTTCCTTTTCTTTGGCCAAATTTGCTACAATAGAAATATAATATAGAAGGATTTTGACACTGAAAATAGGATAAACAGCTTACAATGACAAAGTTTCCACACTTATCTTGCTTTTGCACTTGCTGCTTCTTTCTTGTGCGTTTTGAATTGCTTCATGTTTGATTTCTTAGACCATCGCTTGTGTGCCAGAGCTTGATATTTCTCGAATATCGGCTGCTCTTCAGCATCTTTTTGCATTTTTCGAGTACTGACCATTGCTAGACCTGAAACAGAAATCTTTGTCTCGCATAAAAAACTCGCAAATTCGCATTTTTTTTGGACGATTTGCGTACTAAAATATAGCGCGACAAATGAAGTCTCACGACAAACTATAAAAAGTCTTCAAAATTCATTTTTCAGAAATCTCAGACTGAGGGAGTGAAACAACTGGCATTTTTTCGAGTAAAAATAGGGGTTTTTGCATTTTCTGTCTAACTTTTGTATAAAACACCTTAAATTTGTATTTTTTGTAGACATCCTTGGTACCAAAATGCAGCGAATTTACTCCTCTATCGAGTCTCTGGTTTTGTTTGAGAAAAATTAGACAGAAAAACTTAGCGGGATCTCAATCAAATCAATGAGGCAAAGAAATTTCTTCGAAAATTTTCAAAAGAAATTGCTTGTGGTTTTGAAATTTTACGTGTTTTATGGGCAAGTGATGGATCATTCGAGAGTTCTTAATGCGAGGAATATTTTGGCTATAAGCATGCTCAAGCCAAAAAGGAAAAAATCAGGTCAGAGGCATGAAACAAAAAGGGGTCTCAAATCGACCATTTTTGATAGTTTTTTGTTTGGCGCCAATTTCCCTAATACACTAAGATTCAAATTTTGAAAGGCTGTGCAGCCCTACTAAAGTTCCTTTTATGCACTCCTCCCAAAAGTGTGTTTGACCACTTTTTCGAGTTTTAGTAATTAGTCTAGAAAACATGTTTTTAAATGGGGCGCGAATTTTTGAAAAAAAAAAGTTGACAGGAAAATTCGACTTTTTGACCAAGAAATTTTTTTTTTATTTTTGCATATTTTTTGGTCGTACAACTTTGCTCCAATATTTTTATCGTTTGGTTTAGGGGAAGGTTTTATATCCGTAAATGCGTATACAACCCTTTCCTTATCCTTTGCAATGAGGAGCAAGTTGGATCTTTGACCGCGAAACGGCCAAACATGCCTAAAATTTTGGATACCTGGTTTATCCTAAATTTTAGGTAGCACCCATGGTCAAACCATGGTTGGACCTTTTTTCTGGGGTATGAACCAACCCCAAAAGAACACAATTTGTATGCCCGCAGGCCTGTTGTTAAAAATATCGGAAATAAAATTGCAGAAATTCAAAGAAAACAAAAAATATGCAAAATAAAAAGAAATTAAACTTTTGGTCAAAAAATTCGAATTTTCCTGTCAAAACTTTTTTTTTCAAAAATTCACCTATTTTCAAACATGTTTTCTAGACTAATTACAGCCTGAAAAACTCGAAAAAGTGGTCAAGACACGCTTTTGGGAGGAGTGCATAAAAGGAACTCCTGCCAAATTAAGGAAAAGTGTAAGGAAAAACTTGAAATTTTCATTAAAAAATTTCAATATCTAGCGCCGAATATCTTGGCTGAACCCAATACCAATATCATTGATATCCCAATATCCCAATACCAATACTAAAGCCTTAATTTGACCCAATACCCCAATATACCAATACCAATATATTGCTTGTCGTCAGCTCTAATAATGACCACAGGGTGCTGTTTGGAAATTTTATTCCTAATTATTATTGTCTTGACATAATAAATCTTGTTAATTCGCTCCGCAGCTCTCTATCTCTGCTCTCAGGAACACAGCACAGGATTTTAAGTTAGGGTTATTTTGCAGAATGGAATTCACCCAGTTTGATAATTTTTATGACAAAAACCTAAGTATGTAGACTTTCAGAAAACAATACTAAAGAATGAAGCAAGCTAAGGTACAATAGTCCCTCATTGTAATGTAAAATTTGCACACTGCGAACGAAATTCTGGATTACATTAAAGTCATGAGATCACATCCTCAATTAAGACCCCAAGTAGGGTCTGACTTTGGAGTACTTTTTTCAAAATAATATTGATCTAGTGTATTGTACAGAATGCAAGGATTTTAATTCACTGACCTTTTCCTAAAACAACTACAGTTTCGCCGAGCGGTTACCAAACAACACCCCCTTTTTCAAAACAGAACTTGAGCTCCGGTTCACAAGAAAAACAAAGAGCTAAAATAAAAGTGATAGTAATACACCCGTCTGGCCAAAGGCTTTGGCCCAGAGCTCCCTTCTTCAGTCAAAGTGCTTAGCTCAGATTAAATAACCCAAACAAATATTAAAGTCTGCATAATAATCTTTATTCAGCAAATTAATCAAGCGGAACTAATAACGCACACAAATGAATGTATAACTGGGAACAATAGTGATGATCTGGGTACATAGCAATCTTAGGAGATTTCCACTTCGATGTCATTGATAACCTTCAGCGATAGAAGTTCCAACGTGCCCTTGCATTTCTTGTCACCTTGCACTATTTCGGCCAAAGCTTTATAGTTTCCTAAATTTCAAACAGATTATTTTTTATGTAACGAAGATATTTAGATTTCAGTTACAAAAATTTTGATTTCGGGAAAATTTTTAGCTAAAAAATCCAAAAAGGCAGAAAAATTTAAATAGTGAACATTAATTTTGAAGACTAGTAGAAAAAACTTATCCATAGACAAATAAGAACTGACGGCATTAGCGAAACTGAATATAAAAAGATCACCTGGATCTACTAGTCCAACCTGCAATGAAAATTAATGTTATTAATCTCAATCGTGTCCATAAAGCCCACCATTTCCAGAGCTCCTTTCTCCCAGTCTTCGACCTCAACTGTAAAATCGCGGCGTAAAAAAGAAGATTCGTTGAGAAAACAAAAATATACCTGCTTCGAACAGTGACTTTACACGTTCATGAAGATTCTTGGCGTCTTTTGCTGGAACGGATATTCGGATTCTCATCTTGGCTCTAAAAAATGTGACAGCTGCTCAATACAACCAAAAGCAAAAAAAGCTAACCTGTCGATGCTCATTGCTTCGCGCAGTTTCGGAATAACTTCAAGAGCCTAAAATAGAATCTCTAAAAATGTAAACAGTGTGAGTAGTTTATAACTTGTTGCTTGGCATTTCTGTTGGCTTTCAAATTAAAATGTTGATCACGAAGGGCCTTCTCAATGACAGCAGACGAATAAGGTCGCTTAGTTTCTGGATCCACGCACATGTTTGCCACAAGAGTTGCGATCTCCTGTAAGTTCAATGTCAGCCAAGCCAAAATACGTGAAACATATGGGAAAGCTACCTTAATTGAAGTCTCTGCCGTCACTTGCCGCTCCTTGTCCGAAACTTGCAAATCGCCCTTCTCTAAAATCTAAAAAAGGCTTAGCTCAATGCCAATCTAACAAAATGTAGTGAATAACCATCTTGCAGATTTCCAAGTCGTCATCAGTCTCGAATGCAGCCACTAAATCCTCCTTCTTAGCCAGTTGACCCTTGGACACGTTGATGAAGATGTTTTGTGTCTGCAGCACCTCATTGATATCCTTCTCGCTAAAAACAGATTACAAGGTGAGCAACAGTGAAAAATTCTCACGTCTTAGCGCGCCAATTGACCACCTTGTTCTGAAGAATCAGAAATATAGAAAAAGAGTCAGCAGGTTAAATCAGAATTTCTTACCTTGTAACATGCAATCTCAAATCTGAAAAATGTGGTAAGTATTTTTAAGTGGGATAATAAATTGTTAAATGACTACCTCTTTCCGTTTTTCTTCATTCGAACCACTGCCACATTCTGTAAATGAATTATTAGGTACCTTCTTCAAAAAAGTAAAACCCTTAAAATACCGTTAGAAGTTTCTGATTGGTCGGTGTTTTTATTTGTCCTGGCATCTTGCTTTTTTCTGAAAATATGAAATTTTGTAATTAACTGTGGATAAACCGTGTGGAGGAAGAAACTGCGAACATCATAGACACATACAAGTTGTATGGGAGCAGTTTCGGAACACCCACCACAGTCAATTTCGGCACACCCACCCCAGTCAATTTGTGTTCCGAAATTGACTAGTGTGGGTGATCCGAAATTGACTGGGGTGGGTGTTCCGAAATTTGACTGGGGTGGGTGTTCCGAAATTTAGCCGTTGTATGATACAACTTAAATCAAAAAGGTTAATATTTTTCGATCCAGAATTTATATAATTGGGGTACTTTTCCATGCGTTTTTCGGCTCTTTCCTGTTATCGCCAAAAATCGTTATAGTCAAAACCATTACATCTTTAATTAATGAGTTTGTTACATACAGTTTTTCTAAGTAATTTCGTTAGTAATTCGTCATTTACAAGTTAATACTCAAATTGATGAAAGAGAAAAGGGCTATATTTTGCGTATGAGTTATGAGTGACCATGTCTTCAAATTTTACTATAAAACAAAAGTTCTGAAAAATAATCCAGGACTCCGAAAATTTTGGTTTTTTTAGTAAGTTTTGCAGACAGGTTAGGGTTGTCGACACGAATGTAGATTTTGACATTTCCTGTCGAAATGTCGACAATTTTCGACACATCGACATTCGGATCGACTCGACATGTCGAAAATTTCGACATGTCGACAGCCCTAGACATGGTCATTTTTTAGAACCTTCTACGCAAAATATTTCTCTGGCATCAATTTGAGTATTAACTTGTAAATGATAATATTCACGAGATTACATAGGAACATTGTATGTAACAAACTAATTAATTAAATATGTAACTGTTTTGGCTATAACGATTTTTAAGATAACAACTCTGGCAACAACAGGGAGAGCCTGTTTTCCACATTTTAGTTTTGGACACCTAAGGAAGTTGGTGTTGCAAAATAAAAATGGACATCTTCATAAACTTATAATACGTTTTCGGGATAAAAATGTTTTTCATAATGCTTAAATTGCAGAGCATTCTCGATTTAGTGTACCTGGGTCTGTACCAGAATGTACATTGAGTACATCGAGAGACAACAGTCCTAACAGTATATAAATATTTTGGGACTAAATGTAGATATAAAATGTAAACTTTTATACCACAACGGTTCTGGCAGAATCTGATGCCAAAACCGTGTGCTGGTGAGAGTGCTAAAAAGTGAACCCCGGATTTTCTTATGGTAAACAAGGTTCACAAAATATGTTTAGGAAATATGCGAAACGGTGTTTTGCATTGTAAACTTGGCAGATGCCTGTTCCGAGTACAAGTCGGGTTCCGCGCAATTGCGTTTCCGTAATGTCACTCATTTCAAGATCTCACGGAAATAACTCGTGCTTTTACGACACCTTGTTGACCACAATTTACTTTTAAAGAAGTTAGAATAACAAGGCGCAATTTCAAAATTCATTTTCAATAGCCCAAGTACTCCTTATCAAGTTGTGATGATCGTTAACAAATTGGCCAGTCCCTTTGCAAGAGTGTAGTGTATAGTGTAATCACGTCTTTGTTGAGTGCGTGGAACCCTTTCAGTCTGTCCATTTTATGGGTATATTCCCCATGCGCCTCCTATTAAACATACCAAAGACTGCCTTTCATCAATTGTATTTGCGAAAAATGTCCTCCTCTGCCTTTTTGATAAACTCTCCCAAATATTCTTTCCTGAAAGGTAGAAATTTGCATTAATAAATTTTTTTCATTCTATATTTATAATAAGTTTTAGAGCTTGGCCTGACTGAAAAGAACAATGGCGTTTTCAAGTAAGTAGCTTAATAGTAGCTTAACTTATCTAGACTTTATACAAATTCTTATTCGTACAAATCCGTACAAATTCTTATCCGTCAAGAAATGTGGACCTTTTTAAAGGTCCATAACTCTTTTTAGTGGCAGTTCCAAAGGCAGTTTTTAAGATCGTCTTACTTTTTCACGTACATTTTCTAAAAAAATATTTCATTCAGCTCTAGCTACTTTATGATTTCGGGTTTATAGACGGAATGACTACGATCACGGACCCACTTTCCGTCCTGAACTTATAATGAGTTCAATCTATCAAACCTCGCAAATAACTACCTTCTTCCGTCCTCATGCCTAATAATGCATTTTAATCGAAAAAAAATCCGAAAAATCACTTTATCTTACGGAACCAAGTAAAAGTAAAAGTTTTATTGCAAAACACGCCAACACAGTTGACCACGATCAAAATAAAATATTCAGCATCAATTTCTTTCAAAGCTAATCACTGTCCTCACTATCCGATCCGGAAAAGTGACCAGAGAAGCCAAGGATTGTGAAGGATAGCTCAGCACGCTCGTCGAACTTGACCACCCTGCAGTGACGCAAGTCGTCTTTCAGCAACTTAGAAACACCGATCTTGAAAATCTCTTCATTATAACGCTGCACATCCTAAATCAACGGATTAAAGATAAAAGTAAATTCTTACAACCGCAACAGCCAACCTCTAACCGGAACTCATTGCCGCAGGATTGCATCTTACACACAACTTCCACCTGAATGAAGCATCCATCTCTGAGCAATGACGGCACCACCACATCCTTTATTGCTTTCACCACTTGCAAGGAATTGTTCAAATGGTACCCCCAGTCAGTCATGTAAATGCAGACACGCAACCTCTGGAGATTCACACATGTGGACATCACATAAGCAAATAGCTGAGAGAATTCGATAGTTGGAAATTCAGCGATAGTCGTCACCTTTAAAGCAGCTACCGGTATCAAAGACCATCTTGAAGTTTCTCGTACGCACTGCAGAGATTCTGAAAAACACAACTTCGATATAATCCAGTTGTAAAAAATTGAGCAGGACGCAAAAAATTACGATGAAAAGTGGCTGGCATCTGGCAAACCAAGATACTTCTGAGAGATTAATTTCCGTTGACTTAGCATTCAGTCCCAAAACTTGTCCAGCTCCACTAAAAAATTCCTAAAGTTGAGATTATCTAAGAAACCCGCACAGTCAACAGCAAACGTAGCGAGCAATAGTTCAGAAAACAATATTTTGGACCATTTTGGATAGTTCTGGTCTATAAATCAGTGCATGTAAGCACATTCTACAAAACCGTTGCTAACTGGCCGTTATATACTATTGTCTAGATATGAAATAATTATTATAAACATACCCAAGCAGTCAACAGAATCATTTACTTCCAAAGAGTCTAGCTGCAATTCAGGCCCGCCATAGCAGCGCAAGTCCAAGCCGCCTACTGAACTTGAATGATTTAAATTACAATTTTACTTGCTCAAAATACACAAACCATCAAGTTTTAGCAAGATGGAAAAGCACTCCAAAGCGCTTAATCCTTTTAATTGATAGATTTCATACATGCCCTCAACTTCTTCCTTGAACATGTCACTAAGAACTATTTTTTTCGGCTTGAACTTTCCGGTCTCGATAAGCAGCGCAACCATCCACTTGTCTTGGTCGACGTCCACATAAAGTATTGATTCCTAAGCACCCATAATTTCAAGCACGCAATAAAGAGAGAAGAAAAATAATATACATCCGGGCGACAATCTATGTTAAATCCAGTGTTGTTCCAGGCATGCAAGCAAACTGTACGAACCAAAGAAAACTGTGACAGAAAAGCTCTTTTGCAATCTCTACTGACCAACTAAATTGAAAAAAAATACGATAGACAAAATTTTAGCAACCGGACACGTGGCGAAAATTTTGCTAAATGCCCTGATTGCTAGAGATTTTAAGAAGAAAGAAAATTGACCATGAAATCGACACCATGTGACAAATTCGAAGAGTTCAATCTCATAAATCCTCCAAACACTAGATGTTGCGCAACCTCGAAAAGAAGATCTCTACCCAAAATAGCCGTTTTTCTGAAAGAAAAATACATAAATAAAAAAGGCCCTTATACCGTACATGACTTTCAGTAGGCTACCACGGTTCGCCGTCAATTAATAACTCAAGAAGTTGAATTTACGAAGACTTACAAAGTCGTGCCCGTTCTGCTGTTCTTGCCTTTTCCTTTGCTGGTTGCTTTTTTCCTGATTCATTCTTCGCCTTGTGCTTTTATTGGGCTT
>JAMRYI010001819.1:0-10260 GCA_029231635.1 Ditylenchus weischeri
GGCTTTTTATCATTTCTATATTTTATTACCTACATCCTCTTCTTTTAAGTTCGTAGGCCAATACTAATCGAGTCATCCGATCATATCGCGCGATGCCTTCCTGTTGATTGTTGTGTTTCAGGTACTGATTATAAAATATTCCCATCACATCGTCAACCCAACCCGTATACTGACTCCAGAAATACCTTTCTTTTTCCATATCGTTCAATACTTTCACACTTAATCTTCTCTTATAATCTTTTCCTAAATCAGGATACATGTGCTGAAGTTCACGTAGCATATAAAGCGTCGTCTGTAGATAAGCTGAGTATCGATAAAAAGCTTGGGGATGTTGCTCTAAGCGCACAAAAGCAATAAAATTTGCCTCATCTTCAAAACCAATCCCTTGCTGGTGTGCAAGTTCGTGTACCGTTGTAAAGGGGATAAAGGTTACAGGCATTACAGTATTAACCTGTGATTCGTGTGTAAATGGATTAAAATAGCCTGAAACCCCAAAAAGAGAAACTATTTTACTATTTAGCGGAGATTTTGCCCGATGCCCGCTTGACAGGAAATCTCCGAAAGTCGTATCCTGTCCTACCCAATTATTCAAGTCCTCTTGAATTGAATCTTTATGCTCTTCCCACTGCGATGGATCCACAGTTTCCCGTAAACTATTTGTACTATCCAGAAATCTATTCAATACGACAAGATAGTCGGCCAGCTTTAAGCTATCAACTTGCAATTGTACATTTGTACTAATTGGTTTACGGTAATAATTCAAACCCCATGAGAGGTAAAAGAAAAAATAGAGCCCTAATATCAGATTGATGATAAACAAAAGCGAGCGAAAAGACGCCTTCCATCTTCCCCTCCATAAATTTCCGATCAGTTTAACCGCTAAATAGAACACAAATATAACCACTGTGACATAGAATAGATCGCCTAAGCTAAAAGGAATATTGCCAAAAATAATTCTTGGCACATAACTATAAAAGCGGTAAAAACCTCGCGCATAGAATACTTCAATCCACTGGCTATTTCTCTCGATCAAAGAAGTAAGAAAAATCCCAATTAGAAGTAATACAGCGGTGAAACCAACTATTCTATCGCGCTTTTCCATTCAATAGAATATAAAATGATTAACTTTCGTTCTCAAAATAAACCTTATAGTAATTCATGCCCTTATCCTCATCATAACCTTTCTCAAGATACTCACGCTTACCATGAACATAGATATGGAAATTCTTATCGAGCTTTAACACAGATTTGTAGGAAGATTCCATCTTCTTCACGGCTTTATCTGCAATTTCAAAACTAGCCTGAAATGGAGAGTCAAATTCATCTTCAAAATCAGCTTTAAAATCCTGGAATAACGCTATCGCCTGTGGATTACCCAATACCTGTTCTTCAAATTCCTCTTGAACAAAAGTTTCCTTTTCCTTAAAGTAATTCATTGATTTGTTCATCAAATCAATCTTATCCGCTTTTTCCAATTCAAACGTCTCGTCTAATTTTTCCTGAACAAAGTTTTTATACACTTTTAGATAATTACCTGTCTGATTGAAATTGTCATTCCGGACGCGCAGTTGTAAAAATTCATCCTTCCAATACACCGCCTCCTGTTGACGATTTGTCTGATCGAGAACCAGCACCTTATAACCTTCTTCTTCTTCTACATTGATAATAATACAGCCTTTGTCCAGTTTATTGATATTGATCGCCTCCTGCTCATATTCCAGCATAAAAGCTCCTTGTTCCGGATACACTTTCAGATAGGTCTCCTTATTTTCGGATTTGAATATACCAATGGCATCATGTTCCTCTCCTTCTATCTGAACATTCTTTAAGGCAACAATATACACCTCGCCCCCCTTTATTTTTGGATGGGTAGATACTTCATAAAGGTGTTTTGAAATCTGTTGTGAGAAATCGTGAAATGGAAGCTGCTCTCTAAAATATTGTCTTACAAAATAAAAAACTTCATTGAGCTCCAACTCTTCATTAGGATGATATAGGCGGTATACCTCATTCACCTTCGCAAAAGGACTCATAAAATACTGCATCAACAATCCAGGTAACACTTCATCTCCTTCAAGAGAAACAGGTGCATCTGACAAAATATAAAATTCATCTTGTGCCTTATTGCCCACACGATGAACAGACAATGCTTCGAACGTCGCATCTTGGTGAAAAAACATATTCTTATCTTATAAATTATATAAATCTATTGCTATTTTAAAAGTCTGACAATGTGCATTGACAATATCTTTAATTTCGGGAGAATACCCTCCCCCCATACTCACCTGAACCGGAATATTGTATCCATGGCACATCTGAAAGACCAATTCATCCCGTCGGCTGCAGGTCTCGGGACTTAAACCTAATTTCCCCAGTTTATCTGTTTTCAATATATCCACACCGGCCTGGTAAAAAACAAAATCTGGTTCAATCCGCCTAAACAAATCGGATAAACTATCTTCCAATAATACCAGATATTCCTGATCCCGAATGTTATCTGCTAAGCCAATATCCAGATAAGAACGCTGTTTTACAAATGGATAATTTTTCTCGCCATGCATAGAAAAAGTAAATACCTGTTTATGCCCCTCAAAAATATGGGCAGTACCATTTCCTTGATGCACATCAAGGTCTATGATGAGGATGCGGCTAGCGTATCTGTGCTTCAGCAAATAGCCCGCTGCAGTAGCTTGATCATTCATCAAACAGAAGCCTTCGCCAAAATCATAACCTGCATGATGCGTCCCCCCGGCGATGCTAAAAGCAACACCATACTCAAGGGCATATTTAGCACTTTGAATTGCTCTCTCCAAAATATAACGTTCCCGATCAACAAGACTTTGGCTCAACGGAAAACCTATTCTTCGGATCATTTTAGTATCTAGGGTCAAATCAAATAGCTGTTTGACATAGACTGGATCATGCACCAGGCAACATGATTCAAAGCTCGCAAGTTCAGGACTGAAAAAATTAGACTCGTCCGCCATCCCCTCATGTTTTAACTGTAAAGGAATCAACTCGTATTTCAGCATCGGAAAACGATGCCCCTCTTTGACAGGGTGAACAAATTCTGAACGAAAAGCTATCTTAAGCACCTTAAATCTAATATTACTCATGCGAAGATAAGAAAAAGATCTTTTGGAGTTATAGGAGAAAAAGGGCATCTTTGAGAAGGAACAATCCGGCAAGCCAATGTTATGTTGCCATAACAGCATACTTGCATTCGATCATAAATTTATATTCTTGAAAATAAATGGAAACAACTAATTTGCCCCAATTGTCTGCCATGGAACAACGTGTGCTAGGCTCACTAATCGAAAAATCAAAAGTAACCCCAGAATATTATCCGATGACGATCAACAGCTTACAAGCTGCTTGCAACCAAAAAACTTCCCGCAAACCGGTTGTACAATATACAGAAGAAGATATTATCGCTACATTGGATATATTAAAGAAAAAGGGCTTAATCTCGACAGTTGTTGGCGGAGGATCTCGCGTAACAAAGTATAAACACAATTTTGCCATACAATTTCCACTGGTTCCTTCCGAATTAACCATTGTTTGCTTATTACTACTCAGAGGACCAATGACCGCCGGGGAAATTAATTCAAACTCTGGAAGACTTTATGAATTTGAATCATTGGGCGAAATCAATGAACAATTGGAAAAATTGGCACAAGAAGGCTACTTGAAGTCCCTGCCTAAACAAATAGGGCATAAAGAAGTCCGCTATATTCATTTATTAGGAGATATCAACCTGGAAGCGTATGAAAATAGCGTTCCTGCAGGCAGCTCCTCGAACGACCAGACCTTACTCGAACGAATTGGACAATTGGAACAGGAAGTTGCAGCATTGAAACAGAAATTTCAGGATCTCTGGGATGAATTACATTAGTCGCTCATGTCGCAAACAATAGATTCCGAAAACGAAATATCCAAAGCAACCTTGTGGCTGATGACCATCGCCACAGGCTTGGTTGTCGCCAATAATTATTACAATCAACCACTATTGGACCTGATTGCCAAAGACCTACATATTGACGAGGCCATGGTCAGTAATTCGGCCATGTTAACGCAGATCGGATATGCCTTTGGCCTGTTACTGATCGTCCCCTTAGGGGATATGTTTAAGCGAAAAAAAATGATCTTGATCGATTTCTTTTTCATTATTTTTTCTTTAGTCGGTATGGCCATGTCCACTTCTATCCTATCGATCCTGCTATTCAGCTTTCTGATAGGTTTCACCTCCGTTATTCCGCAGGTTTTTGTGCCCATGGCCGCTGAGCTTGCGAGCAAAGAAAAGCAGGCTTCAGCGATCGGAATGGTCATGTCGGGCCTGCTGATCGGTATATTACTATCTAGAGTTGTAAGCGGGTTTGTCGGCTCCTATTTCGGATGGCGCGAAATGTACTGGATAGCCTCAGCAATTATGGTCATTACAGCCATCGCCATAGCAATCAAGCTACCAGAGGTGCTGCCTAATTTTAAAGGTTCTTACCAGGAATTGATGCGATCAGTCTGGAACTTTGCCAGAAAACAACCTGTATTACAGTTGGCTGCATTTCGTGGAGCTATGGGATTTGGGGCTTTTTCCGCATTTTTTACAACGCTTGTTTTCCATCTTTCGGCCCCACCTTTTTTTGATGGCCCCGCAACTGCAGGAGCCTTTGGTCTCGTAGGTGCCTGTGGTGCGCTTGCCGCTGCTTTTGTCAATAAACTAACCATTTATATAGGCAAAGCAAAAATCATCTTATATGCGATCTTATTGATGTTATTCAGCTGGTTATTATTTACCCTCTTTGGCTATACCTATTGGAGTCTCATTCTTGGTGTTATTCTCATTGATCTTGGTCTACAGTCGATGCACATCCTAAATCAAAGGATTTCAATGCGCTGAACCTCGGGGCCAACAACCGACTAAACACCGTATACATGGTCAGAAAAACTAATATGAAATTCGGCCAAGTAGAACATCCTGAGGAAATCGACTTTACCCTTCCCCTACTCCAGCAGAAACTTTTTAAACCTATTGCAGCATTTCAAAAATGACAAGCCTTTTGATGTATATGTAGGTTGTGCAAAATGGAATAAACAAGATTTAAAAGGCTTTTATCCCAGAGGTACAAAAGACGAACTTGCTTATTACTCCACACAGTTTAACAGCGTTGAACTCAATGCTACATTCTACAATTCACCTGGCATAGACCAGGTAGAGACCTGGAAAAAGAAAACACCTGCTAACTTCAAGTTCTTCCCTAAAATACCACAATCCATCAGCCATTTTAGCAGATTATTAAATACGGGTGATAAAGTGAAGTTGTTTACAGATTCCATTGTTCATTTCGATGAGAAACTAGGAATGGCCTTTTTACAGATGCACGACAATTATAGTCCAAAGGATATGGCCCGTCTAAAACTATTTCTTCATGACTGGCCAAAAGAAGTCCCTCTAGCCTTAGAGGTACGAAATAAAGATTGGTTTTCCAAACCCGAAGTAACAAAAGAACTCTATGCGCTGCTGGAGGAAACCAACGTGACCAACGTACTGGTCGATACCGCAGGCCGTAGAGACATGCTCCATATGCGCTTAACCACACCGACTGCTTTTATACGGTATGTAGGTGCCAACCACGCGTCAGATTACGATCGCCTAGATCAATGGATCGATGTGCTGAAACTATGGCGCGAAAACGGGTTGCAAAAACTGTATTTCTTTATCCACCAGAATATTGAGATAGAATCGCCATTACTGGCAACACATTTTATCAAAAAACTGAATACAACATTCGACTTGGATCTAACCTATCCCAACAAAAACACAGGAAATACATTATTCTAAGACAGGATATCAGTTCCGGTGCTAAAGCCAACTATAGAAAAAATCATTCAGCATATTTTGCCCACAAAAAAAGCCGAAGTAGAAAATACTTCGGCTTTTTATATAAAAAATAAGCTTTCGCTTATTTTTTAGCGTATTTAAAGTTTTTACCGATGAAACGTGCATTACCACCCAATTCCTCCTCAATACGTAACAATTGGTTGTATTTAGCCATACGATCAGAACGTGAAGCAGAACCAGTTTTAATCTGACCGCAGTTCAGTGCTACAGCTAAGTCAGCGATAGTCGCATCTTCAGTCTCGCCCGAACGGTGTGACATCACAGAAGTGTAACCAGAATTTTGAGCTAAAGTAACCGCATTGATTGTTTCAGTCAATGAACCAATTTGGTTTACTTTCACTAAAATTGAGTTTGCTGTATGAGTATCGATTCCTTGTTGAAGACGTTTTGTATTGGTAACAAAAAGATCATCACCTACTAATTGAACATGGTCACCGATTTTGTCAGTCAATGTTTTCCAACCAGCCCAATCATCTTCAGCCATACCATCTTCTATAGAAATAATAGGGTATTTAGCTGTTAATTCAGCCAAATAGCTTGCTTGCTCTTCGCTAGAACGCACAGCTCCTTTATCACCTTCAAATTTAGTATAATCGTATTTACCATCTTTGTAGAACTCAGAAGAAGCACAATCCAACGCTAAACAAACATCTTGACCAGGTTTGTAACCGGCAATTTCAATCGCTTTCAAAACTGTTTCGATGGCATCCTCAGTACCTTCAAAAGTTGGCGCGAAACCACCTTCATCACCTACTGCAGTTGAAAGACCTCTGTCATGTAAGATTTTTTTCAACGTATGGAAAACCTCAGTACCCCAACGCAAAGCCTCAGAGAATGAAGGCGCACCCACAGGCATGATCATAAATTCCTGAAATGCGATAGGTGCATCAGAGTGTGAACCACCATTGATGATATTCATCATAGGAATAGGTAACGTGTTCGCATTTACACCACCGATATAACGGTATAATGGTTGACGTGACTCTTGTGCAGCAGCTTTCGCTACAGCTAAAGAAACTCCTAAAATAGCATTTGCGCCTAAGTTTCCTTTATTTTCGCTACCGTCTAAATCAATCATGATTTTATCGATGGCATTTTGCTCGAAAACATCTACACCTTCTAGCGCTTTTGCAATTTTAGTGTTTACATTCTCAACAGCTTTCAAAACACCTTTTCCTAGATATTTTGACTTGTCACCATCACGTAATTCTACTGCTTCGTGAATACCAGTTGAAGCACCTGAAGGAACAGCTGCACGACCAACAAAACCATTTTGTGTAGTAACATCTACCTCAATTGTAGGGTTACCGCGCGAATCCAAAATTTGACGCGCATGAACATCGATAATTAAACTCATCTCTTTATTAGACTATAATTTATTTTCATTACTTAGTGTAGATAAGACACACTCTTATCTACAGACATTTTTCACAATCAAATATAATAAAAAATGTATTTATTCCCCTATTTATTATGAAATAAAATATGCTCCATCGGCATAACTGTTCAACTAAAAACAATAAAAAACCCTTCAAAATCTGAAGGGTTTTTTATAGAATATTGTGCAATTTAGTTTTTGATCATTGCTACAAAATCATCAAACAAGTAGCGCGAGTCATGTGGACCCGGTGATGATTCTGGATGATATTGCACCGAAAATGCTTTCTGTCCTTTGATACGGATACCTTCAATAGACTGATCGTTCAAATTGACGTGTGTAATTTCGACGTTCTCAGAATTTTGGATATCTTCAGCCACAACTCCAAAACCGTGGTTCTGCGACGTAATTTCACAACGGTTGGCGATAATGTTCTTCACGGGGTGGTTGATACCACGGTGTCCATTATGCAACTTGCTTGTGCGGATGCCATTTGCCAATGCTAAAATCTGGTGACCTAAGCAAATACCAAACATCGGTTTATTTGCGTTTAAAATAGCTTTTACAGTCTCGATAGCATAATCCATCGGTGCTGGATCGCCAGGACCATTGGAAATGAAATAACCATCCGGATTCCACTGCTCCATTTCTTCAAATGTTGTCTTCGCAGGAAAAACCTTTGTATATACATCACGAGCCTCAAAATTGCGCAAGATATTTTTCTTGATTCCCAAATCCAAAACTGCAACACGCAACGAAGCATTTTCATTACCGAAGAAATAAGGCTCAGCTGTCGTTACTTTCGAAGACAATTCCAGACCATCCATTGAAGGAACCTCCGCCAATTGACGTTTTAATTCTTCAACATCCAATGTTTCTGAAGAAATAATCGCATTCATCGCCCCCTTATCACGAATATGGCGCACTAATGAACGGGTATCCACATCAGAAATACCAACTAAATTTCCTTCCTCAAAGTAGCTTTGGATCGATTCATCAGCCATTTTGCGGCTGTAGTTGATGTTATAGTTTTTACAAACTAATCCAGCAATCTGAATTTGATTTGATTCGGTATCATCCGCATCAATACCATAGTTACCAATATGCGCATTGGTCGTTACCATGATTTGTCCAAAATAAGATGGATCTGTAAAAATCTCTTGATAACCGGTTGTTCCTGTATTAAAACAGATCTCCCCAGTAGTCGTACCAATTTTACCAGCGGCTTTACCGTGATAAACTGTACCATCTTCTAAAACTAAAATTGCAGGCAATTTGCTGTAGTTGGTCATTATCGATGTAATATTATAAAAATGTGTATCCTTACTTTTATGAATTTTAAAGCCTTCTTGACTGGATATAAAAAAAGCCCTCAAATGGGCTAAATATCAATTAACAATGCATCATTACGATTGACAAACCGTTTCCTAAGGCACCTACCAGTAAAGACTCTACTTTAATTTTCACGGGAGACAAAGTTACGACATATCACTTATAAAGTGAAAACATTTTTTATTTTTTTATCCTTCCATTGATTGGACTTCCCGAAACCGAATAAAGTCCCTCAAAATCAGCACAGTCAATAATGGGACAAGCATATAAATCAGCGGGTTTTCTAACCAAGCTTCTTGCCATTCCATCCGCAGCAAGGCGATAAAGGCTCTTGTTAACCCACAACCGGGACAATCAGAACCACTGATACTCTTCCAAAGACAGGGAATAAGGATATGGATATCTGTAAAAAGATAAGAGCCAATGGCAATCCCGAAATACCCTAGCACCAACGAATATATCCAATGACATTTATGGTATTTCAGGACGAGCGAAATCATTAATTATTGTTAATTGGACTCTTGATATAATTACCGTTGGCATCTTTATATTTTCCGACAATAATCATAATCAAATCGATTAGATACCAGATACCACATCCCCCCAAGGTAAGCAGCTGAATAACAGCAGTACCAATTTGCCCCAAGTAGAATCGATGCGCTCCAAAGGGCCGAGAAAAAAACAAAATAACAGTGCTGGTAACCACCTGTCATCCTGAAAGGTGTTGTTTTGCTGTTGAAAAGGTTGGTTAGCATAAAAAATAGGCTGTCTCACACCACAAAATGGGCACACCTCCGCCTTGATATTGATTAACTTACCGCACTCTACACAATACTTTTCGTCTTCTGTTTTCATTTAGATTTAGTTTGGCGATGGAACTGAAAAACAGTCGTCCATCAGGGATTAAATAATAGGTTGAAATTAATAAAAAAACTTAAAAAACATACATTTTTTGGAGCACAATGCTGTGCGCTAGTTCATCTTCCCGTTAAAATGACCTATTATTACAGAACAGCGATCTTTTTGCTTCGTAATCGCAGCTTCTTCCTTTTTTCTTTTAATTTTTAGTTGCAGAAAATTAGAAATACGGAGGAATCAAATTCGTCTTTTTAACAGTGCTTGTTCGGTGTTCGTTCAGTGCTTGTTCAGTGCTTGCTCAGTGAAGACTGAATAAACAGTGAATAAATACTGACTAAAAACTAATTGAAAATTGGGATTAGGGATAAGTTGGTGGCTGAATGAGTCAGTTGTAATGCGTTTCTTAAATCAGCCAGTTGCCGTTACCACTAAAACTGGGGGCAATGAAAGTTTAAGGATAGAAATTCGTAGTTAACATAAACAGAAAGGCGCCCCGGTGTGGGGCGCCTTTTCTGTTTATGTATTTAAACTTAAGAGTTGATTGCTTTCCAGATCATATCTTTCAATGGCAATATATTTTTACCGGTCACCGACGAAATGAAAATATAGGGTACATTTTCCGGCAGCTCCAGCTCCATTTCCTTCTCCAGCTCCTCATCGAGCATATCAGACTTGGTAATAGCCAGCAATTTAGGTTTATCTGCCAACTCGGGATTATATGCAGTCGTTCATTCAATAGAATGGCGTACCTCTCCCGATTGTCCGGTCTGTATCGGCCGGCACCATAAACAAC
>JAMRYI010001812.1:0-10540 GCA_029231635.1 Ditylenchus weischeri
AGTGCCGCTTTCGGGGAAATCATCATCCTGATTGTATATATTCCGATTCTCACGCTGGTAGGTGTGGAAGGGAAAATGTTTACCCCGATGGCCAAGACCGTGGGATTTGCCATTTTGGGCGCTTTGATTCTATCATTAACCTATATTCCGATGATGAGCGCTTTGTTGTTATCCAAAAAATAATACATAAAGAAACATTCTCCGACAAGTTGATGAACAGGCTGCAAAAGGTCTACCAGCCTTTACTCCGGAAAGCCATTCGCTTCAGATACCTTATTGTTTCCGCAACATTAGCCGTTTTTACAATTACCCTTTTTATTTTTAAGAGCATGGGCGGCGAATTTATTCCCCAGCTTCAGGAAGGGGATTATGCCTTTCACTGCATTTTGCCCCAGGGAAGCTCACTGAACCAGAGTATAGAAACATCGATGCAGGCGTCAAGGATTCTCAAACGGTTTGATGAGGTAAAAATGGTGATCGGTAAAACGGGGTCCGCAGAGGTTCCGACCGATCCGATGCCGCCGGAAGCGTCTGACCTGATTGTCGTTTTAAAACCGCAGGACGAATGGAAATCCGGTAAAACCTACGAAAAACTGGCCGATGAAATGATCGGAAAGCTGGAAATCATTCCCGGGGTGTTTTTTGAGAAAAACCAGCCGATCCAGATGCGGTTCAATGAGCTGATGACTGGGGTCCGGCAGGACGTAGCCGTGAAAATTTTCCGGGAGAACCTGGATTCCCTATCCTTGTATGCAGATAAAGTCGGGAAAACCGTTCAGACGGTGGAAGGAGTAACGGCTCCCCAGATCGAAAGGATCAGCGGGCTTCCTCAGATCAATGTGGAGTACGACCGGATCCGGATGGCCAATTACGGACTGAATATCGAAGACGTTAATAATACGGTAAGCACGGCCTTTGCCGGGAAAACCGCCGGGCAGGTGTTTGAGAATGAAAGGCGTTTCGATCTCGTAGTCCGCCTCGACAGCCTGCACCGGACGAATATTGACGATATAAATAACCTGATGATTTCTACGCCTTCAGGAACCCAGATCCCGCTTTCCCAGGTGGCGGATATCGGCTATAAACTGGGTCCGGCACAGATCAGCCGGGAGGAAGGGAAACGGAGGATTGTTATCGGTTTTAATGTTAAAGACCGGGACGTAGAAAGCGTAGTGAAAGATATTCAGGCAAAACTGGATCATGTGAAGTTGCCCCCGGGTTATTATTTCACCTACGGCGGCCAGTTTGAAAACCTGCAGGCAGCCAGCAAAAGGCTGATGATTGCGGTTCCGGTTTCCCTGCTGCTGATTTTCATGCTGCTGTATTTTACGTTCCGTTCCTTTAAGCAGGCAGCTTTAATTTTTACTGCTATCCCAATGAGTGCCATCGGAGGAGTCTTTGCTTTAATCATCAGGGATATGCCGTTCAGCATCAGTGCCGGGATCGGTTTTATCGCGTTGTTTGGTGTGGCTGTGCTGAATGGGATTGTACTGATCGGAACCTTCAACCAGCTGGAAAAAGAAGGGGAAAAGGATATCCTGAAAAGGGTATTTGAAGGAACGAAAATCAGATTGCGGCCGGTGCTGATGACGGCTACTGTTGCTTCCTTAGGATTTTTACCGATGGCAGTTTCTACCGGTGCCGGAGCGGAAGTCCAGAAACCGTTGGCCACTGTCGTAATCGGCGGCCTGGTAACGGCAACTTTCCTTACCCTGTTTGTGCTGCCGATGCTGTATCTTATTTTTAACAACGGTATTTCCCGGAAAAAATTTAAACCAAAACCGCTAACGGCCGTTTTCATGCTGGCCTTTTTAATTTCCGGACAGCTGATGAAGGCACAGGTAAGATCCGTTTCCATTGAGCAGGCGATGGACCTGGCCGCCGGCAATCATTTAAATATACAATCAAAAACTTAAGCATCCAATCGGCGGAAGCTTTAAGAGGAACGGCGAAGGAACTTCCGAAACTTAATTTCGAAGCACAACTGGGGCAGTACAACAGCCCGAAATTCGACCAGTCGTTTTCCGTTTCGCAGAGCATCCCTTTCCCGTCGCTGTTTAAAGCGAGGAGGGAATTGATTAATGAAACCGTGAAAAGCCGTCAGATCGATAGGGAAATTACGTTGAATGAACTGATGAAGCAGGTACGGACCTATTATTATCAGATCGAATATCTGCAGTATAATCAATTAAAACTGAAAAGCCTCGACAGCCTGTACCAGGATTTCATCAGGATTGCTACGGTAAGATTTAAGGCCGGGGATATTAAGAAAATTGAAATTAACACCGCGGAAACCCAGAAAGGAGAGATCGGTCTTTGCTGAATCAGAATGAAGTGTATCTGAAGAATGCCTGTAACAGCTTGTGATCCTTTTAAATATTTCTGAAAACGCTGAGGTTCCCCTTAACAGAAACTACGAACCTCTGAAAGCGGAACAGGTGTTGGACAGCACGGCGGTTAAAGGTAATCCTGCCATACGATCTTTCTATCAGGAAATGGAAATCGCGGAGAAGAATAAAAAGGTTGAAAGATCCCAGGGCCTTCCGGAATTCAGCGTCGGCTATACCAACCAGTCGCTGATTGGCTTTCATACACGGAACGGGCAGGAGCAGTTTTACAATTCGGGAGACCGGTTTCATGCTGTAACCTTAGGGGTTGCCATCCCGCTTACTTTCGGGGCCACCAAAGCAAGGATACAGTCTTTGGAATATCAGAAGCAGTCGGCAGAAGCCAATGCCCGGTTTCGGGAAAAACAGCTTTTCATTCAGCTTAAAAATGCATGGAGCCAGTATGAGCAGGATGTCCTGCAATATGATTACTACGTGAAACAGGCCGTCCCGAATGCTGAAAAAATCGTTAAAGCCGCTCAGTTAGGCTACAAAAACAGGCGAAATTTCCTATGTAGAATACCTGTTCGCCTTACGGACGGCCACAGACATCCAGCTGAAATACCTGGAATCCATTCAGCAGGTCAATCAATCGGTTATTCTCATTAATTCAATCATCAACAAATAATATGAATCCAAGATACAACATCATCCTGCTTTTATGTTCGGTTGTTTTTATGTTCAGCTGCAGTAAAAAAGAAGCCGTGGAAAATGCAGAACAGAAAACGGAACAGCCTGAAGAACAACATCAGGAAGCACCTCAGACCATCGCTTCTTTAACGGGAGAACAGATCAAAGCGGTCGGCATTACTTTAGGCGGCATCGAAATGAAGGAACTCACAGCCACCATAAAAGCGAATGGCCAGCTGAGAGTCCCGAACAACAACAAAGCAAAGGTAACTTCCCTGTACGGAGGAATTATCAGGACCCTGAACATCCAGGTCGGAAGTTCCGTGAAGAAAGGGCAGGTGATCGCTACCATTGCCAATCCGGAATTTATCAGGCTGCAGGAAGACTATTTAACCACAAACAGCCGGATTACCTACGCCGAACAGGAATACCGCAGGCAGCGGGAACTTTTCGACAATGACGCCGGAGCCCGGAAAAACCTGCAGAGTGCCGATGCGGAACTGAAAACCCTCCGGACCAAAAAGGCGTCGCTTTTGCGGCAGCTTCAGATGATGGGAATCAGTCCGGGTAAAATAAGCAACGGGAACATGAGATCGGGTCTGGTGATCACGGCGCCCATCAGCGGGACGGTCAGCAGCATTGCTTCGCAGATCGGAAGCTATGTGGATGTCTCATCGCCGGTGGCCGAAATCATCGACAACAATTCGATCCACCTCGATCTCCAGGTGTTTGAAAAAGATCTGCCTAAGATGAAAACAGGACAGGTGGTCCATTTTAAACTGACCAACAATCCCGAAACGGAATATGATGCGGAAATTTACAGCATCGGTTCCTCATTTGAAAATGACAGCAAAACCATTTCCGTCCATGCCAATGTCACCGGAAATAAAGCAGGACTGATTGACGGGATGAACATCACGGGAATCGTTAGCCTCAATAAAACCGTAACCCCTGCCATTCCCAATGATGCCATTGTGGAAGCCGACGGAAAATTTTATGTATTTGTACAGACGGATAAAAATCCTGATGCCCGCGAAAGCCACCGGAAAGAAACTGAAAAAATGCTGCAATCCATTAATTTTGAGAAAGTGGAAGTGGTAAAAGGCTCCTCCGATATGGGTTATACGGCGTTTACTCCCGTCAAAGAAATTTCACCTGATACAAAGATGGTCGTAAAGGAGCATATTTTATCAACGCAAAACTGACCAATTCAGGCGAACATGAACATTAAAATAAAAATATGAAAAAGATACCGAAAGCAGATTGCTTGATAAGAATACCAAGCCGACGAGCATGAGGATCCTGGTGTATGATTTCCTGAGCTCCCAGGAAGCAGCCCTGTCTTTATCCGAAGTGGAAAGCTATTTTGAGAATGCCGACCGTACCACGATTTACCGTACCCTGAAAACATTTGAGGAAAAAGGCATCGTTCACAGCATTCAGGAAAATAATACAACAAAATATAAACTCTGCCATGACAATTGCAGTGAAAGCACACATAAAGACCAGCATCTGCATTTCTACTGCAAAATCTGCAAACAGACCACCTGCAAAGAGGAAATTTCTTTTCCGGAAACCCTGGATACGAACTTCAGGATCGATGAGATCCGGCTTTTCGCCAAAGGAATCTGCGAACACTGTCTCGAAAGTTTATAGCATCGCAATTTCTCATGTATCTGTACTTAACGGAAGAAAATTTAGATTATCAGAGTAGGCAGGATTATTTATATTAAATTGCAAGAACCACCGTCAACAGGCAGTGGTTTTTGTATTTAAATTCAGGATTGCCAATAGTAGAGATAATAATTGTATTTTGATAGATCCTGGCTTAGATTTTCTTTCAGGAAAGGTTTAAGTTTTTCAATCTGTGAATTGGTAAGCATGTAAACGTCGTCTAAATCATCATCGTCTTCATCAACAATCAGGTCAGCTAAAATTTTTAAAATTTTTTCTCTGTCCAGTAATAGCTCATAGCTTTTATTAATTTCCTTTGATGATCTGCCAAATTCTTTTACGGATCTTGTTTTTTCTTTTCGTAAATCGGGAACAGTAATTTTCTGATCCTCGTAACAGCCTAATTCGTATGTAAATTTGTCTAAATTTTCATGCAAAGGATCAGTTGAAAATGGTTTTAATTTCCGGATCTGTACTTCTGACAGGGAGTACGGTCCATATATTTCATCTTCATGATCATCTTTCTGATAAAGATAGATCATCCAATACCTGCATAATTTTTTTTGGTGTTATATTTAGATTGTATTCTCTATTGATGGTTTCACTTTCAATACTGAATTCTTCTATAACCCTTTTTATCATAAAAACTCTTTGATTTATTGCTTTGTAAATTACCCTTTTATCTCTGCATTATCGATGTCATAAATTTAAGCAAAAAAGTAAAATATAATTCCTTCCACTTTAAAAACGAAATTACTCTGTTTTATTGATAAGTAAAGGAGAACACTGTCTCGAAAGTTTGCAATAGCATTGCATTTGCTTTCTTATTACATTTGATTTAAAATTTACCTCTATGGAAGAATGCTGCAGCACAAAACCGAAAAAACAACATAGCCATAATCACGAAGATCATGATCATGACCATGATCATTCCCATGATACGGAAGGCAAATCGGTAGTTCAGATGTTTCTTCCGGCCATACTATCCTTTGCCCTTTTACTGTTAGGAATTATACTGGATCATGGGATAAAGCCCGACTGGTTTTCCGGCTGGATCCGGCCGGTATGGTACTTGGTGGCTTATCTTCCGGTGGGATTGCCCGTATTGAAAGAAGCTTTTGAAAGCATTAAAAACGGCGATGTGTTCTCCGAATTTTTCCTGATGGGAATTGCTACGGTAGGTGCTTTTGCCATCGGCGAATATCCGGAAGGGGTGGCAGTGATGCTGTTCTATTCGGTAGGAGAGGTTTTTCAGGCCATGGCGGTAACGAGGGCGCAAACCAATATCAAGACCCTGCTGGACCAACGTCCTGATGAGGTAACCGTTATACGAGAGGGTAAACCGGAAACCGTGAAAGCAGAAAAGTAAATATTGGCGATATCATCCAGCTAAAATCCGGGGAGAAACTCGGGCTGGACGGCGAACTGCTTTCGGAAACCGCTTCTTTCAATACGGCGGCCCTGACCGGTGAGAGTAAACCCGATACCAAAACGAAAGGCACTGCCGTCCTGGCGGGGATGATTAATCTGAATACCGTCAGCCAGGTAAAGGTGACAGCCGCCTATAAAGACAGCAAGCTGAGCCGCATCCTGGAAATGGTGCAAAATGCCACCGCCCAGAAAGCACCCACCGAACTGTTCATCCGTAAATTTGCCAAAGTCTATACTCCGATCGTCGTATTTCTGGCCGTTGGAATTACCTTGCTGCCTTATCTTTTTGTTGAACATTATGAATTCAGGGACTGGCTGTACCGTGCCCTGGTATTCCTGGTGATTTCGTCCGTGTGCTTTGGTGATTTCTATTCCGCTGGGCTATTTCGAGGAATCGGCGCAGGAAGCCGGAATGGCATTTTATTTAAAGGAAGCAATTTCCTGGATGTGCTGGCCACCGTCCGGCAGGTGGTGATGGACAAGACCGGAACCCTGACGGAAGGGGTATTCAAAGTACAGGAAGTGAACTTCAATGAAGGATTTGATAAAGATGAACTGCTGAAAATGGTAAATGCCCTGGAAAGCAAAGTTCACATCCCGTGGCTACGGCCATTCACGAGTATGCAGGAGAAGTTGACCATTCCGTAAAGCTTGAAAATATTGAGGAAGTTGCCGGGCAGGGACTGAAAGCAACCGTGGACGGAAAAGAACTGCTGGTCGGAAACTTCAGGCTGATGGATGCTTCCGGAATCCGTTATGATTTTAATCCGAGAGTATTGTTTACACGGTGATTGCCGTTGCATACGATCAAAAATTTGCAGGCTATCTTACTATTGCCGATGAGGTAAAACCGGATGCAAAACAAACCATCAGTGAGCTGCAATCCCTGGGCGTAACCGCCACGATGCTCAGCGGCGACAAATCTTCCGTGGTACAGCATGTGGCCGGTATTTTGGGATTCCGGAATGCGTATGGCGATCTGCTTCCCGGAAGACAAGGTGAATAAAGTGAAAGAAATTAAGGCTCAAAAGCAGACCGTGGCTTTGTAGGAGATGGAGTAAACGATGCCCCGGTCGTTGCCCTGAGCGATGTCGGCATTCGCCATGGGCGGGCTTGGAAGCGATGCGACGATCGAAACCGCCGACGTGGTCATCCAGGATGACCGGCCGAGTAAAATTCCTATGGCGATCAACATCGGAAAACAAACCAAAAGGATCGTATGGCAGAACATTATGCTGGCATTTGTGGTAAAAGCCGTTGTGCTCATTCTCGGAGCCGGAGGACTGGCTACGATGTGGGAAGCGGTCTTCGCCGATGTCGGGGTAGCATTGCTTGCCATCCTCAATGCGGTAAGAATCCAGCGGATGAAATTTTAAAGGGAAGGAATGGGTATCGGAAGTTTGAATAAAATGCGGATTATTAATCTCCCACAGATGGCACGGATTTTTACGGATGATTGCGCTTATTTTAACACATAAGTCACAGAGAAAGTTTGAAAGGCTTGAAAATATTTCAGAACACATGAGATTAAAAATCAAAGATTTTTAAAAATTTTTGTGCGCTTTTTTGACGTTCAACATCAACTTTATTATGAAGTATGATGGTCTTTTGTGACTTTTGTGGTGAAATTTTTTATGGTTAAATGTAAGCACAGATAACGACGCAGCTTATCTCAGTCATCGCAGCGTAATCCCATTAAAAATCCCTGATTTTTTTTCTTCTGTAATCTGAAAACGGCTGAAGAATGGAAGCTGAGTGATGGAAGTTTGCTTATTTAATCTCCCACAGATGGCAAGGATTTTCACGGATGATTGCGCTTACTTAACACATAAGTCACAGAGAAAGTTTGAAAGGCTTGAAAATATTTCAGAACACATGAGATTAAAAATCAAAGATTTTTAAAAACTTTTGTGCGCTTTTTGACGTTCAACATCAACTTTATTATGAAGTATGATGGTCTTTTGTGACTTTTGTGGTGAAGTTTTTTCGGCTTATTAAAAATCTTTGATTTTTCCTCTTCTGCTGTGACCTAAAATATGCGCAAAGCAGGAATCTAAAATCTCATGTGACTTATGTGTTAAATGCTTTTCTGACTTTATGTGAAAATTTTTGCATTTAAATATAGTATCCAGAAAATGACTTTCATCATAAAGCAGCGGGAAAACAAGTTTCAGTTGTATATTTGCGGGAATAAAATCACCGGTTGAAATTTTTCATTTCCATATTCATTATTTTTACCATTGCATTACGTCCGGTACTGCCGCTGATCGACTATGCCGTAAATTATAAATATATTGTGGAAAACCTTGTGAGAAAAGAGACATTCCGCAGTCTACCTGCAAAGGAAAGTGCTATCTGGAAAAGGAACTCTCCAAAACGGAGAAACAATCGAACAATGGCCAGAACGTAAAACTTGCCGGACTGGATGTATTTGTTTCTCATGACATTCTTTCCTGTTCACTTGTTCGATCTCATGCTGAGAATCAAAAAATAAGACCGGCGTTTACCGGTTTTCACACTTCAGAATACCATTCCCGGATATTCCACCCTCCTTTAGCTTAATTTATTTTAGCTTAATGTAATGCATACGGTCAGATCAAAAACAACCCTATTGCTTAGGTTGATCTGTTATTGAATACAAAAAATTCCCCTACTTAGGAGATTATCGCTTCGGGTATTGATATGACCGGCAGGATTAAATGTAGTTTACATTCAATTGTTTTTTCTTACCAATTATTAATTTCAATTTCAATTTCAATAAAAATGAAATCAAAACTTATTTTAACGGCATTATTGTCGGTTTCCTGATGGCCTGTGCCCAGGAAACGCCTAAAGTAAAGCATAAAAAATCCGCTTCCGCTTCAAAATCAAATCCTAAAACAGTAAAATTTGCCAATGCGGAGGATCCGATCTGCCATATGCCGACTGAAGCGGATATGAAAGATACGGCCGTGTACAAAAATAAAACGTACGGTTTTTGCAGTGCGTACTGCAAAGATGAATTTAAAAAAAATCCGGAGCAATATGTCCAGAAGTAAAAAGCCGCAATCGAAAAGCAGGATCATCATTCCTCTGGCGGTCATGGCAGTACTTTTCCTGGGAATCGGTATCGGGATGGGTTATTTCAAAAAGAATCTGTACACCGTGATGAAGGTTCCGGATTTTCAGCTGACCGACCAGAACAACAAGAAGATTACTGATAAGGACATGCTTGGAAAAGTATACCTGGTGGAATTCTTTTTCAGCCGGTGCCCGACGATCTGCCCGGTGATGAACACCAATATGAGGGCTATTGAAGAGCAGATCAATGATCCTGAATTCGGAATTGTTTCCATCAGCATCGATCCGGAAAATGATACGCCGGAACTGCTGAAAGAACATGCCGACCGGATCGGCGTAAAATCCCCGGACTGGCATTTTCTTACCGGAAACCGCGATTATATCGGAAAACTGGCAGACCAGTTCAATATTTATGTCGGGAATAAGGAAGATGAAAGCGAGAACCTCAACCACAGCGGAATGATTGCTTTGGTTGATAAAGAAGGAAATATCCGTTGCCGGTACAATAAAGAGAATATGCCGATCCTGTATTATTCCGGTCTGAATTACGAAGATCCGGAAGGGAAGACACCGAAGCTGACCGGGAAGTACCATCCCGACCGGGAAATCCTGATCGACGACATCAGGAAGCTGTTGAAGTGAGAGCTGGATGATGGATGATGGATGATGGAAGTTGCTTTACTTAATTACAGCTTGTTGTCCTGTACAGGAATATTAGCAATTGATTGAATGTAAAGCTGGATGCCGGATGCTGGAAGTTAATTTAGTTTAATATTCAATTTTACATCAAACTGCTGATAAGCATTAAATTTGCTAAGATAGAGAGGAAGATGATGAAGAAGAAGGAACCTGTAGTTTATCTAAGCTTCCAGCATCCATCTTCCAACAAAGAAAATACAAACCACAAAAACAAATCGTTATGAAGATTATGAAAGTAGCTGCCCTGAGTGCAGTATTTGCAGCGCAGTTTGCGTTGGCCCAGTTCAAGCAGTCACCTCTGCCATATGCCTATGATGCCCTGGAAGGGAACATCGATGCGAAGACCATGGAAATCCATTACTCTAAGCATGCAGCAGCGTATGTCGCTAACCTGAACAAAGCCATTGCCGGCACGCCGCAGGAAAAGCAGACCCTGTTCGAAATCATGTCCAATGCTTCGAAAATGCCGGTGGCCGTAAGAAACAATGCCGGCGGGCATTACAACCACGAGTTGTTCTGGACGGTGCTTACCCCGGTGAAAAATACACAGCCGTCTGCGAAACTGGCAAAAGCCATCAATGATGCATTCGGAAGCATGGAGGCTTTTAAAGAAAAAATGGCAAAAGCGGGCGCCGACCGTTTCGGATCCGGCTGGGCAT
>JAMRYI010001583.1:0-19060 GCA_029231635.1 Ditylenchus weischeri
TCGACTACGCTGAATCGAATGTCGTAATTAGATTTACTATTTTTTCGTGACGCACACACACACACACAGAATCCAGCGCTATAGTAGTTGTTGACTAGAATATGTTGTTGCCACAGATGTGGCAATTCGTAGGCGCCGAGGACCTGTGTGGGGAACACACGTTACAAAAATGATGCATGCTACTACCAGGATTTGAACCTGTAACCTTGCCTTGGTTCCCCAAGGCAATCCAAAAAACACCCAAAATTGCCTTGGTCCCCCTGTGGTTTTCGGGAACTTTCAAGTGGCCATAACTTTTTTTTAAGACAGTCGGGTTAGACTTTTCATAACTTTTTCAGACAATAAATCGACCACGCTGAGTCGAATGGTGCAATCAGATTTTCGATCTAATACACGAAACACCCCTAATCTTTTTTTGTGACGTACAGACACACAGACAGACACACAGACAGACACACAGACACACAGACACAGAGACACACAGACAGACACACAGACACACAGAATCTGGCGCTATAGTAAAGGGGGATGACTTTGGTTAGTAAAGCGAATATTTTAGCCAACTAACCTGCATGATGCGTGTCCAAAGCAACATCTTCTTCGTTTTCATTTGACGGCGACGCTACAGCATTTTCATTAATTTCTGTGTTTTTTTCTGATATAGGAGAAACTGAGTTTGCTAATATAATAATTTGAAGAAAAAATGTGTAAAACAATATCTGCCGCATCATTTTTTGCGACCTAAAATTTAAAGTACACTAGCTAAAAATGATCACACTAGCTAAAAATATCGGAAACTGTACTTTTAACAGAAAATTAAAATTTTGTGTGAAACTGTAATTACTCTGCTGCAAGTTTGGGCACAAAAGATAGCTCCGATTACGCTTTATATTTTGAAATGTTATTTGCATTGTTAGAATTCGAATATACAAGATAAACATTTTGAAGAAGGTAAAATTTCAATGGTCCGCAATGTCACGTTGTCACATATGTTTAATTGCTCATATCTCTGATCTAGTTGTATTACAAAAATGTAATAATAATATAGGCTTTTTGGTAAAAGACTCTGAGACTCTGTCAAAATTAATTTGTTGGTAAAACTAAAAAGTAGTGAAACTGGTTGTTCTTAGCAGTAGTTGGCGGAGCCGAGTATGAATAAGCGAGAAAGCAGATTTTGTAAATTTGAGCATAAAGTGTGTAAATCTTGTACAAAAAAAGATCAAAAATGAATTTTGCTCAAAGAAAAAAATTATACTGTAAATTCTCTAAAAGTCTAACTTTATCCTATTGTCTTTTCACCTACGTTTTGTAAATTGTTATTTGCTCAAATTACCACTCATTGCGTGACTGGTGAGATGAGCTACAAAATAAGTGGTAATTTACCTTAGAATAGTCTGCAAAAATTGAGTAAAAAGGAAAAAGTCAAAAATATTAAAAAAAAATTATTTCCGACGAAAATGGGTTGAAGACTTTTAAAGTTAAAAAGGAAAAAAACTAAATTTTGTTATTTATAATAACACTCCTATGTAGGAATCAGCGAGCTCTATACACGCTACTTTTCAATATTTTAAAAATCAAAAATATCAAATCATCAACTTTAAAACTAAAAGATTTATATTTCAAATGTTCAAATATTGAAAAGAGAATACAAAAAAAGGCCCTGTAAAAAGTCATCAATCTTTTTTTAAAAACAGCCACAATTTTTTTTGCATTTGTAAGCAATTTTTTACACAATAATATAAAAATTATTTTTAGCTGACGGTTGATCAATATTCTCATATCTAGTGGGGTGGTTACGCTCATATTGAGTGGGGTGGTTGTACTCATATCTAGTGGGGTGGTTATACTCATATCTAGTGGGGTGGTGATACTCATATCTAGTGGGGTGGTTATACTCATATCTAGTGGGGTGGTTACCGTATATCTTCTATTAGAACGCCCCCTTCTATTAGAATGCCACCTTCTAATAGAACGCCACCCTCCAAGAGTATTGAAAAATAGAACGCCACCTTCTATTAGAACGCCACCTTCTAATAGAACGTTACCCTCCAAGGGGGGTTAAAAAATAGAACGCCCCCTTAATAAAACATCCAAACCAAATATTTATTCCTTCCGCTCACCAATCAAAGAACAAAAAAGAATCAATTGAAATACAACTCCTCATTTTCATTGACGTTTTCGAGCACCACCTCTTCTTCGTCTTCCGAAATGCCCGCCTCTTCGTAGTCGTGCTGGCCGTCTTGCGCCATCTCTTGGGCTCTGACTCCACGGAGAATGTCCAACCCTCTTGGCCCGATCGATCCGTCTGGTTTGAAGCATGTGATTCGGTCGTCTTCTGATCCATCCGTAGCAGTAGTGAGAGCACATGCTAAACAAATGTAAAAAATAGAAAATAAAATGCGATCAAGCTTTAAAAAGAGCAAACCTTTGAACGACTTGATTATGACCTCTTTGGATAACTCCTAACCGCCAATGATCTTGCGTAAGTAGTCCTCCGTTGTGGTGTCATCCAGATGGACCCGGCGAAGTTGATGATCAGTTTACTCTAAATTGAATTTAGAAATAAATTAAATACGATAACTGAGAATACTGACACGAGGATTTAAAAATATTAGATTCTCTAAAAATAAAAATGGCTCCAATTTCAAATTTTGTTTTCGGTTAGAGCCAAAAGCATGTTTGAGGCAATTTTTAACGAGTTGAAAAATAGAACGCCGACTTCTACTAGAACGCCACCTTCTATTAGAACGCCACCCTCTAAGGGGGGTTGAAAAATAGAACGTCGGGGCGTTTTAATAGAAGATATACGGTATACTCATATCTAATGGGGTGGTTATACTCATATCTAGTGGGGTGCTCATACTCATATCTAGTGGGGTGGTTATAGTGATATCTAGTGAGGTGGTTGTACTCATATTGAGTGGGGTGGTTACGCTCATATTGAGTGGGGTGGTTATACTCATATCAAGTGGGGTGGTTATTTTGACCGACAATTTTCAAGCTGCCAAATTATGGTGTGTTCTGTTAAAAACCATCAAACTCAAAAAAAACAACACTTTTATACACTAACATTTTGATTAATAATAAAAACAATTGATTGATAATAAAAACAATAATATTGATAAGCACAAACTCACTCAAAATACACAAAAGCAACATTTGGAAGTAGTTAAACCTGTGGACCCGGATCAGAAATTGCATAAGAAACGTAATAAATAACAGGACATCGATGAGTAAAAAGATTGTGAGAACAATATCAGTGGCGATTTTAGTAAAATTTAGTCAAATATAGGAATTAAGTTTCCTATTTTTGGTCAATTTTGTAGTTCACAAAGAAATTTCATTTTTATTAGAGGTCTTAGCTGATTGTCAGAATACTGTGTGCTTGACTGTTGGCCATGCTTGTGATAGACTGAGTGTCCAGATCTACAAGTGTCCAACCACCACGTCCATTTAGGTGAAGCTCCATGTCGTGGAACTGCTTGAGCGAGAATCTGTGACCAACCGATACACATGTTATTGATTCCTAAACATGTTTTTCCGTACTATTGTAGTTAAAAATGCAATTTCTATGGTCAATTTCTTATTTTAAAAAGTTGTATTAAATTTTTAGTTTTGACGAATAGCCTTAGTCGGTGCTCTCCCAAAATCAGCCAAAAACTAATTTTTTCGGTGGTTCGGCACTTTTTATGTGCCAAAAACGTGTTTTTACGTGGGTTATCATATATAATAAATTGATAAATTAACCGAAATTTTTTTCTACTTTTTTGACTATCTTGTAGCCAATTTAATGGAGAGTCCAAAACCGTTGATATCTTTTGTTTTCATAAAAAAAATTCGGGAACCATGCATTTTAAGTCAGTTAATTTTTAGGTGTTTTTATTTTTTACTTATAAGCTTCAAATGACTCTAACTCGCTTCTTATTACACCAACCCTGATTACATAATACCTCATTTTGCGCTTCAGAAAAATTTGGAAATTTTACATTTTGCCAAACCTTCAACTTGGTCGAAAATGCCGTTTTCCTCCAATTTTTTGTAAGCTTAAGGGAAAACAAATTTCATATTCTTGTTCAGCACAATCAGTTGAAACAATAACAAACAATCTCTAAAGTAAAAAAAATGGCTATCTGACGAGAAAAACCAGCTTTTTAGAATAAAGGTTGTCATTAGTCGATGTGATAATTTTCAGAAAACTTCTGGTTTTGAGTTACTTTGACAGGTTTTTTTGACGGATTCGTGTTCAGCATGGTCGATTTGCGTATAAAGGTGCTCTTACCCTCTGAACTGTCATATTTCGAATTCCTCTAAGGACAACAAAGATTTGAACGCAATTTAAACTAGGGGTGATTGCGGCTACGATGCGGCTACCGTTTTCTAGGGACGTGTTAACCAGTATTTTGATTAGTTTTACAAATTCTTACAAATGATTTCCAATTACAAATGCCAAGGATTGGAAAAAAAGATTTTTTTCCAGTCCTTGGCGACGCATTTTAGTCCCTGAAACAATTCATTACACAGTCTAGCTCTGACTAGTGAGTTTTCATGCAAAGAGATCTTTCACAGTTAAATCGACCACGCTGAACACGAATACGTCAAGAGCACTTGTCAAGAAAACTTAAAACCAGGACAAACTATCACATCGACTATTTGTACTTGTGCACTTGGGGGGGAGGGGTTGGAGGTGTGTTTTTTGTTAACTGTGAATAAGGTTTGTATACCTCCTAAATAATTTTTATACGCCAAAAACTATAAAAACACTGCCATTTAACACTGCCATTTACCATAATTACGCCCAGCCTCAGGTTTTTGCAACTACATCTCATGTCCACACAAGTTCGTCGAGAGTGCACAGGGTATGCATACCAGAGTTTATTCATGCGGTAGGCCCCAGTATTCAAAACTATGTTCAAATTATCTTTTTGAATTATATAGGTACCTTTTCCAGTAATTTAGCCTTGGGGAACCAAGGCTAAACTAACCAGGGCTGAACCAAGGCATAAGGTAAATTTTTGCAAAAAAAAATTTTTAAAACTCTTACTTATTAGTAAGGAAATCGTTGGGAAACAACTTTTTACTCGTTTTTAGCGCATAAAAAGTAGGTAGGAGGCATTTAAACCCCATACACAGTTAACAACAGAGCAATACCTCTTGTAAAATTTTGTAGATCTGGTTTTCCATTTCGAATCCAATGGCACCTACAAATAAGTTTTTACAGAAATATATGAAAACTTATACTCACTAGTTGCTTCATCCAAAAACGCTATTCTCGGCTTGTGATACAGAACACGTCCTATGGAAAGTCTTTGTAATTCGCCAGGCGAAAGTGTTTCATCCCTAAATTTCATTTAAATAGTTACATAAAAATTTTTTAGTTTCAAATTACCAGCCCCAAGTAACGGAAGAGTCGAAGCCATTGCATCTTTGTAGCAAATTTTCCAGCTTTACCCACTCCATAATTTGAGAAAGTCGAGACAAATCTGCAAATCATAATTTAAAATTTTTGAATCATCGCATTTTCCCCTAAAAAAGCCAACGGTCGATTGATATGTCATATCTACAGGGTACGGCAAAAGTCCTGACATGGACATAAAATTTGATTTTTTGTTGCTAAAACGTAACAATATTTTAATACCGAAGATACCAGAAGCCCAGACAATTCTGCACAAGATGCATTTTTTTCCCGCTAACTTTCGACCACCAAGGCGAGAAAATTCACATCAATTCAATTGGTTTGCCCCACCGTGTATGATGATGCATTTGCCTGAAAAACAAAATATATCATACTAAAGCCACGACTGAACTAACTAACTAAGATGTGCGGTAAACAAAATTTTTTGTTCGGTTCTGCAAAAAGACATGACAACTTTAATGAAACCCCCTTTTAAAGACAAAATCTAAAAATATGGAAAAAGTTAATGAAACTGAAAATAGAAGTCATTAAAACAGTCACATATCTTGTCGTCTTTACCAAAACAATCTTGTTTACTACTCATTCTGTAGCTACGAAAACAAGCTTTTTAAATCCATGAATTGCACACAAGATGCAGCAAACCAATTGAATTGATGTGAGTTCGCTCGTGTCGGCGGTCGAAAGTGAGCGGGAAAGAATGCGCGCCTGTGTCAATGCAAATGATTGGTATTTTTAATTCCAAATAATGCATTTTGCGCAGAATTGTCTGGGCTTTCGAATGGTATCTTTTTTTTATATATTGTTACGTTTCAACAAAAAACTGAATTTTATGCCCATGTCAGGACTTTTGCCGCACCCTGTACTATTTATCGGGCTCCTTCCCTAAGAAAACACCTTTTCTTTTTTTTTGAATGGTCTATATCATATATAACATACACTGTATCGTGTTCATATACTATGTTTCAAAATTGCGAAGAATTTTTTTTTTTGTATCATTGGAAAACTATTGCTTTTAAAACTGGATTACTTTATTAAAGATAATTACCTTTTTCTACTGGAAGGGCTTTAAGGGGATAGACCAACTGTTGGCGAAGAGATAAGCCACCGCCAGGAAAATAGGGCTTTTGAGGAACAAAGAACTAAAATATAAATATAAATGAATAATAATTTCGAAAAATTACACACCATTGAATTAGGATGTAAAGGGTGCCTCCAATGCCTGTCCATCTTACCTATAATTAAAAATCAGAAGTTTATAGTGTTTAAGTATAATAATAATGCACCCGAAGCGTTGTTCCAGAGACCAGCAAGCACTCTCAGCAAAGAACTCTTGCCAGCACCGCTGTCACCAGTCACCAACAAGTTTCTGTGCTGGATGATTTGTAGTGATAAATCTGAAAAAACATTAAGTTGCAATTAGTTGAAATAAATACTATGGCTTTTTTCGAAATACAAACTCACTTGATATCAGACTGCGAGTGTTGTCATCAGGAAATGCAATAGTAACGGAGTCCATTGTTACAGCAATGCCGTCGTCAAAAATGTCACCTCTACCCAAAGTTCTACTCGCTGATACATCTCCTAACAAGTATTCTGCTTCTTCGATGTCGGATTCAGTAGAAAACATGCCGACTGCTTGCTTGCCATGCAATTCTTCTATCTATAAGCCTATTTGATTAAAATTTTTTTGCTTATTATTGTACAAATACCCTTTGTATTCGGTCATCCGAGTCTTCAGACTTGCGACTAACACACCCCACAAAGCTGCTTGTAATTTTGTTTGGTTGATCGCCTGACGCCAGAGCTACTACAGAACTAGGCACAGTAGAAGGAGGTCGCTCGATTTCTAGACGGTCATCGTGCAGACGATTCAACTCTTCGTAGAGCTCAATAACACTGAAAATAATAAGCCCTTTTTCATAAAAAAAATTCTGTTTTCAAATTAACCGATGAGTGACACCGCCGAACTCTCCGACAGTTTGAGACAAGTCGATCAAGCGCGTGAAACAATTGATCAAGTAAAGGTAGTAGAAGGAAGTCTAAAAGTCTTAGAAATTAGAAATTAAAAATAAGGGCAGTGGAGTGATAGAGCACGTTATGACAAGGTTCCTAAGCCTTGTTTGGGCCTATTACGTTTGAGAACATTTCATATCATCAGCAAATAGGCTAAAAGAAAATCAAACCTCGCTTATGATTCCATTGAGTTCTGGGCCGACTTTGTCAGGAAACTGTCGTTGGACAAATATAGTTATGGCCAAAATCACATAGCTGAGCGTGCCACCAAAATAGTCAAAGCAATTTGTTGACACTGAATTTTAAAACGGACTTCATGTATGTGATTAATTTAAAACTTACGGTTTAACCAGAACTGCCACCTAATCAAATTTTTCTGAGTTTTCAATAAAGCATTCAGCCTTTGGTTTGTGAATATCTAAAAATTTTGCAATAAAACAGGAAGTAGTCATAATATTACTATATGATATTACGTTTTCCGTGAATCCTGACTGATAAAAAGCGATTGACTCAATATTGCTGCGTACCTCCATGTGTCTGGCACTAAAATAAAATTTTAAAAACATTGAAAAAACCCGGAAACTGACCGGAAATCTCCTTCTTTCTGTTCTTGCTCTTTGACTAAAGCAATAGTTGGAGATATCAGCACTTTGTTGATCACAGTAGCACATCCGAAAAAGAGATATATAGTCAACGGTCCTAATAATCCAGAAGTTTGGTAAGTCAAGTAGGTGTAGTAGATGATGACGAACGGCGATAGAAGCAATGAACCGAGAAGATCACAGCAAAACAACCGAGTAGCTTTCTCTACATCTTGAGTCATTCTTTGATCGCTGCAATACGAAAATAAAAGGTGACTCTATATGCGTTCGCGGTTCTACAAAAAAAGATGCCTTGGTCGCCCTGTTTATTTTTTTGAGAAAAAAATTTTCTTCAAAAGTCTCAAAAGCGTTTGTTTACACTTTAAAATTATTTTCACGAAAAGAAAATTTTTTTTTGGTAAAAAAAATTTTGAAAAATTTTTTGCCCTGGTCCCCCAAGCTGATTTTTTCGAAAAATTTCTCGAAAAGCACGCAAATGCACTTTTTAGCGTTAGAATAACATATTTTTCGGCGAATATATAAGGTCCACTTAAGGCCGCAGACCAACGTCCACCCTTAATGTTACAGATTGTTGTGCCCAACCCAGGGTTGGCCGCGTTATCGAAGTTAGCGGGTTTTTATGGCAAAAATAAGATATTTTGGAAAAACGACCGACAAAATCAAAATCGCTGGGATATTTTGGAAATGACTGACGAATCACATTTGGCAAAAAATTTCGGAAATCGAGGTAAAAACCCAAGACGGGAACGAACCTAAAGGAGGTGTCTGGTTATCCTCGTTCGACTATAAATAAACACTTTTTGAAACTATCAGGATAATTTTTTTTACAAAAAAATCAACATGGGGGACCAAAGCATCTTTTTCTATTTTCCATGTAGAGCCAGAACGGTCATGAAAAATCTAAAACTTACGGATTGTCTAAAGAGCTTGTGAGACGGTAGAATCCATGGCGCTTGAAACTGAAAAGGTTTTCAGAGTAAATTTTTATAAAGAAGTGTGCCCTTGAGACATTTGACAGTATAATTTTTAATAGTAAGCCAAAATTTTGCAAAGATTTTTGGACCCTAGTAGCGAATACCCTTCCCTTAATCTGATCTTTTAAAAACTTAAGTAAAGAGCACCCAAATATATGTCTCAAACCCCGGAAAATGTGCGCAAGACATTTCTGAGTCACAACTTCCATACTCTGGCATACCCCTGAGCCTAAAGGCTAAGCATAAACTAGTTGTTCCCAAGGGTAGTTACAGCGATTTTAAGAAAGTCAGGTTTCGGGGGTGGAATGGATTTCGGTGGTGGTATATCCGCTTGGTGGTATATTCGACTTTTGACCCTACCGAGTATACCACCCCCGCCAAATGAATTTTTTTTAAAAGTGTTTCCAAACACTCTATATCAACCTAAAATCACCTCAGAAGTTCAAAAAAGACATTATTTTTGTGCTCTGGTAAATAAAAAATTGAGTTTTGGGCATTTTGAAATTTCGACCATTTGGCTGTTTTACCATGTTTTGGTCACTGGGGCTGGGCAAAAAGAACCTCTAAATGCATTTTTGATCAAGAGTCTTGCTCGGAATTATGTCTAAGGTAAGTGAGTGCGCGCATCTCTAACCGACCAAGCCACCTGCGTCCCCTTCGGGGGCGCAGGGGGCTTGGTTGCTTGGGGTTGAGAAAATCTATGGTATACTCCGGTTGCGCCGACTTTTTTCTATTGAAGGCAGTGATCGCCCAATACCGAATTACATAAGAAACTCTAACACTCAGAAGTACTTTATGGTTTCAATTATGGTTCACTTTATGGTTCACTTTATGGTTTTAAGATGCTCTTACACAAGGTTTGATGCAAAACAGACAAAAAGATTGCTTATTGGGCTATTTTATAGAAAATTTATAGCATTTCCAACATCTTTTTGTGAAAATTAAAAAAAATTGGAATTTTTACAGGCAGTAGACACAGTAAAACTTACTATAGGCGATGCAGTGAAAAATTAAGCGTCTCGCGACACTTGAGGTAGAGCACAGATGAAAGAAATGTTATGAGAGACGATGTCTAAGAACAAATATTTAACAAATCGACACAAAATTTTTTTACTTGCCACTGCTTTAAAAAGCACAACACCTAGAGCCATCATGATAAGCCATTCAAAAGCCGTCTCGTCTCTTTTGCCCTGGAAATTATTTTTTACACATTTTTTATAAGGCAGTAACTTTTATAAGACAGTCACTAAGTCTAGATCTTTAATCTAAATATGAAGCTCTACTGAATGATTTTAAGGCTTTAGCGATTAAGAGATTTTGAGAAAGTGATTTCTTACTTTTTTTAAATTTTTGAACTTCTAAATTTTCAAAATCGCTTACCGTACTCACTCTATTAACTCCTCACCTTCTAATAACTCCCCACCCCTCTAATAATCCACTATATTGAATTCCTTTTGGAAAATAATAAACATTAATCAATAATAAACATTAATCAACAAGCACAAAATAACATTTTTATGAAACTCTTCCAATTTTTGTTTTGCCAATTCTTGCAGCTCGCCTTCATCGAGGAACCTATTGTCTTTGTAGTCGTTGCGGCCACCCCTCGTTAAGTTCTGTGCCTCGATGTTGCGGAGAGTGTCCAGTACTTTTATGCTATTGGTTTAAAGCAGGTGGTGTGGTCGTCTTCAGTTGCGTCGGTTGCTGTAGTAATTGCGTAGGCTAAAAATAAAACGAGATCCACAACTCATATTGAAACTCAAAATGAAACCAACCTTCAAACGACCTCTTGATGATTTTCTTGCTTATTGTTTGTGATGATACTGCGCAACATTGGATACTTATTTTTCCCCTTCTTCAAATCCGGCTTGCCAGCAACACATCAAAATATGTATTGCTAACTTGTCGGCCGAAACCATCGCGTGACTTTCTTTTGGATCCTCTGGACTTGTTGCTCTTGAAAATGAATCTGAAAACATTTTTGAATAAATCAATAGAAATAAATAGAAATAAAAACTCACGCCTGTTGCTTTAGCTCCTATTCCATTCTCTGGTGCTTTTTCTGTCGACGCTGATCGTCTTTGCGGCAGATTTGATCTTGACAGCTTCCAGTTTTATTCCTGGATCTTTATTTGAAGAACGCTTCTTGTTGACTGCACGGCCTTCGTCTTTATACAGCTGAAGTTCATCGAAATCGCTCATTTCAAAGCAATAAGACAACAAAAAATAGGGCAACCGATAATGGCTTAATAAATGCGCAACGAAAAGGATCAAAAAGATTAAAAGATTAAAAAGTTAGTAAGGTTAAGTCAAAATAATATAAAAAATGCGAAGATAAAAAAAATCAAAAATTAGTCGCTGAATTTCGCATTTTTGGTGCTTTAATTCAGGTCAATTTTTTCCTTAAGTCTTAACATCGAAATCAGAACTTACCAGTAAAACATGAAAGCGACTGGGCAGCAAACCAACAAAATATATGGCTACTTGATCTAAAATCAATGAAATCAACTTTTTAAATACAAAAAACAATAAAGTTTAACCAACCTAATATAGACAGTAGTAATACAAAAACGGCCGAAGCAAAGCTCAATGTTTTCCAACACGGAAACAATATTTTCACAAAAATTATAAAGCGATGAAACAGCAATAAATCTATTTTGATCTTTGTCATATTTGGTTAATTTCTAGTTCTTAGAAAAGCCTGCAGATTATCTCACTTAGGTTTAAATAAAGCAGCGAGAACTATAGTGGCAAGAATTAATAGATTTAATCAAAATGATTGATAAATCTTTAGCAGTCATAGCAGTAGTGGATATAGCCAACACAGTCACATCTGAGAACCAATAGCCAGTCTGTCTAACATATATATTGGTCAATTAATTGGCTTTCTTTCAAAGGACATAAAAAGATTGGCATTTTTTGCTATTTGAACCGTATTCAAATGTTATTTATTAATAGATGTTATTTTTAGTTTTACTTGAATTTTTGAGTAGCCGTTTTTTCTGACTGCGAATTCGACCTTTTAACAGCAAATTGGCTATTTATATGCAAACTATATTTTAAAACTATTTTCTGGTTTACTTTAGTCTTTTTTCTTGCTCGAAAATTAGTTTGGTCTCGCTAAGCGGCTTTTCTCACTATGCAACAAGGCGCACATCTGGGGGTTGGTCAATTAGTGAGGCTTGAATATTACGAAAAAATTACACAAAGCTTACACAAAGCCTTGTGATTACAAGAGATTTTTTTGTCGAAAAATGTTTCTGTACTCTAACTGAAATGAATATTACGATTTGAATTACCCACATATACATGACTCTTTTCCTGTAATTATTCCATAGGCATATCTGTCGATAGACCCTTGGTGGGAAGTTTGACAAACTATGTAAGAAATAAAATGGCATGATGTAGTAGAGTGTAAAAAAATTAATCCATGCTTACATTTTCTGTAATTCAGTAATGTGTTCTGTATTTCAGAGTTTTTCAATATGCTCTCAAAAGTGTTCACATCGTCGGTAATTTCTAACTTTTCTTGTGGACTCCTTAAGGTATAAGCAATCATTTTAGTCATTGACCAAAGTAGTTTGGCCTACTTCAATCAGGAGCTTTGGGTCTCATGTTAATGAAGTCAGCTTCCAGACCAAGCCATACAAACTTTTCAAGTTGGATAACGGCCCAAATCAAGAGGTGACTATTATGCGAGAAGATGCATTGGACTACTACAGGAAAATGCAGGTAGATAATTTGGCGCTAGTATAGAATACCCCCTAAAATCAGACCTTTTAAAAATCGCTGTAACTACCCTTTGGAACAACAAGTTTAGGCTTAGCCTTTAGGCTTAGGGGTGGGCCAGCGTATGGAAGTTGTGACTAATAAGTGTTTTACGCACTTTTTCTGGGGTCTGGAACATATATTTAGGTGCTCTTTACTTAAGTTTTAGAATGCATAAGTTTTTTTGGGGGGTATTCTATACTAGAGTCGATAATTTTATTCAATAATACCTTCCACGCATTAACCATAAATTAACCATACATTAATACCTGGTACTAACAATTTTTCTTAAAAGTCCATTTTTCAGCTGATTAGACGAATGGAGACTGCTGCAGGTAACTTGTATAAAGAAAAGAAAATCAGAGGGTTTTGCCATCTATACACTGGACAGGTTGGTATTTTCAGTATTTTTGGTATCTTTGATTTTATAAATTAGAATGCTGACTTTTAGGAAGCTTGTGCCGTAGGAATGGTGGCAGCCATGGATGAAAAAGATGCTGTGATAACCGCCTACAGATGCCATGGATGGACTTATCTGATGGGAGGCAAAGTTGCAGATGTGCTCAGTGAACTCACAGGTAATCTTGGACATAAAAATTTTGAATTTTTGACTACACATGAAAACTGAAAATTAGGATTGTCCTGATCGCACTTATGTATTATAAAACTTTAAAAACATGTGCTGTTACGAAAGTTTCCGGTGGTTTATAACCGAGTTTTGCGAAAATCTTTGCTAAAAACATAATTAACTTTTTTAATTTTTATTTGGGCCTACCGCGCAATGAGCGTATTTTGTTGCCATGATATTCTTGTTCATTTTTGTTGCTTGTGCTTAAACACAAACTAGCCTTTTGTGCATTATAAAGGCTCACTTACAAGCCGAGGGTACAGGACGATTGACCGTCACAATTTTTACCGTCAGCATATTTCGACCGATTTTTAGATCTAATTCAAAAAATAATAAAGTTCTAGTACCAAATTGTAGCTCTGAATGTCAGCTATACTTGAGTACTAAAATTTCTAAGAAAACAAAAAAAAATAAATCTTAACTTTAAAATGCGCTCAATAGGTATTAAAAAAACGTGTACCAAAAAATTTATTTTCTAGGATACTTGAAAGTTCTATTCTGACAAAAACGAATTACTGTAAGACGGAAGGTTGATATAATTTACATGTGCATCTTTATTCAATAAACCAAGGCTAACAATAAATCCTAACATTCGTCCAAAACAGTCACAAGAGCAAGTTTTTTAACACAATCCCATACTTTTTCTTTGCTATGTTTCTATGAGATTTCTATTCGTTGATTCACCCTTTTCTTATCTGAAGTCTTCAGCTTTGGAACTTTTGCGGCCCTCAGAGATACGACCTTGGTCTCCTGAAAACTACACTCTTTTTTCATCTGTCACAGCCACTTGCAGACACTTGAGGCTTCTTTCCATCTTGTGTGCCAGAGCATAGCGAAGAGAATTGTGCCAGGCTACCAGTGAATTTGTCGTTTTCGAAAAGCCCTATTTTGAGTTCAAAGCTGTTCCACAGTTTTGGAGCAAACAAAGGCCTTCGGTTTTCCCAACCTATCCGTGTCTGCAATTAAGAGAAAAAAATGAATGTCGATCTCTGCGTAAAGTACTAACATTGATAAAGTAATCGAGAAAATTGATTTCCGGTCCACCAAAGACAAACTTCGCTGTTCCATCTGTGTTGAACGCTTCTTTTCAAATTACTTTATTGCAAGCGTAGCTCACATCATCAGCAGAAACGTAGAAAAACGAATTGAGCATCTTCACTAGCAAACAGAAATCACCACCTTCTTTGTACTGCTGGATGAGACCAAACTTTTGAACTTTTCGCGACAAGCATTGGGCGAAATGGAAGAAACAGCCATGTCGACAACTTAATGCACAGATTATGCAGGTTATTGATAATTTAACCAGGAGTTCATAAGTCCGCGCTCATAATCCACATGTAGGTGACACACTTGAAAATATGGTACAGATTGCTTCAATACGGAGAAAAATCTTTTGTTTTTTCCGGCAGACTTTTCGGGCAGCAGAGCATGGACACACGGGACAAATGTTTCGCCAATTTTAGTATTAATAGAAAGCAGCTGTTTGAAACCCTTGGGCACCAGATCGAATGTACCATCCAGACCCCAATAATCTGAATCTTCAAGCACCTGTAATTTCAGATGTGTTTTAGCCAACAAAACTGAATAAGAAAACCTGCAATCATGCGACGCACTGAAGGTTAAAAAGACAATATATAACCTAGAAAAAATACTAAGCTATGATCTAATCGCTTCCAAAATTATAATTTATAACTAATTATGTACATAACAATCCTCGATGAAAGGCAAACTCTCGCAAAGTATTTGTATCATGAACAAATTAAAGACAGAACGCGTTATGGCGGAAAGGATTTTTAGTGCTACAATTTCGTAACAAAATTTAAAAAAAAATACATTAAAAAGTTGGTGGAAATATGCTGACAGTCAAAATTGTGACAGTCAATCGTCCTATATACCCCAAGCCGAGCCCAAGCCACAAGATTAAAAAAAAGAAACAAAAAAAAACAAATTAAAGTAATGTTTGATTTCTTCCAAACTTACGCTGCCCCATTTGCGGCCGAGCAATGAGCCTAAGCAGAGCCGGAAAATAACAGGTGGAACAGTCCAAAAATAGACCAGCTTCTTTAATAGCACTTGCAAGCTCATTTAACTACCCAATATGATATTCTAGGTCGCATCACTGGCAACGTATACGGCAAGGGTGGTTCAATGCACATGTACGAGAAGAATTTCTTTGGTGGTAATGGCATAGTTGGAGCACAGCAGCCGTTGGGGGCTGGCATAGCATTTGCTATGAAGTACCGTAAACAAAAGAATTCTTGCTTTACACTCTATGGAGATGGTGCAGCCAATCAGGGACAACTATATGAGGGTAACTGTTTTTAAAAAACCTTTTTTATTTACATTATTTGATATTTTTAAGCTATGAACATGGCTAAGTTGTGGAATCTTCCATGCGTTTTTGTCTGTGAAAACAATGGCTTTGGTATGGGCACACCTATTGAGCGAGCATCCGCTTCTACAGTTAGTTTTTTGTAACAAATAACTGGTCGAAATTTTGGTTGTAGGACTATTACACCAGAGGTGATTATGTGCCAGGCTTATGGGTCGATGGAATGGATGTGGTGACTGTCAGTTTTTTTTATCTTGTAATATAAACTCTAAGAGTTTTTTTTGCTGTAGGTAAGAGAGGCTGTTAGATGGTGCAAAGAGTACTGTGACGCCGGAAATGGTCCTTTGGTTCTGGAATTGGCTACCTACCGTAAATTTTTATCAAGTGTAGAAACATTTATCTATAGATTAGAAATACCATTTAAGGATACTCTGGGCACTCAATGTCCGATCCTGGCACTAGGTAATAATTTAATAGTTAAAAATTTAGCTATTGAGTCAATTAATTATAGTTACCGAACACGAGAAGAAGTGCAAGAGGTCCGCAAACTGAGAGACCCGATTTCTCATTTCAAAGATCGTATTCTCACAGCTAATCTAGTTTCAGAAGAAGAGCTTAAGGTCGGTTAATCCTTAATTTATGTACAGGGTGGACCTAGTATTCCAGCCTATTTGATAGGCTTAGAACTTTTTTCTTTAAAAACTTCGAGAAAACAAATTATGGCTTTTTCGATAGCCCTTAATCCGCAGTTTGGTTTGACACCAAAAAAACATTTTATTGGACTTGAGTGATGAGATATGCTTATTCAAATCAAAAAATGACATTTTTTAGCAGCATACATAGTGTAGTAGTTAAAATTTCGATAGATTGTATGTCATTCTGCAAATGTTTCAGCCCTATGTTGTAGTGCAAATCAAGAGCTACATAACGCACTTCAAAGATTTTTTTTCAACGTGAAAGTGTTAAGATATGGCTCTTTAAAAAAAATATTCGTTGAAAATTGAACCCAAAAACACACACTTTTGCTCTCAAATTCAAAATGATAGTTTCATTTAATTCTAGGACATTGACAAAGAAGTTCGCCGCGAAGTAGACGATGCAACTAAGATCGCTACTTCAGAAGGAGTTTTGCCATTGGAAGCATTGTACGCAGATGTCTATGCCAACACTCCAGCCATTGAGATTCGTGGTGCTACTTACGATGACACTGTTGTCCAGCAATACACTACTACTGCTGAAATTGTCAAGAAGCTAGGAAAAGACGTTAGAAACTAAATTTTTTCAGAGATACAATAGAACTTTTTATAGTGTTTTGTTGTTGTTAGATTGTTTTTTGATTGTGTTGTTGATTCTGCTTCAAGTCTAGAATGAAGTTATTTAGCTCTGTAGATAGTAGCTCTGTCGTTGGTTTTTTTCGTATCGGTATAGTCGCTGGTTTTTGTTTCAAGATTAGCGTATAGTAATTATTCCTGATGAAGTTAAAATTTTTAATAAAACAACATATATAAAACGTAAAAGACTCCGCATGATAATGAACGATAGTGGGTTGATGGTAGGACTGTGACTAGAAACATTGATTTTCTCAAACAGAATTTCTCGCTGATCATTTTTGAGCCATACATGATGGTAGTTTTGAAAATTAAAATTTGGTCAAAATAGCCTCTGAAGTTTTTCTATGTTCCAGAGAGATCTTTTTTTGTTCGATTTCCCAATGTGGGACGTTTTGTCTGACACCACGTGTGCATGCAAAAGTTTTCATTTCGGGGATAAAAAATGTTATGCCTACTCACTAATAAACTCCCCTTCTCTAATAAGTGCCCCTTCTCTAATAAACTCCCCTTCTCTAATAAACTCCCTCTATCTAATAAGTGCCGCTTCACTAAAAGACTCCCCTTCTCTAATAAACGCCCCCTCACTAATAAACTCCCCTTCTCTAATAAACTCCCCTTCTCTGATAAACTCCCGTTCTCTGATAAACTCCCCCTCTGTAATAAACACCCCCTCTCTAAAAAACCACCCTCTCTAATAAGTGCTCTATCACTAATAAACGCCCCCTCTCTAATAAGTGACCCCTCACTAATAAACTCCCCCTTTAATAAACAGAAAAGTTTAGGAAGGAAGAGGCGAAATGGTGGTGGCAGGAATCGAACCTGCAGCTTTCAGTTTTCCGGGCTGATGTGCTACCATTACACTACACCGCCACCTCTTCCTTCTTTAAACTCCCCCTCTCTAATAAGTGCTTCCTCACTAAGAAACTCCCCTTCTCTAATAAATTCCCCTTCTCTGATAAACTCCCCCTCTCTAATAAACTCCCTTTCTCTGATAAACTCCCCCTCTCTAATAAACTCCCTCTGTAATAAACACCCTCTCTAAAAACCCTCTCTGATAAGTGCCCCTCACTGAGAAACTCCCCTCTCTAACAAACTCCTTCTCTGATAAACTCCCCCTCTCTAATAAACGCTCCCTCTCTAATAAACTCCCCCTCTCTAATAAACTCCCTTCTCTGATAAACTCCCCCTCTCTAATAAACTCCCTTCTCTGATAAACTCCCTCTCTAATAAACTCCCTTCTCTAATAAACTCCCCTCTCTAATAAACTCCCCTCTCTAATAAACTCCCCTTGTCTGATAAACTCCCCTCTCTAATAAACTCCCTTCTCTAATAAACTCCCCTCTCTAATAAACTCCCCTCTCTAATAAACTCCTCTCTGATAAACTCCCCTCTCTAATAAACTCCCCTTCTCTGATAAACTCCCCTCTCTAATAAACTCCCCTTCTCTGATAAACTCCCTCTCTAATAAACTCCCTTCTCTAATAAACTCCCCTCTCTAATAAACTCCCATCTCTAATAAACTCCCTCTCTAATAAACTCCCTCTCTCTAATAAACTCCCCTTCTCTGATAAACTCCTCTTCTCTGATAAACTCCCCTCTCTAATAAACTCCCCTTCTCTGATAAACTCCCCCTCTCCTAATAAACTCCTTCTCTAATAAAGTCCGCCTCTCTAATAAACTCCTCTTCTCTGATAAACTCCCTCTCTAATAAACTCCCCTCTCTAATAAACTCCTCTTCTCTGATAAACTCCCTCTCTAATAAACCTCCTTCTCTGATAAACTCCCCCTCTCTAATAAACTCCCCTTCTCTAATAAACTCCCCTCTCTAATAAACTCCTTCTCTGATAAACTCCCCCTCTCTAATAAACTCCTTTCCTCTAATAAACTCCCCCTCTCCTAATAAACTCCCCTCTCTAATAAACTCCCCTTCTCTGATAAACTCCTCTTCTCTGATAAACTCCCTCTCTAATAAACTCCCTTCTCTGATAAACTCCCCTCT
>JAMRYI010001768.1:0-11792 GCA_029231635.1 Ditylenchus weischeri
AGTCTGGGTTGAGCCTTTCAAATTTCCCATCGAATTGCATCGGATTGGTACATAAGTTCGCGGGTGTTTATACACTGTACATTATACATCTATTTTCCAGTGGGTTTCACACTTTTCTATTTGGCTACATTACTAGCTTACTAACCAATGGGTTTCACTATCAAATTTTTATTAGAACAATCGGAGAAAAATTGTTTGATGGGTTACAAAATAAAAATTTGTGCGGCGAAATTATATTTTTGATACCCATCAAACAATATCGACCCAATTATTCTAATCACCTTTGATGGTGAAACCCATCGGTTAGTAAGCTAATGAAGTACAAAAATAGAAAACTGTGAAACCCACATGAAAATATCATGTACCATGTATAAGGACCTGCGAACTTATGACCAACCAAGTATATTGCGTTCTTCAATATCGCTGCAACATTATACGATGTTCCCTTGTAAGGAATAAATCAATAGAAAGTGACTTTGGATGCTTAAAAAACCCATGCATACCGGAGTTTTTTTATGCGGTAGCTTCCAGTTATTGAAACTATGTTCAAATTTAATCTTTCATAGTCTAAGGTACCTTTTAGGGTAGTTTACTTTAACCCCCCGAGGCAAAAAGTCAAATTTACGGATCACTCATTCTTTTGTACCATTTTTTTTCTCGGTCTAACCGTCGCACGGATTTTTTGAGAAACGCAGTTTCGTAGCATTTTTGCTACTCTTCAAAATTGCATAATTGGTTTTTCTTGATGTTCACTAAAAACGTCAAAATTTGGAGTTTTATCGAGATGGGTCATTTTACCATGTGTCCAAAAAAATGGATCACTGCGTTTTATTTTCTTGTTCAAAGCCATATTAAGCTGTTTATGTCGTACATTTTTGTCTAATCTGTCTTGGTCACTTTGTATATTTTAGATATGGTCAAAAAAAGCAGTTGTCAGAAGAATCGAAGAAAGCTATTTTGCGTGCAAAGGAAAGAGATGACGCGAATCGTATTATTGCTGCTAAGTTTGCCATTGGGATAAGAACCGGTTCACGAATATCCAACCGAATCAAGAACAAGATGCCTCTTATTCGACTGTCTGGAAGTGGGTGACTAAGGAAAACAAGCCAGAGACAAGCCAGGACTCTTCAAAGAATCTCACAAGCCGATCCAAGAAAGACAGCTGTTGATATCGCCAAGGAAGGAAAATTTGATGTGAGTATCAGCCGCAGACAGCAAGTACTATTTTGCAGGAAGTCAATCTCAACGATCGCCGACCCGCCAAAGAAGCCACTCATATCAGAAAAGAATCATAGAGCGAGATTAAAGTTTGCCAAAGATCATCTTGCGTGGGCATCGGTGGAATGGGCTAAGGTGCTATGGAGCGATGAGTCAAAGTTCAATCTCTTCTCTTCTAATGAGATTCGTTATGTGCACCGGTCACCGAAAAAGCATTTTGATGTAAAATATCAAGTGCTAACGGTCAAACACAGCAAATCGGTTTTGGTTTAGCGTGAGCTTTCTTTAGTTTTACCTATCGCTAATTTTCTTAGTTACAGGCTCCTTTTCCCGTAATTGCGTTGGTCCGATCTGTTGCGTTGAGGGAACAATATCTTGGAATTCTGGAGTCGTCAATGCTGCCTCACGCCAAAGACAAAATGCCACAGGGATGGATCTTTCAGCAGGACAACGACCCTAAGCACACCGCAAAGCTAATGACGGGCGACAAGAAGAAGAAAACACCAGGATGGTTCAAAGATCATCTTCAATATCTTGCAATGGCCAGCACAGTCACCGGACCTCAACCCGATCACCCAACGGAGAATCCGGTCCCATTTTTGGTCCCCCTGTTGTTTTCCTTGGTCCCCCTTTTTTGCCTTGCTTCCCTGTTATTGTTTTGGATTGTCTAAAACCTACCCTATCACAAAAAAAAACAGGGGGGGACCAAGGCAATAAGGGGGACCAAGGAAAAACAACAGGGGGACCAAGGCAAAAAAAAAAACAGGGGGGACCAAGGCAAAAATGGGACCGGATTTTCCGGTAGAACCAACTTGTGGATTCGATGCCCAGCCGTTGTGCGGCTGTTATCAAGGCAAATGGTTTTGCAACAAAGTATTAGATGTTGTTAATGTTTATTCTACTCAATAAAATTGCTATTCGACCGTTGTCAGCTTAGTATATCTTCATAAAACGCAGTGATCCATTTTTTTGGACGCATGGTAAAGTGACCCATCTCGATAAAACTCAAAATTTTGACGTTTTTAGTGAACATCAGAGAAAAATTGGCGGGATTTAAAAAAATTAGTACAAAAAATAAGTGATCAATTTTTTTTTGGACGCTACTGTAACTTCGCGTGTCACGTTATGTGCTCTTTTCAGACTTTTTTCCTTTTTTGGACAAAAGTAACATGACGTTTAATTTTCTTTTCTCCTTTGTTTTAATCAAGCTGAATATCAAGTTGAGGATAGATATGTTCTTTTCTAATTTCTCCTGTTTCCAATAGCTAAAATTTAAAAACTTGTAAATGATTTTGTCAAAGTAAGTTTAAACATACTTCAATCAAATTTTCTAGCCCTCTAAAATATCCATCTTCGTGATTTTTTCCATCCCACTGTTTGTAATGATCAATTTTTACATTTTCGCCGTAAGTTGACAACAAGGTGGTATTTCCAAAGTCAATTAACCAAGCATTTACTTCTTTCTCTTTGTTATCGATAGCTATAAGAATGCTACTACCGATCACCTAAAATACTTTTCTGTTGTTTTTACTCTAAAAGGTTTACAAAACCTCGTGCTCCTTGAAAAATTCCGATTTTGTAACCTTTTCTCGAATTATTTGCAAACGTTTTATGAGTTTCTTTCTGATTTGGCCACTGTCGTCATTGAAAATTTTAATAAATTCTCCGTAAATTTTATTTTCCTTCATATCAAAATAACGGGTATTATCATTTTCTTTTCCAGAAACCTATAAGTTTTTATTTAAAAAATTAATCAAAACTATTACTGTGCGAAAAAAATCGTTTTTTAATTCTATTAGGTTGATCCAAAAGTTCTTGGGCACCTTGAAAAAATTTATTTTCGATTTTTTATTCGCTTCTTTTTCGTCGTTTCTTATCCGAAGCAAACAAGAACAAGCGACTCGAAATCTGCGAATTCTTGCTGAATCGACAAGAACAGAACCCTTCCTCAATCAATTGTAACCGGTGACGAAAAGTGGGTACTTCATGCAAACATCAGGCGGAGGCGTTCGTGGGTCGACCGAGGTGCTGCTGCAAGTCAACTGCTCGTGCTGGTCTTCATCAAGAAAGGTGCTTCTGTGCGTATGGTGGGATAGTGAAGGTTAGTGATTACGTTTCGGGAGTATTCATGTGTTTACTTGTTTAGGGATTATTCATCATGGGCTTTTGCCAAGAAATCAAACAATCACTGCCGCCGTTTACGCTCAACAGCATTATTTTGTTGAATAAAGATTTTGGAGAGCTGTTTTGTTGATGTGACTTCAGTGATATCTCCTCTGAATTAGATCTGCAAACATTGGAATGATAAATATCATGCTAAAATATTAACACGTTAATAAAAATCGAAAATAAATTTTTTCAAGGTGCCCAAGAACTTTTGGATCAACCTAATATTAAAAAATTCGTGAAGTACCGTATTTCTTCTAATAGAACGACAGTCTCTAATAGAGCAACACTCTAGAGGGTGATTGGAAAATAAACCGACAGTCTCTAATAGAGCGTGAACCCAAAAGCCGATTTTATCCATTGCTTGATGGTTTTTAGTAAAAATTTATTTATTTATATTTTGGAAGGAGGGCTATTTTAGAGGAAATACGGTACCCAATTTAATATTTGTCAATTTTATAATCTGGGCTAGACATTTCAGGCATAGGGAATCTCGGCGCGGACACATTTTTATGCTTACTACGCATTGTACAAATTATTATACATTTAGGAATTATATCGAAAACTCATAAACGTGATCAATTACCTTGACTGCATTAATTCTGAAACCGAATTTTTTTAATTTAGACGCTGCGTCTCTAATTTCCATATATGTAGCTTTAGTTTTTGGTTTTTGATTAGGAGGCTTCCCCAAATACTTTTCTTTATCAGCAAAACCGTCATTTTTTTTGAAAAGATCATTTCGGATTTTTTTCTCTTAATAATAGTTATGATTATCGCAGATGGCATAGTCAAAGAGAAAAAAACCTTTAATGATTTTTTCAAGATAGCTTCTAAAATAATCAGAATTAGTTTTAAGTTTTATTTAAAAAAAAACCTTTGCCCCATTTTGACATCAATAATAGTTCTTGTTGTTTTATCTTGAAAGCCTTGTAGCAACAGATCTTCCATTGGAAGATAACTTTAACACTAATTTTCAAGTTTTAGAGCATTTTTACTAGATACGTAAAAAATTGTAAAAAAAAATTGCAGGTAAGTCGCTAACTAAGCGACCTAAGTCACCGAAAACTAGCAACTAAATTTTTTTTCATAAATAAATTAGAACATAATTTCAAACAAAAAATAATAATAAAGAATCTGAGAAGGCTGAGAGATGAAATATTTCATGCAAATAATTTTTCATTCTTTTAAAAAGGTTTACGAAAAACCCTTCAAATTTACTCCTAAAATTTTAACCCGTTTTTAATGCGCTTCCTGTGATTGAAAACAATTTTTTTCAGCTGCCTTGGTTCTCCAAACTGATTTTTCAACTATTTGGCATCTAACATTGCAAAAGCCAACTGCACTTAAAAGACCCTGTCTCTTCTTTATCATGGCAATTTTAAAGATTTATATACACGCGGACTACACAAATTTTGTCAAAAATGTTTTCGAATTATTATTATTATTTCATTATTTTTTGTTTGCATTTTGAACTTCAAACGCTATTCTCTATTTGATATAAGTTTAATAATTGACCGTTACAGTCGAGACGATGTATTAGGTTGTCTCAAAAGTTCGCACCGTTTCACAGTCAAACGTTCAAATAAAGCAAAATTTCAAATTTTATTCAAAACAAAGCATAACAATTAATCAACAAAATAATCTCCATCAAATTCCACAACTTTCTCACAGCGTTCTTGAAGACGACTGATTCCCTTGACATAAAATCCGGCTGGCTTTGAAGATCCGCAGCATCCGTTCCATTCAGCCCAGAATCAAACAAAACAACATAACTATCCATCTAAAAACAATAAACGATATGAGCTGAGCAAAAAAAATAAACGAGAAACTGAAAAACATTGCAAAATAAACACAGAGAACTTTTTAAAACTGTACAAAATTTTCAACAGGGGGACAAAGGCAACGCGGTGCGAACTTTTGAGACAACCTAATATTTTGAATAAAAAGTTTTTAATCGCTTTTTTATGTTCGAATTTTTTTGTTAATTTTTTACAAACTTTTCTACTAGGGTGGTGCACGGTCGGTTAACCGACCCGGTCGGCTAATTAAAAAAAATAATTAAAAGCCCAATTAACCGAAACCGAAAACTGGGTACGAAAAAAATGCGGTTAACCGAAAACCGGGTAGTGATAAATTAACCATAACCGCACCACCCTATTTTCTACCAGTAAAATCAAAAAAATAGTGATTTTCTGTATGCTAAATTATAAAGTCTGTAAAGCAATATTACCAAATTTTTGTTAAATAACAGTTAGTAAAATTTAAAAAAACTCAAATTATGTTTTATGAAAATTAACGCGTACCATCTATCTCTTTTTTTCTAGTTTTTGGCACAATACCATCCAAAAGTTTGTCTCTTCTTATTCTTTTATAAACAGCTATCTCGTTTGCACCTTTCTTGCCAATATATCCTTTTCCCAGATAAACTATTCGAGAATCTCCATCACTATCTATTGGGTTGTAGCATAAGTTCCCGCCGTTTTTATCTTATCAAAAATTTAGATTTGATAAGCTTACTGCATAAGCTAACATTTTATACCATTTTAGCATTTTTCTGCTCTACAAAACTGCATAATTGCTTTTTCCTACTACTAATTTTTTCCGTTTATTTATAGCATTCATATGGATTGCCAAGTCGACAAGAAAGTGCATTTCCGACACCTGCTCCTCTGCGCTTTCAATCGAGGTCAAAAAGCCACAGAAGCTGCCAGAGACATTTGCGCTGTGTACGGAATTGACGCTATTGCTGAAAGGACTGCCCGTGACTGGTTTGCCAAGTTCAAAAAATGGAATTTCGACCTCCACGACGCTCCTCGTCCCGGAAGACCAGTCGAGATGGACGAGGACCAACTCAGAGCTCTTTTGAAGGAAGACGGCCGCCAAACATGCAGAGAATTGGCGGAAAGATGAATTGTGATCCAATGACAATTTCCCGTCATCTCCAGTCGATGGGGTTCACTCAAAACTGGGAGCTTGGGTCCCACATGAACTCACTCAAAAACAGAAGGATAAGCGACTCACCATTGCCGCTCAAAATCTCGCCCGCCACCAAGGGACCCATGGCCACAAGCAACGATTCTTATACAGAATCGTCACTGGAACGAAAAATGGTGTCTCTACGTGAATATGAAGCAAAGAAAGGAATGGGTGAGCCCTGGAGAAAGCCTAAGCCCAGAGTGAAGCAAGATCTCACCGAAGAAGACAATGATCTGTGTGTGGTGGGACTGGGAAGGCTTAGTGCACTGGGAAATGCTCGAGAAGAACAAGACAGTCGAGAAGAACCTCTATAGAGCCCAGCTGCAGCGAGTCAATGAGGCCATTCAACGAAAAAGACCCGATCGACAAGGACAAGTGATCCTGCTCCATGACAACGCCGACCGCATACCGCAAAAGTCGTCAAAACGGCTCTCCAGGAGCTCGGTTGGGAGGTTCTTCAGCACCCGCCTTACTCTCAGACCTTGCTCCGACTGATTATTGGCTTTTCCGCTGTCTCGAACGATATGAGAGGTGTAAACTTTGAGAACGAGGACCATCTCGAAAATTGGCTCAACAACTGGTTCGACACTCGTCCAGGATTTCTGGCGAAATGGAATTAATAAACTGGTGGAAAGATGGGAAGAAGTCGTGAACAATGATGGAGAATACATAATTGAGTGATATATTATTGTTTTGCTATTAAAAGTCTTTGATTTACTCGAAAATAAATATTCATGAAAAAACGGCGGGAACTTATGCTACAACCCAATAAAAAAATCTTTTCAGCGCCACAAAACACGCTTATTTTATTGCCGCCAGAAATAATTACGAAATTTGCGTGCACAAAATTTTTCGGATTTTATTTTATATTTGGTTGATTGGACTTTTAATACTTTAAGATTTTATCGCAAAATTTATTTTTAAATTTTATTTTTCCATGAATTTTTGTTAAGGGAAAGAAGCGTCGAATTTAAAAGGAAAAAAACAAAATTATAATAGTTTTCTTCAAAATTATACATGCCCTTAAAAGAGTAGATTTGTAATTTTTTGTGGTTTCTTTGATATACGCCCGACCTCTCAAAAATTAGAAAAAAAAAGTTTTTGCGATTAAAAGAAAGCGTACGATGCGCTGAGCAAATTTTTTTCGAATTTGGTCCTTAAAAAAGCAGTACATCTTTAAAACAGCTTAGGGAACATCCATAAATTATGTCAGACTGACAGGCCGTTTTTGGGAACCCCCACCCCTGTCAGAACATGTCAGAATGGGCTTGACACCCCTTATTGAAATCTGACAATTTTCTGACACAACATCTATATGTATATATTTTTTATATGAAAAATAATTTAAAATTTTAGAAATCTAGCTTAAATTCTTAAAATATTTAGCGAAAAATTTACGGAGAAATCTGACATTCCTGTCAGAAAAAGGTCTTCTACCCCACCCCCTTGTCAGATTTTGTCAGATTGGCATAACCCCCACCCCCTCCCCTGTCAGTCTGACATACTTTATGGATGTTCCTTATACAAAGTAAAAAGTTTATGAGGCACGTTCCTATCATGACCCATTCAACACAGAATTAGTTGCTTTTTCTAACAAGCAAAAAATTCTTTATAAATGTTAATAGTGATGCTTCCAATTCTTTTGTTGTCCAATAAACCCACATTAATTATGAACTAACTCGATAAATAAAAGTGCGCATTTTTCACTTATTTGTAAATCATGTTTAAACGACTCCCAAGTAAATTTTATATGCTAAAAACGATAAGAAAGGTTGTTTCCGTAATTTTTCTACATAAAAATGGATTTTTTCACAAAAAAATTTGACAAAAATTTGACATTTTGCTTTGGGGGACCAAGGTAAACCATTTTGAAAGGGTACCTGGAGACTCCAAAAAGATGGAATTTCAACATAGTTTGTTAACTGGGACCTACAGACAGAGAAACTCTGGTATGCATACATTTTTTATGCATCCAGAGTCGCTTTCGAGTGATTTGTGTCTAAAGTATGTGGGTGTGCGCATCTCAACCCCAAGCAACCAAGACCCTGCGCCCCCGAAGCGAGTTTAAAAGCAAGTTTTTTCAAAAGTTTTAGTTTTTTAATAACGAATTACTTAGAGCTGCATTCAAAAGTTTAAAAGATTCTACTTTTGTAAGAATTTTCGTGCTAGTAGCAATCGCAGCGATCAGAGTGTATTCTCTACTAGAGTGGAATTTTTTCTAAAATCTTAATGATTGAAACATTTTTGAGTCAAAATTTTGCGATAGATACACCTATGCTGTTGTACACCTATAAATTGACAAGATTTAATTTACCTTTATGACCTGCGGCAGCTTCATCGTACGCTTTTTTCTCACTATGTTTATCTTCAGGATTCCCAGCTTTTTTTGTTGCTGAATTTGAAAGAACAAACGTAAAGCAAATAAAAATAATTGACTTAAGTTTCATTAAGCTTAAGACTGGTATGATTTTAATTATGATTTAAATAAGTTTTTGGAGAGTGATACACCTCAATTTGAATGCAAAAACAAGCAAAATTATTTTTTTCAATTTGTGATAAAATCTGTAAAATTGCTATATTTTATTTAAAAAGAGAAAAGCGATGCATCTGTCAACAAGTTTTATAGAGTTGAAGTTAGATGGTTAGAGAAAATTTTGAGTTAATTTGAGTCGTTAAGGTGTACTCCTCGTTCTTCTCAATATTTTCTGGCTAATGTCAGCCTTTATTGATTTTTCGTATCGATAATATGCTATCTAGGGTTACTGAATGGGAATATTTCCAGGAATATACCTCAAAATATTCCCGGAATACTGCCAAAATATCGCCGAGTCGTTCTAAAATCGGCTATGATCTCTATATAGTATTTGGCATGTGTCTGTCTGTCGCCACTTTAGTCTTTAAGCCCAATTTTCTGCCGTCTTTTGTAAACCAATATCGGATATCTCTCTGGAGCCCTCAAGTTCAACATCTTAGCTTTCTTTTAAGCATAAATACGTATGATTGAACTTGCTTAAAAATTTTTTTTTGTTGCCCTCCAAATTGGAGATAGTGGATTAATCCTGGATTTTTGGTGGATGTTTGGGTTGAAACTAGAGATGGAGGATGGCCTATTCCGGGACTGGACGGGACAAAATTTTTAGCAAATTTTTCGGGACGGGACACCGGGACGGACAACCTACAAATCTGTTCCGGACGGGAATCCGGGACCAAGTGAAATTCCGGACGGGGACTGGTTTTTCCGGTCGGGATGCAAAAGCTCGAATTTGACATACCAGTTAATGAAATGACAATGAGAAATTCCTCGGAAGGGAATGTTGTTCATACGGAAGGGTTTTCACGGTCGAGAAATGAATTTGATACACTCGTTTATTCTCATATAACAAGTACAAGAAAAGGGTACTAGATCAACACTTTGTTCAAGAACATCAACAGATAGAGTTTTTAGATAACATAATTTTAGCGCCAGTTCCGGGACACATTTTAAAAATCCGGGACGGGACAATAAATATGGAAACTGAAAATTTTCCTGACGGGACAAGGGTCAAATTTTTCGGTCGGGATACCAGGACGGACAATCGCATGAAACTCCACCGGTCGGGACGGGAATGTCCCGTCCCGTCCCGCCTCCATCTCTAGTTGAAACCCAATTTTCTTCCAATTTGTACGAACTCATGTCGGTGATTTCTCCGGAACCCTCAAATACAACATCTGAGCTATCTTTTAAGCACAAATACGTATGATTGAACTTGCTTCAAACATTTTTTTCTTGCACTCCATCTCTATATAGTATATGGAATGTGTGGGTGTGCGAGTGGGTGGTTCGCCACTTTTGTGTTCAAGCCTAATTTTCTGCCAATTTTTGCAAACCGATGTTTGATATCTCAACAGAACCCTCAGGTTCAACATATTAGCTTTTTTTGAGCACAAACACGTATAATTGAAGCTGCCTCTAAAATTTTTTTTCTTTGCATTTTAAATTGGAGACGGTGGATTTACGCCTGGATTTAGGGTGGATTTAAGTGTTCAAGCCCGATTTCTTTTTATTTTTTGCAAACCTATGAATTTTTTTTACTAAAACTTTTAACTATAATATATTAGCTTCCTTTTGAGCACAAGATCATTAAAATAAGGGTGGTTCTAATAAAAGTTTGGGTGTACCAAGGAGGAAGATACCCAGGAGGTGGGTACCCAGGAGGAGGATATTAAGGAGGGGTGTATCCAAGAGAAGGAGGTGTATCCAAGAGAAGGAGGGGGAGGGGGTATACCCATGAGTGGTTTACCTAGGAGGACGGTATCCAGGACGGGGGTACTCAAGAGGAGGATACCCAGAAGAGGTGTACCCAGGAGAAAAGTAGCCAGGAGGAGAGTAGCCCAGAAGGGATACCGAAAAGGAATATACACAGGAGGAAGGTAACCAGTAGGAGGGTGGTTAGGAAGAGGGTATCTAGAAGAAGGGTAGCCTGGAGGGGCTACCCAGGAGGGGTTCACCCAGGAGGAGGGTAACCAGAAGGGAGTACTCAGAAGGAGAGTAGGTAGGAAGGGGTGAATCAGAAAGGAGGCACCCAGGAAAAAGGAAGGCAGGAGGAGGAGTGCCAGGAAGGAGGCAGCCAGAATGAGGTTAGCTGTGAGAGAAGGGTATCCAGGAACAGGGTAGGGAGCACGGGATGGGGATGTTTTACCAAATACTGCATTAATCATGAGTTTGTAAAAATCTTTTTCAAATTGATTCTTTGCTTTTGTACGTGACTCAGTATTAAGTAATATATACAGGGTGGGGCAAATTTTCGCCGCTATTTGTCTGTCAAAAGAAAGTGAAAGTGTCATTCTGCTGCCCTGATCTCTCTATCGAACTAAAAAAGATCTCGAGACACAATAATTCAAAAAGATATTGAGCAGAACAAATAGTGCGAAAATTTGCCCCACCCTGTATTTTGACATCCAAATACTTTTGTGTCAATATTGTATGAACTTTTTAAGTTCAAGTCCAAGATCCAATACTTGTAATAAATTTTTATAATGAATTACATATTTTTATTTATCATATAATGGATTCATAAGTATTGAAGGGGGCTAGGACACTTGGCTACATGGACACATGGCTACAGAGTTGCTGCATTTTTTGGTTTTTTTTTTCGGTAAAATTTTATGTAGCCAAGTATCGTTTTAAATCGTTATGTAAGTCATGTATATTTCTAAGATACTCTAAATCTACTTCAAAAATGCACCTTTATTATTCAAATAAAGAAATTTTTTAAGCTCATTACAATTCATATTTTCATTGAAATCTTTTTGGAAATTTAGACCACAATAAAGTAATTTTTGACTCATTGCCCATCCAAATAAATTATTTGCATCTAAATATAGTTGATATTTTTATTCAACTACTGAATTGTAATCTTTCATATGTTTATTATTCGCTTTTGAGTATC
>JAMRYI010000501.1:0-121454 GCA_029231635.1 Ditylenchus weischeri
GTACAGTCAACTCGATATAACGCCACCCTGGGGCCGGCCCAAAGTGGCGTTATATCGAGGGTGGCGTTATATCGAGAGTACGTTATACCGAGTTTTACATAAAATCTTTATTCAGACACATCACATAACAATTCATTCAATAACACTAGAAGAAAAATAATCAGTTAGCCGGCTTTGTTTTTCCTTCTTTCTGCGCTCCTGATAAAAAGCCTCATCTAGTTGGTCGCTGCACTTCAGAATGGCGGGATCGTCGAAGTTATGCTCCACATAGCGGCGAACGAGATTCAAGGCGGACTGTGCTTCCTGACGAGTGATGACCGGCTTCTCCGCTTCCACTTCCTCCACGTCCATTGGCTCGTTGACTTCCGCTTCTTGATCTTCTTGAACTTCTGCCACGATTTCTTCGAGAGTGAGAAAGCCATCTGCAATGGAGAGCCTAAAGAAGGAACAAAATATAAAGCCAACCTGTCACCACATCTGCATCCACCGCCATGAAGTCCCACATCTCCGCATCTTCGTTGATTCCACCAAGCAGTTGCAGGTCGGCCCAAGCATCGAGAAGTTCATCAACTCCATCATCCGGCAGTTCCACTTCTGCTGCGACGATTTCTTCCACCTAAACACATGAAGTACACAAAGCAAATCAATCCAAACCTTACCTCCGAGTTGATCACAAACTTGGCATGTCTGAAGCAATTGGCAATTGTCTCCGGCTTCACTTCCGCCCAAGCCCGTCGAAGATTGTGCACAGCGCCGAGCAAATTGATTAGAATGTCCTTCTTGTCGTCGATTGCCTTGATCCGCTCGCGGAGGAGGAAACGTCTGTAATGCACCTTGAGATTCTGGATGATGCCTTGATCGCATGGCTAAAAAGAGATGTTTCAATCAGAAATAAAAAAACGCAAACCTGACTCATTGCTGTCGTGTTTGGCGGAAAGAACTTGAGCGTGATGTTGTCCAACTCGAGATGCGGATGAGCCGAGCAGTTGTCCACGTAGAGCAGCACTTTCCTTCCAGTCAAAGTCTTGTCCCACTTCTTTAGCCATTCTTCGAAGATCGCACCTAAACAAGCAATGAAACCATGCAAACATTGAACAAACCCACCGGTCATCCAGGCTTTCTGGTTGTTCATGTAGTCGAGCGGAACCTTGATGTTCTTGAAGCAGCGCGGATTCTTTGATTTGCCAATGACCAGCAGCGGAAGTTTTTCTGTGCCCGTCATGTTTGCGCCGACGAGCACCGTCACCCGTTCTTTGCTTTTCTTGCCGCCTGCGCATTTCTCGCCTGGAACCAATTGAAAGACATGTAAACTTGTTGAAAACCAACCTTTAAACGCCAGAGTCTTGTTCGGAAGCAACTGCCAGAAGAGACCAGTTTCGTCAATGTTGAAGATGTCGTCCGGTTTGAACTTGCTCAACTCCGCTCGAAGCACTTCGTCCTGCCACTTTTGAAGCGATCCCACGTTGATGGCACCGGCTTCACCGTGTGTCGACTTGAAGAGGATCCCGTGGCGCAGCTTGAAGTTCGTCAACCATCCTTCGCTTGCTTCGAATCCGTCGATGTTGAGCAATGACGCAATTTCCAATGCTTTTTCCTAAATATCCGATGTATAACAAAAGATGGAAAGGAATCCTTACCTTAACCAACTCACCGCTGACCGGAAGATTGGAGCTTGACTTGCTTGATCCAGAGGGCGAGCGCTTGTTCCATGTCGCTGTGCATTCCCGGCTTGAGGCGCGCCCGCTTTGCACTGCCTCCTCCCTCGATTGCTTTCAGAATCGCTGTTTTATTCTTGAGAATTTCCTTCAGTGTTGTGCGCGGAATCTTGAACTGCTCGGCCAGCTTCGTTTGATTGTTGTTGTTTGCAGCGGCTTCGATGATCGCTTTCTTCACTTCGAGCGTGACAGCACTGCGCTTCTTCGGAGTTGACATTGAGAACTGAAAAGCAAAAAGTGCGAGCAAAAAAAGCGAGAGCAAAAAGCGAGAATAAAAATTGTAATATTGCCAACTGATCAATTGTTTTCGTAGCACCAAAATTTTCGTGGCAAGACTAACGCGCCAAATTATTTTTAAATTTTTAAAAATTCTACAAAATGAAGAGGTGGCGTTGTATCGAGAGTGCTTTTATGGGTTGGGACCGGCCGACGGGTGGCGTTATAGCGAGAGTGGCGTTATATCAAGTGGCGTTATATCGAGAGTATAATTTGCCTTATTTCTTTACCGGCCAACCAAATTTTTTCAAAGTGGCGTTATATCGAGAGTGGCGTTATATCGAAGTGGCGTTATATCGAGTTGATTTTAGGTTTAATTTGGACTGGCAAACTGGAACTGGCACTTTTCGCTAGCTACCAGATTTGCCAGGCACCTTATCGACTTTTGTGGATTAAGTATCACAATAAACCACCGAAGTTATTGTAAAACAGCCGAAAGGGTCAGTCAACTAGTGTAAAATACTCAAATAGATGTGCTAGACTGTGTAAAACTTGCGAAAACAGTATATTGTTATACAATAATCCCTGAAAGTACACTTGTATGCCCTAGCCAACTTTCTAAAGGGCTCATTGAAAATATTTGTGAATCAAATACTGTAATCTCTACCAATCTATCCCCAATAATTCCTTAACATGGGAAAGGCGGTGTGTACCAAACCAGAACCAGAATACCAAACCAACCAATCAGAATTTCACGCTGAACACGATGCCTGAAAAAATTTCGGAAAGAGGACGGCTTCGAACGGGTGAAACAGTTTCTGAAGTTATATTACGAACTTCTTCAAATCTCGTTACTTTTTAGCAAACCTCAATTCTGACACCGCATTCGTGTTCATCGTAGTTGATTTGCTCATACAACTACTTTTAAGAAGACAAAGTCACTGACAAATTTTGAATTCCACTCAAGACAATAAATATTCAAATTTGATTTTCAAATCTTTTTTGTTTTGCCGGAATTCGAAATTTGACAGTGACTTTGGATTCATTAAATAGTTATGCAAATCGACTACGCTGAACACGAATCTGGTGTCAGAATAGATGGTTTTCTCAGCAAAGACATAGTTATAAGAAATTTGTGTTACGACATATACATTCCTTTTGCACATTTTGTCGTGATTTTATAATAATCTATCACTGTATAGTGTTAAAAGAACCGTCAGATTTTTTTCTTTCTTTTTGACATGAGCATTTAGCTGAATACTATCTCTGCACAAAATTCTGGCCAGTATCAAAGTATCAAAGTATCAAAATTGAGGATTTTCGAAAAGTGGCCTTTAAAAGAAAAATTGAAAATTCTCTGTGAATTTGTGATCTCTCTGCTACAAGTTAAATCAACACAATTATTTTTAAATTCATATACGTTTAGATAAAAAAGACTCGCCAAGTTCTTGGCTATCTTTAGTATAAAACTTGCACAGATATTTTGTTTCAATATTGCTTTCCGAACCAGTGAAATGAAGCCAGAAATGTCCATCCATGACCAGGCTGCCAGCCTAGTTCTTCAATCATGTCAAAAAGAGGGTAAACACAGTTTTACCTGTGATAAAACCGTTGTATCTGATGCAACTTTTTGCGCTCTATAACGTGATATTTTTATTCTCAGAAAATACCCTACCTGAATTTTGTCAAAAATTGTCATTTTTTAAGGAAAAAGTTTTCGGAAAGTCTATGTCCACCGAATTTCGGTCCAAAAACTTCTGGTTTTTTGTTAGATTTTGGGGTCAAATTGTTTTGGCTTAAATTTCGTGATATTTGCTTGTTGTCTCGTGAGTCTTTGCATTAGTTCTGTTTCATTTTTCACGCTGAGCATTTCAGTATATTGTCAGCACAAATTTTCATTAAAAAGTCGACAGGAATAAGGTAAGGTATCCTTTAAACTCCATCACTAGGAAAAAGCTGGTTTTACCTAATCTCCTGTAATTTCTGAGTGACTTTTGTTAAATTTTGCGCTGATTTTCGTCTATCTTGTAGCTCTTGAATTTCTCTACAAATATTGACCACGCATTTAGCAGTTATACGCAACTATGACATGTCTAGGACCATTTTATGGTTAAAATTAAAGGTTTTCAAAGCTTGCTTTCAGAAGTAAGATTGAAAATTGTCCTTGAAATTGTATTCACTCAAATTCAAGTTTTCAGCAATAGATATAAGTCTTTAAAGTTAGGGGTGTGCGGTAATTAGATACTGTGCGGCAATTAGAAGAAATACGGTATAAGGAAACAGAAAGTGAGTTTTGACAAACGTCTAAAATATTCATAATATTCTTAAGTAATTTTTACTTAAAAAATACACTTTAAGTGCGCTCAGCACTTACCAAATTACTAATTTAGAATTTCAACCCTTGGAATTTCTACAACAAGTATCAATGCCTGTTAAATGCCCCTTCTAGGAAAGTGTGTCCCAGAGTGCTGCTGCTTAGCTACTGCTGTTTGTTTAAACAAAAGATTTTACCCCATCCAAAAAGACTCACGGAGCTCTGAGCAACAAGCAAGCACTCCAATTTGTTTTGGTAAAAGTATATTTTTCATGCTGAAAGCAAAAATATTTATAACAAAATTAAGCATTAAATGTTCTGGAACCAAGTGCTTTTGAAATTCATTCTATTGTGGCGGTTTACAAACTGCTTGAGCCAAGATTACCTCAAAAGGTTATTTTAATAAATAAAGAGAATATCTTTTAAATCCCTGTCTTTCGAAAGTTTGAAGGTTGGTCCATAAGTTCGTAGGTTGTTATACGTAACAGACCATATTTACGTATGGGCTGCAAAATTTTTCGTAAATCAGAATTGGCACTCAATTAATTGGGTTTGAAAATCGAAATTTTTCAAATCAAAATTGTGTGGTCACACAATTTCGATTTTCAAACCCAGCAATTAATTGAGTGCCAATTCTCATCTATCAAAATTTTTGCAACATATACATAAATATGGTTTGTTACGTATAACCACCCACGAACTTATGGACCAACCCAAAATCTTCGTTCCCAGGAACGGAAAAAATTTCAAAAAATACAATAACGCAATCGGTTGTGGATGACTAATCTGATATTATCCTGGAATTAGTCTTTTTAAGTCAGTCTGTCCTACAAAAATTATTTATTAAAGGATCTCGAACTTGATCTAATTTAATTTGAGACTGAAATAAAAGTTTTAGCCATGAAAAGTTCGTGGCGCCAGATGCAGAGCAAAGTATAATCCACCGTCTGCTCTTCACAGCTGACAATTCGCAAAAAGAGTTCTATGATTGGAGAGTACGGCCAAGGGCAAGATCCCAGTTGCAGCATCAAATGGGTCAATGACGGAAAAAAGGATGGATGGTCAGGAAGGAGATTCTCCTCTACACGTCTATGTCAACATGTACTTGAGGTGCATTCCATAATAACTAAATAATGTATTGTCTGTAATAGACGAGTGTTTCCATTTATTTTTTAGCCTATGAAAAAATTTAATTTGTGTCAGAAACGCGAAAAAACATGGTTTTGGGTTAAGGGGTAGTACACACTTTACAGAACTCCCAGATGTACTTTTAAAAGTATTTTATTTTTCGGCACCTAAAGTCTTTTTGATTTTCATAATTTTACGTCAAAATATTTCTTGCATCAAAATGGTTATAAGCCTGGGACAAAATGGCGTTACTTTTTCAAATGGTAAAAATAATAATAGTAATAATAATAAAAATTTACGTTTGTAGAGAAAAAATCTCGAAGCTCTGGTCTATTAAAGTTTGTTTTGGGTTTATACAGGGTGTGTCAAAAAAAATTGACCAGCTAAAAAAAACGGTGCACGTAATGAGAACTCACATATTGTGTCTTAAATACACCGTAAATGTTATTTTCTATGAAAAACATTGCAGAGAAGTAGATGAAATATGAGTTGCGTGCGAAAATTGCTTTGGAAATTGGTTTAAATTTTTTTGCAAAGTGGTCAAATTTTTTCGACACACCTTGTACACTTTTCACAGGAGCATCTCAAAAGTAGACGATGTAAACATGGAATACACCATGCATTTTACCTTCCGTCAAGAATGGGTAGATGAGCGACTGCTGTTCTACAGTGCTAGTCAAAAACATATTGTGCTTTCTTCTGTGGATCAGCTCATTTTTCTACCTGATACATTCTTTCAGGTTCACAACTTTGCTTTATATTTTTTAAACTTAAAAATTATGTAGAACAAAAAGACGGTAAAAGCACAATGTTGACAAACCAAACATAATGATTAGGGTGTATAATGCTACTGCCAAAGTGCTCTATTCATCCAGGTAAAATTGTGCGAATTTTAAATATGTTAATTTTAATTAATTAATCATTTTTAATATTTTAAATATGTTGTTTACAGGTTGACCCTAACGCTGTCGTGTCCTATGCATTTGGTGAGTTTTGTAGTAGTCAAAAATAGGTCGCTAAAGCAGTGTAGCTTAGGAGGCATATCCTCTGGATACCCAGACATGCTATATAGATTACGCTAGCTATGCCTACACAACCAGAGACTTGGAATATTACTGGAAAGCTGAAAAACCTATTCAAATCAAGCCGGGTCTGAGGCAAAGCTTACCTTCGTTTCTACTGAGTAACATTTACACTGGAAACTGCACATCTGTCACTAATACAGGTGATTTCTGATAATACTATTTTAATGAAGAAGGCATAAAATAACTTACTATTTCAGAAAATAACTTACTATTACTTACTATTTCAGGCACATATAGCTGTTTAAGGACTATTATCAGGCTTAAACGAGAGTTTTCGTACTACTTGCTTCAGCTGTATGTGCCTAGTTTTATGCTGGTAGCAGTGTCCAGCGTGTCTTTCTGGTATAAAAAAGTTTTGAAAAAATAATTATATGACATAAATATTTGAGGTTGGACAAAGATTCAGTACCTGCTAGAGTGACTTTAGGTGGGTTAATCTGTAAAGTATCTAAACATAAATAATAGCAGCTGTAATAGGCACGACAGTGCTTCTAACCGTGACCACCATGGCTTCCGGTATAAATGCTTCTCTACCGCCTGTTAGCTATACTAAGGTATTCACGAAATTTGTTGCATAAATTAGGGTTATTTAGTCACCCAGGGTGGCACTATACTGGGGGTGGCGTTATAGAGGAACTCCACTACATATGTCTAAAACGCTTCTGAATTTTTTTTTGCAATCAATAAACTGATTTTTTAGAGTGTTGATATATGGATCGGAGTTTGCACGGGCTTTATTTTTGGTTTGTTTTTTAATTTTTACTGCTGTTTTTATGAAAGTTTTTTTTAAATCATTTAAAAATTTGTCTAGATCATTAACAAAATGAGAAAAATACTATTTAGGTGCCTTACTAGAGTTTTCATTGGTCAACTGGGCGGCCAGGAAAGAAGCCTTTTCCAGCTTCAATGGCATCAAAATGCTAGCTGGTGGTGGAAAAAAGAGTGTAGGCAATCCACTGTTAGCTTTGTAAGTTACTTATCAACACTACTAAATTCACAATGCCTGTTTTTTTCAGTGCTACCCCTAGATTGTCCATAGCCAGTGCTTATGGTGTCAGTGCTGCTTCTAGGTATAATAGTATTAGACCAGAAGATCAAGACCTACATCCTGGTCTATTCACTAGACTTGGCAAGTGGTGGCGGGACTTGTGGGATGTGCGTTACAAGGAAAAGAGTAGAAGGATAGATCTGCTAGCTAGAATACTTTTCCCTTTTTTCTTCATCATTTTAACGTTATTGTGGGTTTATTAATTTGACAGAAAGATAATGTGCATTTTGATTTAGTATTGGATTAGATATCTCAGGCCATATTTGGCAGAAAAGTCGGAGATGCCGGATGATGGTCCAATTTAGAATAAAATTAGATTGACTAGTATATACACAAACTTTTTTTGAAAATATATTTATTAATGAGTATTCAAGATATATAAAGTTAGTAATCGAAATTTGAAATTTTAAACTACCCTTAATACAACAGGTTTAGGTTTAGGAATTTGGCTTAGGGGTAGACCAGCGTATGGAAGTTGTGACTGAGAAATGTCTTGTGCACATTTTCTGGAGTCTGGGACATATATTTGGGTACTCTTTACTTAAATCTAAAAAAAGAAAATGGTTATGCCTCTGTGCTTCGGACACGACCATTTACCATCTTTTTGTAAAAAAACCTTTATAAAAAAATTGTGTAAAAATTTATTTTAAACATTTGTGAAACGCTAAAACGTAAAAACGACTATAAAAGGCAAAATTTGAACAAAAGAATTAATTTGAAGAAAAACAACAAAACTATAAAAACATTTAATCGTTTTTAAAGGGCAGAAAAAAATACCGCCATTTTTTATTGCGACAATAAAAAATGTGCCACATTAAAATTGCACCAATGCAGATTGCGCTAGTGCAAATTGAGCCATAATCATTATGTGCCAACGTGAATTTGCTTTCGTTGCACAGTGGTGTGAATAGATAAAAAAAACGTGAATTGCGCCTAAATCAAATAAATTAAAACTTTTAAACTAAAACTAAATACTCCATGACAAAAAATTGCGCAATTTAAATGTAGTAATTTAAAATTTAAATGTTGCGCAATCCGAAAGGGCTCTGTTTTCTGATAAGCGTTCATTTATTTATTTTGTCGCTTTTATTGTTTTTCTATTTTTGAGTTTTACGTAAAAATCAAGTACAAGCTTTTTTTTAGTAAGCGAAAAACTGGGCACAACTAAACAGCTTCGATAGTAGCCCTCCAGAAAATGCAAAAACTTTTCCAAAATATCATCATTGCCCATGTGAGTTTGCTTGAGATGATTAACAAAAGCAATTAGTTTGTTTTGTTTGTCCTGAACCTGCAAAAGGATCAATTAAAAAGAATCAATCAGAAAAAGTAAAAAAACAAATTTTGAAAATAGTTTTGAAAAAATGGTACATTTAGTTCAGCATTAAACAAATTTGAAACGTTTATTTTATTGTAAAAATATTTTTGCTTACGTTTTCGTTGCACAGTGGTGTAAATAGACGAATTGCCTCGTCTGTTGTGAGCTGATCGGGTGGTGTTTCAGCCTCTTCCATGGTCAATTGGCCAGTAGGGGTCTCTGCCTCGTCATCTGTTGACATGCTGGTGATGCTTTTAATTTAATAATTGAAGCCTAAGCCAAAAGTAATTTAATGGCTTGTAATTTAAGGACAACCTTTTTTATTCACAAAAACATTCAAAATAAGGATGTCGGTTATTCAAATTAGATCTTACCTTCTCTTATTTGGCATTAATACATTTGGCCATGCTTCTACCGGCGTTGATACATTTGGCCACGCTTTTTCCTGCTCGCTGCTTTGCACCACACCCATAGACTGCATTCTACTGCTAAACCTAGTAAAGCCTGGGTGCAGTACGTGGGGATGTAACCTCATAGGTTTGGACTGATTTTGATTGTAAAGGGTATCAGTCGGGACCTTAAATGGCGGGACTTCGATTTATAGGCTCAGAGCATGATTGTTGTGATGTGATTGGAGGAAGTAGATGAAGTACATTTTCCTTGTGCGACTCTAAGTAAATTCATCATCGGTAAATTTATTTTCTAGTAAATTCATCTTACGAAAAAAATTCATCCTATGATTTTGTAATTTTTATTGCATAAAAAAGCTACTAATTGTTAAATTTATTTGTTACATGTTGCCTACACAATAGTATATAAACATTTTTTTTGAAATTAGGAGATGAATTTACCGAAGAAAGACTTAACCGAAGTTTAATTTACTGAATGCAGCCGTCCTCCTTGTGCCACATAATACTGGTTTTTGCTCTGACAGTATTCTCGGGCATGTTCTTGTTCTTCGTTTTCTAACTCGTGACTTTTTTGTAAATTTTACCGATGATATTTTATCTTTGATAAAATAACTTTTTACCAAAGATTTCATTTGATCACTACCAGTATATCCGAATCTAAATTTTGGAGGTTGTAAAAGTTGACTGTAGGTTTGCTAAATTTTCCAAAAAAGAAAGAAATGTTCTTAAGAACATTTTTCACACAATTTATCCGATTGCATAGGCGATAGTGTTTATTTTTATAAATAAATAAAATAAACAAATAAAATTTCTATTGGTTGATATGGGCATAGATTTCAACTTAGTCAAAAACTGGATTCTTGTGTCCACACATAATACAACAGTAAATAATTATGCAAATAAAAAGAGCAATACAGTGAAACCTCGATAACAGGGCACCCCACGGGACTGGCTGTAGGGTGCCCTGTTATCGAGGGTGCTCCGTTATCGAGGTGCCCTCTTATGGAGTACCAGTGAACTTCAGGAACACAGTGGGTGCCCAATTATCGAGAATTTTCTACAAGTTTTTTTTTGATAACAATAAATTGTTTATTTTATCAACCAAATCAAAGCAATTGAACAATCAAACATTAGAGGAAAAGAAATCAGTTATAATGCTTTGCTTTTTGTTTTTCATTCGAACGGAAATTAACACATCATCGCATCTGTCGAAAAGATCAAGCACGGACGGATCAACAATATTTTCTTCTACGTACTGACGGACCATCTCAAAGGCTTTGTACGCTTCAGCAGCCGATATGGCTGGCTTTTGCAGACTTGCGTTTTACAGCTCATTAAAAAAATAATTGTGCTTAAAAAATGTTCAAAACATCCGGTTTCAAAAATCGCAAATTTAACGCCATTTAAAGGCTGATTAGCCAATTCTGCTGAGAAATTCGGATTCAGCGTTCAAAACAGCACCAGAATATACCGCTCTTACAGGCCGTCTTTCTAGTGTTAATGACTGAGTAGGTGATTTTAAGTTAGGCTTATGCCCGAACCAAGTAAATTTTTTGTCGTAACTGATATTTTGCTGTGTAGTTATCGATGGTGCCCAGTTATCGAGGTCGGACTTCTTAGTCGGGACTAATCTTAAGGTGCCCCACTATCGAGGGTGCCCAGTTATAGAGTGCCCAATTATAGAGGTGCGTTTTACTATATTTTTAGTTAACCGTGGCCGGGACCAGGCCTGAGGTGCCCTATTATCGAGGGTGCCCAGTTATCGGGGTGCCCTCTTATCGAGGTTTCACTGTAGTTAGAAAGGAAGCAGCAATGAGAGATATTTGAACAATAGAATCAATTGTTCTGAGCTCTACAATAGGGTCGATTTTTCTCAATTCTGGTCTCATAACAGCTTGGGGCACACCGATGCATCCGCGAGTGAGCCAGTTGTCCAGGTGATTACAATAAAATGTATGTATAATTTTGAAAAAATATTTTTTTGACAAAAAATGACTTTTTCGCCTTGGTCCCCCCTGGTGCCAAAAAATCTAAAAGATAATTTGAGCATAGTTTTGTTGACTGGGGCCTACCGCATAATGAAACTCTGGTTTGCATACTATTTTTATGCATCCAGAGTCACTTTTGAGTGTTTGGTCTCCAGGGTATGTGTGTGTGCGCATCTCAACTCCAAGTCCTCTACGCCCCCTCCGGGGCTTGAGAGTTAGAGATGCGCGCACTCACTTACCTTAGAGATAAATCCGAATTTACATTTTTATTGTTTTGTTGATGTTTTTGCTGTTTTGTAGTCCGGAGAACACTGACTTTTTTACATTTCGATAAATTTATATTCTTAAGTTGCTTACTTTGAAGGTGAAATCCATGGTGTGGCGAGGACAGCTATCACCAAATCTGCTGCAGTAGCGGTCAGATGGTTGTATGTATTGACTAACAGGCGGAGAGTGTGGACATATTGATTTGAGCTCATTGTCTGTCATCTGGTGGGCTGCAGGGACAGGTCCTAAGATCAAAAACGGCGCATTTGCTGTGAAAAATAGTATAGTTTTTTTTACCCTAATTTTCGAAGGTTTACGACAAGTCTGGTTCGACAGTCGTGTCGAAAATATCGTCAAGATTTCGATTATGCCTTTATTATAGGACAAAAGTTTTCAAAAATCCTTAAATAGAGAGTGGACTGTAAATGGGTTATTAAATATTGTAAAAGATACTAACTTTTCTTTTATATGCACCACAACGGTAGGAGAGTAATGCGGGTGAATTTTGATTCCGAAAGGAAATGCCTCACCGTGACTTCTTCTTAGCACAAAATTTAAGGTCTTTAGTTTAACTTTCTCAGAAAATTTGTCGGAGAGGACTAATTGAGCAGTAGGTCCAGCCAATTTTGCCCAAGCCTGCTCCATCACGGCATATTTTTTTTCGATCTCTGGTGCGGATTGCAGAGTATTTCTTTTCTGCACTTTTTCTTGGGCCTTTTGCAGCTTATTCTGTGAATATAGATGAAGCGGAATACTAGCAACACTGTAAGCCATAGAGACTCCTTGAGCAAGGAGGTTGACGCTAGGTTGTTAGCCAATCTATTTCGCTCACTCTCATGCTCATTAGAAGAAAGAGCAGGGCAACTGGATCGGGTTGATTAGCAGTATCAATCATTAACTGCACGAGAACAACTGAGCCTTGTAAAAAGGCCGCTTCCGGCCCCGAAGTAGCCCCAACAATAGAAGCATTCAGGACCACGCCGATCGACCAAGCCCAACCTGGCTGGGGTGCGCATTGGGGAATTGGAGGAGTTGGTGGAGGTGGAGAAGTTGGTGGAGGTGGAGAAGAAAGTGAGTTTACAAAAAACTGGTTGCAATTGTTAAGTTGGTTGCAATTGTTTAATTTATTGCGATTGGTCATTTTCACTAAACTACACTATTTGACTAAAACAGGGTTGCCATATCGCCAAAAAACCAGACAAAAAAGACAATGTCAGTCTTTTGTCAGACTTTTGTTATTTGATATAAAAAAGATGAGAACTTTTTGTCTTACTTTTGCCTGATATAGGGCACAAAATCAAAAAGTCTAATATATATCAAAAAATTTTGAAACGAATTTTTTTGTGACTCACCCTGTACAGGATTAGTTAAATGCAGGGCTTCAATCTCAAAATTAAAAAAGGACGTTTCGGACATTATAAAAGACGTTTGATAAAAAGTGTCAAAATATTTCATAGTAAAAACCCAAAAATTAAAAAAATTCTGGAATAATTAAAAAGGACAAATCTTTTTTAAAAGTACAGATCGGAGCCCTGGTTGTAGGGTTCTAATTTACATTATTACTTAATCCCCCCCTTACCGAAAACCAAAAAAAATTAAGGTCAATTTTATTATTTTGCGGTGAAAATCTAAAAAGTGGGATCAGTAGAGCTCGTTAGAGTTAAAAACAGAGATATGCAAAACAATTTTGGCAGAGGGCTGATATATGGGCGTAGGACATATTTAAGTAAGGCTAACTATTAGAGGGGGATAATTTATAGAGAAAATACTGTGAAAATTGGGTACAAAAAGCCCCGATATTTGGATAGATGCAATATTTATTTGGCAACAACAGAAAGATGCGGAATTCAAGAGAAAAAAGATAACAGAAAATGATGGATTTATTTAACTGGCAGTTGACTAAAAGGCATGAAATTCAGGATTCGGTGCGTTCAATTCATTGTTCCAATCCAGTTCGAGAGACTCATCACTTGAAAAGCCATTCACTTCATCTTCTTCCACTGCATCCAGCTTCTTGTTTGCTTGACGCGAGACTTGAAGTTGAAATCGCCCCTCCGGAATAGGACCATGTGACTTAAAGCAGTGGGTTTGATAGTCTTCCCTCCATCGTAACAGATCGTGAGCCCGCAGTCTACAAAGAAGAGGTTCTCTTAAGCAAAAAGAAAAAGTATCAAGATCTTTGAATGTGATAGGAAGGCCTTCACCCGGCAGATTTTTCTTCATTTTCCTCCTGGTGACCAGTTCCTGTAATATTTCCATAAACTAACAAAGTACGCACTAAATTCTTACTTGATTTGATGCAGCTTCGATTCTTGATTCACCCATTCACGAATATTCTTGCGATCCACATTGAAAGTTGAGCTTGCTGAATGAAACGAGACATCTTTGGCGTGCTTGACTACTTTAAGTTTGAATTCTGCAGAGAAAGCTTTCCGAGATTTATATTACAAGGGGGCTTTTATTTTTTGGTGACCTCTAGGGAGGGGTGCTTATATTAGAGGTGGGCTTATAATAGGAGGGGGGTTCTATCAGAGAAACTACGGTACCTAAAAATACCCGTATGCATGTACGATGGCACAACAACCACATAATGACCACAAAAGTACCATTTTATCAAACTTATCTTGTTTAAAAAGTTCATTTTCACTGATTATTTTGTGCATACAAAGCAAACAAATTTTTACTTTTATATTTTAATTTTAATAACAGCGGAACAGCCATTTCACTCGATTCTAATTGTAAAGGATGTTCCATACTTTAACCACTTTTTCATATAATTCATGTAAAAAACACAATTTTAGTAAAAGAATTAAAAAAGAAGAGTGACAAAGCCAAACTAAAAATATAACAACAATAAAGGCGAACAGCAAAAAGCTATATTGGACTAGTATTGTGTTGTTTACCATCGTTTTATTAGCAATATTCACAATTGTCTGGCTAAAAGAGATGTCGACTGGGGAACAGAGGAAACCCTGGCTGTACAAATAGGGCAATTGGAACGGGCATGAGCACAAAAGCACAATCTAACTGATCAGCTAATAAAATCACATTTTTCCACAATGAGACACTATATAACAGATGCAATGAGCCAGATGGTATTTCTCATCGCTAATTAGTATTGCTTCAGCTCTAGCTAAAGACATTCATATTTTTGCATTCAATTGTGACTTTGTTGTGATTTGCTTTTCTCTAGGTGTCTGTTTAACCCTTAAACGCGTACACTATGATGCGGCTGTTTTTTCCAAAAACAAATTATGTATTTGATTACGAGTCAAATACGAATATTTTAAAAACACAAAAATTTGACGTGAAAGTGCCGTATTTGGGTGTCCTATATGGGAGAGTGCGCATTTAAGGGTTAACTGAATATTTTACCGTGATGTCTGTGTTAAACGGTTCATTCCACTTAAAAGGAGCATGCCCGTGCGCGACGCGAAGAAGAGGAGGGGAACAGCAATTCTGTTCTTTCTTGAAGAATATTTAGATGCGTTCTCATCTAGATTTTTCAAATTTTCTGCCTAATTTTGAAAATGAGTCCAAGGCAGGGATGTGGTCTGTTCTTATTAATAAGATTTGTCCTTATTTCGGGGACTCCAAATCTTATTTATTTTTTTGAATTTTACGTCAAGATCTTATTTTTTTGGAACAAAAATGGTAATAAGCACTCGATAAAATGACATATTTCGCCAAAATACTCTAAAATATCCTTATTTTGAGCAAATGTCCTTATTTTCAAAATTTTGAGATCTCATCCCTGGTTTAAGGTCATCAATATCTGTTTAACACGGAACTGTTGAAAACTAGGACGGTTCAAAAAAATTTGCTGGTTTCCGTCTATTCGCCGTGTAACGTGCCGCTCAAACATGCTCCTTAAAAACCCCTAAATTGACCCAAAACATTTTTGATAGGTTGAAAAGTACGGTGCAATGGCATTTCGTCTTAAAATCAGTTCGTCCAAAGTCAATTCATCCAAAGACAATCCGTCCACAATTCAATTCGTCCACAATTCAATTCGTCCACATTTGAATTTGAAGTCAAAATTTTGCGGGAAACCCATTTTTACAGTCACAAAATCACTTCAATCGCTTAGAAACCCATGCCAGAGTGGCCAAAAGCCAAAGAAATTTGGTTTTTGGGGGGTTTACTAAAGGGGATAATTTTTTTGCAAAAAAGCTTTTTTTTGCAGTTTTTTTTTCTCAATCGAGCAAATCAGAATCGCACTATGATGGGATGAATCGCTCAGAATCACACCACCGAATATCCTAAGCCATCCGAAACCATTCCAACGACGCCAAACCACTGTTTAGCGTGGTTAGCAGTGGTTCGCAATATTCGGTGGTGAGATTCTGGGCGATTTAGCCCATCAGAGTGCTATTCTGATGCGTGTAATCGCTTTTTCGCAGAAAGTTTACCCCCCTTTAGTAAACGCCCAAAAACCCAGTTTTCATTGGCTTTATGCCATTGCACCGAAAAATACATGAGTCGGTCCGATCTATAGAGTAAATTTGGTGTGCGAGATACTCAGCTTAAAAATGATTTCTTTTTTTTTAACTTAAAATTTTTTGAATATATTTCCAAGTTCAATAATTTTCACTATCATTATTTTGTAAAAATGACACAATTTTCACATGCAGTTTTTTTTATTTTACTTGTTTTTGCGCACTTTTTTGCTTGTTCCCTGAACTACTTTTTAAAAAACACTCGACTAGCAATTGAAACCACACCGAACAGATATATTGTAAACAAAACTGAACTAAATAAAGCACAAAAGTCACAAGTAAAGCAGTGTTCTATATTCCTATTGTGTATACAAAATGTGAACAATACACTTTTGACTAATGCGGGAAGGAGAACACATTGTCAATCATAATAAAACCTCGTGTACAATAAAACCTAAAACCATTGCTAATCTATTCGAATTGCCTCTGCAAAGGATTAGTTTCAGGACAAAGAGCACTGGGCGAAATTATCATGAACATTGCCATAGTCATTCTTTTGTTCAGTTTTGTGGGCTCAGCAATGTCGACAGGTAGGCTCTTCAGTATTTGTCCCTAAATACTGTTTATATTTAGATTTTCAAGATATTGTTTCTAGTGGAGAATGTGAAAAGAGGTTTTACACGCCTAGTCAAATCGATAAAAAGGCTGAGGATAGCTTTGTGTGTGTCTGCACTAGCAAGAATTGTGACATAGCTGAACCATTAGGGGAATTGGATGAAGAACAAATAGTGTTCTATACCTCTTCCAAAGAAAGTGACAGGTTTAAGAGGGAGACTGCTAGTTTTATTGAGAAAGGTGATTTTGTGTGTTAGTATATTATTAAGGCTTTTTAATTATGGTTTTGAGTTTTCAGAGGAATCGGCTATTAATAAGGCCTCAGCCATCTCAATCACTGTTAAAGTTGATGCTTCTAAGAAGTTCCAGAGTATTGTGGGCTTCGGAGGAGCATTCACTGACTCTGCAGGCATTAATTTCAAAGCGCTCAGTGAAGCTGCACAACAAAAGTTGCTGGAATCTTACTTTGGAGATAAAGGTGAACTTTTTAATATTGGAAATAGTTTTACGAGTATAATTAATACAAAAAACAAAACGCGATTAAAATTTAGTCAGATAAATAATGTAAATGAAATATTAACTATACAAATCTGTGAGCTACCCACATCTTTCGAAAGAACCGAAATATTTTGAGATTGTGTCCAAAGAGACTAAAAATTTAAAATGTAAAAATATGTCTTGTCGCCTTTATATAAGTAAAACTATATTTTTAGGTCTAAACTACACTATTGGCAGAGTGCCTATAGCTAGCTGCGATTTCTCTACCAGAGAATACTCCTATTTGGACAAGGAAAATGATTTTGAGCTCGAGAGTTTTAGTTTGGCTAAGGAAGACTTTGACTACAAAGTTAGTTTCCGTTGAATAATGTCTTATTACCATCGTCTGACAATCACACCCTTTCGAAACCTACACTTCAGCCTAGATCAAATACTTTATTTCACTGTTTTTCACCACCATAGGCACGATTGATACCGCTTTTTAAATTGGTTTTGAGCCTGAAAACCCCAACGACCTTAATTTGAGTGCTTGAAACAATTTAAAAGTTCAGATTCCATACATCAACAAAGCTCAAGAACTAGCTAGTGGCAATTTGAAAATGTTTGGAAGTCCCTGGTCTGCTCCAGGTTGGATGAAAGACAGGGGTCGAATGAAGGGTGGTGTTTCTCTGAAAGGCCCCTTTAATGGAAAATATTATGAAACGTATGCCAAATACTTCGTCAGGTTAGATTACATATTTTTATATCAAACGAAAACCGAAATTCAGCAAAAAATATTTGCAGATTTTTGGAAGAATATGCTAAACACGGAATCAACTTCTGGGCCATAACCATCCAAAACGAGCCAAGCACTGCTCTAGATCCTAACTGGGGATGGCAGACTATGTGGTTGAGTGCTAAGCAGCAGAGGTTTTCCAACATTTTCAACTTCTCAATGATAAACTAATGTTTTTTGCAGAGGATTCGCCAATGCTTTACTGTCACCTGCACTTAAACAATCGGAAGTAGGCAAACAAATCCTGATAATGGCTCATGATCACAACCGAGACGAAGTGTTTGATGTGGCTAAGGATGTCAGTCTATTTGTTCAAAAAGTTATTTATTACTTTAAAATATATTTCAGATCTACACTGACCCACAGGAAGATGATGCGATCGATGGAATGGGTATTCATTGGTACACACCTGGGATTTACGAAAATTTGGAGAAAGTGCATGAATTGAACAAGGACAAGTTTTTGTTTGCTACTGAGGTAATTCTATTTTGTCTGTCTTTTTTGAAATCTAGTATTTATAATGTAGGCTTGCACCGGCTTCCTCGAAAATGAGCACATTCCGTTGCTAGGTGATTGGCAGCGAGGTGAACAGTATGGCTTGGATATTCTGAATGATCTAAAACATTGGGTGACTGGATGGACCGACTGGAATCTGGCACTTGATTTGGTTGGTAGAGTTGAATTTTAAGTATTTTCATTTGAATAATAAATTATAGGAAGGAGGTCCTAACTGGGTGCAAAACTTTGTAGATGCTCCAATTATTGTGAATGCGACCGCAGATGAGTTCTACAAACAGCCTATGTACTACTTCCTCGGTCATTTTAGGTAGACAACTGTTTGTGTTTTATTGATATTATACTTTTGTCATTTTTTAGCAAATTTGTGCTGCCTGACTCAGTCAGAATCGAATCAGTGATTGAAGAAACAGGAGAACAAAACTCGGAATTCTCTTCTGTGGAGCATGTAGCCTTCCAAAGACCCAACAATGACGAAAAAGTGATTGTGTTCATCAACAAAAACGCCACCCAAAGCTTCTTGGTGTCTATTGAAGACACCGAAATAAACGGTAAATCAGCTCAGATAGCGCTCCAACCTAAGTCCATTACAACTGCTATTTGGAAAACAGGAACTAAAAATGCAATTGAAGCTGAGAAAAAGTGAAAATTTTGATGTTTTAACTGTAACTCTTATCTTTATCCAGTTTTGAGCACACATTGTAAATTATTTAAGATTGACTTGAATGTGTTATACTTTTCGGGACTTTTCGGTGTATAATTTTGCGTAATAAAATATTAATTATTATTAATTACAGATCAACACATTCAACAACATATACACAGCACATTCAAATGTGCCAAAAAGATAAAATATTTACCAAACAGTTGAAATTAAAAATATAATGAAACTTATTATAAGTTAAAATCGATATAATGTTAAAAACAGATACCGTATTTCCTCTAATAGAGCCACCGGTGGCTTTATTTTTCAGATGCCCTCTGGGAGGTGGCTCTATTAGAGGGGGTGGTTCAAATAGAAGGGTTGGCTTTATATTTTGGACGCCTCGAACGAAAGTCGAGACTATAACCTTGTGACTATTGCTATATTATAATTTTGACGTCTTACATCAATATTTATTGAACAAACAACAAAACGTTTTCAAAAACAATTTTTCAAGGATGTTAGATGTTAAAATACAATTTTTCAAAGACTTTGGATCCAAGATAGGGGTCCTTTATTGTATGAATGAAAGCAAGAAAACCAAAAAAAACTTTGAACGACTTGGCGATGGATTCGGCTGGCGAAGAGTCCTACACGCTTACATGACCTACTGTAGGCAGACGTTCATTGCAGGTGCCTTCGCGTTTCCTCCACTCGTGAGTTTTTCTGAGCTTCATTGGACATCCATCGATTATAGCTCTTGCAGAAAAGAAAGACAGAGCCAGTTAAGAGACGTCAGGAGCCTAAAGAAAAGTATCAGCAAATCAGAGGAAATCACAAACTTGGATAAACTTGGTCCATTCACCTGGAACCACAGCCTTATGAAAATAAATAAAAAATAAAATAAGAAAATAAATAACATTCCTCATTTAAGACACCTCGTTAAAAAAATAATATAATAGTTCTCATTCAGGACTAAGAGGGGTTGGCTCTATAAGAGGGGGTGGCTTTATTTTGTGGATGTCCTCTGAAGGGTGGCTTTATTAGAAGATTTACGGTAGCTTAAAAGATCATGCTCTCGCCACACTCCTCTTGTCTAGTTTTTTGTATTGCTACAATATGCATTACACGTAATTACAGGGTGGCCCATTCTTTGGCCCCGTAGTCAAAGCCGGCCCCGTAAGCCGGGACGGAGGACTGGCCGGGTCCGGAGACGGCGCGGTCACTATGTCAACGAGATATTTTTCATTTTCGATGGAAGAGATAGGGGCAGCAGATAAACACCAAACATAGACAATAATGTTCATGAAAACATCGACAAAAACATCAACAAAGTTTAACAGGACTAGCGCTGGCCACGGATATGTAGCTGGTCTTTTTTCCCGTCGAACGGTCAAAAAACTTGCGATTTATCCACATTTTCTTGACCGATTCCAACGATTTAGCGCTGGAAAAAAATATATATTCATTATCCGGCTAAGCGCCGGCGGTTCGCCTGTGCTTAATGTTATTAATAACATCGAACTCTGTTGAATTTAGAATTTGGCGCTAGCATAGAATACCCCCCTCCACAAATCAGACCCCTCAAAAATCACTTTAACTACCCTTTAGAACAACAATATCCTAAACTAGGGTCTAGAATTCTTTAAATTGTTGTTCTTGGTGGAATGCCTTCTTGTCTTGCTGCTTCTCTTCAATAAATAAACATCTTCTCGAAACTTGGCTAGCACGACTTCTTCTGTCGATTCAGTTTGAATCCATCTTGAACACACTGCTAACATGGAAAAACAGCAAAAGCAAACTTTGGCATTGTTTTTTTCTTCTGTTTACGCTTCCTGCTTCATAGATGTTGTTTCACCATTATTAACAAATGTTCTTGTCATTTGGCATTCTTGCATGTCTTACACCTTAAAAAAACATTAGCAAAACAAATCGCGGCATAAGAATAGGCCGCCCCATAGAATTTGTAAGTAGAATACAAGTAAGTACAATTTAGCTACAACTCTCCATAGATATTGATGTTGGCTTTCTGTTAGTGGCAGAGACGAGTAGCGAAGTATTAAAATAATTAACAGTAAAAAGGTTATTGTAGTCAGTAAATGTAAAAATATGCATTATAAATTAAATTTTTCATATTTTAAAGCTTTTTATAAAGTATAATAATAATATTTCTTCATTAGTTTTAAAATTTAAAAAACAAAGTTAAAATAATTAATTGCTTTTTTTATATAAAACATGTAACAAAATTTGGGTAATTAAAACGTAAGGGATATTTCCCTAGGTTTGAAACTTTTCTAATTTACTATCATAATATAACGTAGCCGATAAAAGTCACTGGCATGAATAAATTGCTTTATTTCAACTGAATATATATATACAGTCAACTCTTCATCTTTCACCACTGGGAACCGGTATAACTGCGATTCGATACAAGTTGGGATTTGATACACTTTTTTGAATGCGCGGGTTTAGAACTTCCTTTTTTGCATGTTTAAAAACAAATATTCTTTGTTGTGTCAATTTATCCCTTATTCCTAAGTAACTTTTATAGTGTTAGTACACCATTGGCTAGAAGTTTACCAGGGCTTCAAGATGACATATCATGCACAAAAAATTATCAATAAAAAGTGGTTTTACGAAGCCCTCAAAGTGTAGTAGTTTTTCGGGACACTCTGTACAACAATATTTTTTATAAAGTACCGTATGTTAAAAAAAAAGCCACAATATCTAGTCGACCACTTCCCTGATTTTGACGACTTATGTCTCAGAAAAAATAAATTTTTTGCAAATCTATTTATATTTTTAACTGATACAACATCTATTGATTCCACTTTTTAAATTTTTGGTTGAAGACTAGGAAATCTCAAACTCGATCTCAATCTCACCTATTTTTAATGGATTGAAAAAAGCCACCTGGGTGGCTTCTTAGAGGAAATAAGGCACGATATAACTTCATATTAATCTAACCTTAAAACAATGAAATATAAATGATAAAGTGATTATTTTATAACATGCTCTCTCATTTTTGGGTAATTAAACTTTAGTAATTCATATGATATAATAGAAAGTAACTCGGAGAATACACTTGAGAATACATTTTTATGTATTGTATCTATCTTCAGACACATTCTAAAAAAATTTTGGCGCTAGTATAGAATACCCCCCCCAAAATCAGACCTTCTAAAAATCGTTGTAACTACCCTTCGGAACAACAAGTTTAGGCTTAGTCCTTAGGCTTAGGGGTAGGCCAGCGTATGGAAGTTGTGACTAATAAGTGTTTTACGCACTTTTTCTGGGGTCTGGAACATATATTTGGGTGCTCTTTACTTAGGCTTAGGGTAGGCCAGCGTATGGAAGTTGTGACTAATAAGTGTTTACGCACTTTTTCTGGGGTCTGGAACATATATTTGGGTGCTCTTTACTTAGGCTTAGGGGTAGGCCAGCGTATGGAAGTTGTGACTAATAAGTGTTTTACGCACTTTTTCTGGGGTCTGGAACATATATTTGGGTGCTCTTTACTTAGGCTTAGGGTAGGCCAGCGTATGGAAGTTGTGACTAATAAGTGTTTTACGCACTTTTCTGGGGTCTGGAACATATATTTGGGTGCTCTTTACTTAGGCTTAGGGGTAGGCCAGCGTATGGAAGTTGTGACTAATAAGTGTTTTACGCACTTTTTCTGGGGTCTGGAACATATATTTGGGTGCTCTTTACTTAGGCTTAGGGGTAGGCCAGCGTATGGAAGTTGTGACTAATAAGTGTTTTACGCACTTTTTCTGGGGTCTGAAACATATATTTGTTGCTCTTTACTTAAGTTTTAGAAGGCATAAGTTTGGGGGGGGTTTGGTATTTTATACTAAGGTTAAAAAATTAATTTATCCACAAAAAGTTTACAATCTCCAATTTCAATTTTTCCAGCATCTAATAATTTTCGTCCGCATAAAAATTATTTGTGTGCCCATAAAACTGCGTTAAGCTTGATGCCTGCCTGCCTGTAAGAATGCACGTTACTTGCTTATTGATTTTCTTGATGTTCTTATAGGCAGTTTATTTAAGAATTTCAGTTCGGTATAAATTTTTGACCATTCATTCGAAAGTTTTTTTCAAGATCTTCGACTTTTTTTGCTTGTCATTTTTTGAAAACCATGCTTTTACAAAGAAAAATTTCTTTTTAGATGAAGTCGACCTTCAATAACTATCTATCGAGTGTGTCGGTTAATCGAGAACCGACTGTACCTCACGGCCATTTTTAGAGATCTATATGTCACTTTACTTGCTTAAGTAATAAAAAGTAACGTTTGCCACTAAATTCAAAATGGCTTGTCTAGATTTAAAATTAATCTTTTTAAAAATTTGTGCCAAAATCTCAAGTGCAGTTTTATTGAGGGCTACTTTTGTGAGTCGAAATAGAGCTCGGTGCTGTTATATTGCAGTACCATCTCGGGACTTGACTTTAGTGCCCAATCAGGAGACTTAGAGCTATAAAAAGTATATAAATAAATAAATTAAAACGCCAAAAACATCTGAAACGTTTTCGTTGGTGAGAAAGATATTGCCAACTAAAAATGATTTAAACAAAAGCAGTTTTGCATCCATTATTGTGTTAGGAATAAATAATACATTCTTTTTAGCTTCTTGTTAGACAAAAAATGTTATTTTCTCTCCTCTCTTTACTTGTTTTTCTGCAGAATTATTGCAAACGATACGGCATAATAAATTTTATATTAAAACATTGAAAATGTTACATATACTGCAATAGATAAGGAAGGCTCGTAAAAAATGTAGCGAGCTTTCTGCTTAATGACAGCCGTAGCTTGAAATGCCAATCGATTTGTTAAAATTATTATAATATTTTCCCTAGCAAAATGTATGAATGTATGACTTTCATCTACTTTTTTATGTCTAACAATACGGTGGTCATTATGCACAAGATTGCACACTTGACAAATAAAAAATTGTACATTTCAAATTAAATTGTTCTAAATTCAAAATTTTGTAAGTCTTCTCATAAAAAAGAGTCAGCAAAATTGTTAAAATTTCACCAATTATAATAAATGTGGGGGATTTTGAGCTACGATTGTTCTTAACTTAAAGAGTTATATTTTAGGAGGTTCCCTTGCAAGGTGTTTTGAAAACTTAAGAGTTTTTTTATTATCAGCAAAAGACAAAAACAACAGACATAGGACGTACACATTTTTACATATTAGGTAAAAATTGTATTTTCATCTGGCTAAAGTACAGTATATGTAGTCCTCCAAAAATGACTTTTGACCACTTTTTTGCGTGTTTTAGCACCTGAAACGTGTAGAAAACATGTTTTAATGTAGCGGAAGATGACTTTCGAAAAAAAATGTTTGACCGAAATTTGACTTTTTGCCTTGGAGGACTAAGGCAAACCACCCGATAAGAGTACCTGGATACCCTAAAAAATGAAATTTGAACAGATTTGTTAACTGAGGCCTACCGCATAAAGAAGCTTTGCTATGCATGCTTTTTCATGCATCCAGAGTCATTTTGCAGTGATTTGTGTCTAAGGTATGTGGGTGTGCGCATACCAACTCCAGGCCCTCAAGACCCTGCGCCCCCTTCGGGGTAGGGTATCTAGTTACCCTCCAGTACCCTTTGTCTTGATCCCCCAAGGCAAAAAGTCAAATTTCGGTCAAAAAATTTTTTTTTCGAAAGTCATCTTGTGTAACCTAAAACATGTTTCTGCATGTTTCAGGTGCTAAAACACGCAAAAAATGGTCGAAAGCCATTTTTTGGACATATACTGTACTCCTGCCTTTCATCTCTATACTTCGGGAACACTTTTAAGGAGCAGTAAAAGCTTTGTAAATATAGCGTTTCTATCTTCTCCTGCAAATATTTGTAAATTTTAATACGGGAAGCCCTGACTATAAGACCGGCCCAGTCTGGTGCAGAATTTTTCGGAGAATCTGAAGCTGCAAACCGTTTGTTTAAAGAAGGCAGTTTGGCTTGATCTTTCGACCGATTTCTGAATGCCATCAAATGTGACTTGGGTATCTTCATAAAATCATCTGGTACTCAAACATTTTATATATACTTGTATGAATTCTATAGCTCTTTTGAAATAGCAGAAACTGAGATTTCTAATGACATATTATTCAGATGTTTATAATAACTAAATGTAAAATGTTTAGCCTAAAGAAACCATCGTATCGTTCTTTTCAAAATGCTTTTTTTATTTAAATATGCAAAGTAACGTGCGATAGAACCGTCTGTTCAATAAACCCCACGTACTATTTGAAAGAGCAACTAAAACTGCACCAAAAATGTTTTAAAGTGAAACTAAATAAAGTCGGTACTTATACGGTTCCCCTCCCCCCATATCGGAATTTTTTCAAAAACAGGTTTTAACCATTTCTAATCAATTCTTACACGCTAAAACCGATAAAAACGTTGTTTCCGACCACTTTCCGTCAAAAATTTTGACTTTTTTAGATTTTCTACCTGCCTGCCTTCGGCAGGCAACCTACTTCAATAGGAAGCCCCTTTGGGGGTACATGGTCCGGGCCAAGGGCTGACCCTTTATATACCAAGAAATATATATCTTCAAAGTATATATCTATATCTCTTGAAAAAAGAGCTGCCTGCTTGCAATGGAGAACGGGTATAAAAATGATTAAAATTAACATTGCAAGGCTGGGGAAAATACTACATTGCTGCTACTATTGTGAAATTTTGTTCTTTTGTTAGGGCTTGGAATAATATGCAAATAATTTAACTGCCGCTGAATTTTTTATAAGCATTTTTGCATTTATATTTTTAGTGGTTTTTTATTGGTTAAATTTCCTTGATATATTTCTTGATATATAAAGGGTCAGCCCTTGGCCCGGACCATGTACCCACAAAGGGGCTTCCTATTAAATTAGGTTGCCTGCCGAAGGCAGGCAGGTAGAAAATCTACAAAAGTCAACATTTTTGATGGAAAGTGGCCGGGGTCTTCTCGCAAGCTTATTTTGAACTCATTCACAATAAAAGCTTTCAATTCATTGAAGCACCATTTATCCAGTGCTTAAACCGGAAAACCCGGGCTTTGATGTACCCGGTTTTCGGTTTCGGTTTATTTGCCGAAAATCGAACCGGTTCGGTTAACCGAACCTGTCCAACCCTATTATAAACAGCCGAATAATATGTCTCAAGCCGAACCGGCGCCATCACATTATTAAATGTAAACAATGCACCCTTTCGTAATTAAATTTTTTTGGCGCGTTTTCTAATATTTTTTTCATGAAAAGCTTGACACACATGTGTGTCACACTTTTTATAAAGAAAAATATTTGAAAACGCGCAATTAAGTTAATCATGAAAGGGGGCATTGTACACATTTACTTAAGTGATGGCGCCTGTATAGGCGCCTGTTTGGCTTGTGAAAAGTGTGACAAACATGAAAAAGTGTGACACACATAAAATTGCTAACAGAAAAGCTATCAAAATACTATATGTAGATTGGAAAGCTTAAAAGCTTAGTTTCTGCTATTTCAAAAGAGCTATAGAAGTCATGCAAGTGTATATATTGGGTTGTTCAATAAGTTAGGTTATAAGTTCGGTAAACTTTTTTGGCTGAATTTTCAGATTCTGATATTTAAGACTCACATTATTTTGGTCAATTTACTTATAAAAAGTCATAAAATCAGTCCAAAAAATTGAAAATGTTCAAATTCCCGACAAAACGAAATTTCGCATTTTATTTTGCATAAAAGCAAGAATGTTACGCATGAGTGATGTTACGCATGAATAAATAATCAAATAAAAAACGATAAAATGCGAAATTGCGGTTTGGCGGTTTGCAGCTTCAGATTCTCCGAAAAATTCTGCACCAGACTAAGCCGGTCTTACAGTCAGTCGTCGGCGTTAACATAATGTTTAATGAATTAAATAAATGTTTAAAGAAGTTCACTCTGTAAATAAGGCAAAAGTATGACTAAATTTTTTTAGATCACTTTCAAAAATTATCTTTTTAAAACACTAGTTAGTTTTCATTTCTTTTTACTTTTTCAAAAAATAAAAATTTTTAAGCTGAGCATAGTCTCATGCAAAAAAAGAGTAGTAAGTAAAGGGGCTGCTTAAAAAATCCTTGATCATGTTGACACCTGTTCGGCAGTTTGGTTTATGAAAACTACCAAAATAATGCAAACAGCAAGTCAAACTTACCCATAACCTAAAAAAGCAACATGTGAGACATAAAACAAAGCAAAACAGAAAACTGTTTACACTGTCAATATATTTGTCTGATTTGTCTTCCAGCACATATTTGAGAAATTGTCGTAGTTCGCCTAATAAACACATTAAATGAAGTCAATCAAAAATGCAAAATAGCTACCCAATTTGATGTTTTGACTGTTGTGCTTTTCGACTGTTTGCTCAAACTCTTTCTGAAAAACTTCTAGTTCTCGTTTGTTCCTAAATTAAATTTGTGACCTTTAAGTAGTTGAAGTTTTGCTTAATGTCGGTTAGTTCCTTGGTCATCTCTTGTACTTCCTTTTTTAGATCTGTGTTCTAGAGGATTCAGAAGTTTAGAAATAACAGTAAAATATATAATTTTTAGTTCATTATATAGCGGAGTTTTTATTTCACGCAGGGACAAATTTTACCCCGATTTAATCTATATGTCTGGTTTTACAGATTCCTGGACTGTGCCCCAGCGGCGTTATGATATCTTAACTTGGTTGCATACCTCTTTCTTTATTGCAGTGATGATTTCATTGAGACGGCCAGTTTCTTTGGTCTTGCTTCTTTCGGTCTCTTCCATTTGCCGTCTGCTGTCCATAACCAGCTTTTCTGACTGAAATATAGGTCATAAGACTCGACGTAAGCTATAAAAACTATTTTTCTACTTGCTGCTTGGATTTGAAAATTACAGCCTCGAACTTTTTCTTCTCGTTGTCGTACTGGCGCAGCGATCTCTGGCTATAAATACACTTTGAAAAATTTAAAAAGAAAATTGACAAGTCAGTTTCATTGATACTACAAAAAATTACCAAGACTCTATTTCAGCCAGGGCTTTTAAAGCTTCTACTCTAAACACACAGTACTGTTTGAGGATATAGTAGTCATATCTACTTGTATCCTTCCTTTTCTTTCTCCTTTTTTAGCAAATCATTTTGTACTTTGCGCACAATCTAAAAAAACTAATAATGCTTTAAACAAACGTCGCAAAATTGCAAGCGCCTGCTGATTTGCTTCTACTTGTGCCACATTTTGTATTCTCAACTCTTTTTGAATTTTGGCAATCTCTTCGGCGAACTCAAGTTCCAGTTCTTCGCGCACTCTAAACCAGCCATTTAATACAGTTTTCGACTAATTCTGTCAAAAGTACTAACTTATTAGTGGTCATTATTATAAGTTCTCTTTCTTTGAGCTCTTTTCGGCCTATTTTCTCGCTTTTGCTATCTAGCTCTCTGCGCATTAAATCTAATTTTTGGCGCATTTCTTTCATCTCTAGGTCCCCCTGCAATGTTATGAAATTAACTTTGTCAATTTAACTTAGTTAAAACCTGTTCTTGATTTCCCAATTGAGTTTCTAAACCACATTTTTTTAATTATTGTGCAAAAAATATCAACAAACTCATTAAAAGGTTTTCACTGTTCAACTTGTCAACCGTCAACTTTAATTCCTCAAAGTGTTCTTGTGCTAAAAACATAACGGTTTAAATTTTCGTCTATTTCGCACTTGAAGATCACGAACCTTTGAGACGTTCTTTTTTTAGTTTTTCTTCATACACCTTGAATAAGAAACAATATTTTCACAAAACGGATTTTTCTAAACAACTTACGGCTTCACTTCTTTCCACGATTCCATCCAGACGTTTAATATAAAAAACACATTATTATTAGTCATGTTATTAATCAAAATTTGGGGAATATTATTGTAAATGTTTATCCTGTTTAGCATCAGTTGAAAAAAATATGTGTTTTAGGGAAAATTCAAGAAATTTGCCGACCAATCCGCAACAATCTTTGTTATTGGTTTAATTTGCAACCCAAAAATGTAGAGTTAGTAAATGTGCAAAATACCTGCTCGTCCTGTTTCTCTATAGTTTTCTTGCAGTATATGAGCACATCTTTGAAACTTTGGCTGTTGCTTACTAATTTCTGGTCTAGTTGGTAATTTTGTTGAACTAGCTCATTTAACTGTTGCTGAACACATTACAAATTTAAAAAAAATTCAAGATGCACAAAAAGTGCCTCCATAGATGTTGAAGAAGCGTTTTCTGTGACTGATGGCAGTTTGGGCAGTTGAAGACGTGGTGGACTAGGTCGATAACTTCTCATTCTTTTGGACAGGTTATAATCAATTAATAAAATGTTAAAATTTTTCTAAACAAGATATTTGTTTTGAAAAACTTGTGTGCTTAGCTGTTTTAGCCATATTTATTGATATTTACTTATTTCCGCTCCAATAAATTTTATTTTTTTAAAGAAATATGTTTTTATGAGATTTAAAAGTGCGATTTTTTCAAAATGTTTTCGGCTCACAAAAAATTTATTGTCAGTTTTCAAAATTTTTGTCATATTATTTTGCGAATCTATCACAGATACTACGAAATTAATAAAAAAACACAAAAAAAAATAAACTTCTTTGCAGTTTTAGTCCCAAAAAGATTGTCTTATTTGTATGAATATGGCTGAATCGGCTTTTTCTAACACAAAAAAAATTGGTGTCACCAAGATATGCAACCAAAAAAGGTATCTGTTTTGTAGTTTTCTCAGTTTTTTTTTGTAAATAAATAACAACTTTTTTTCTCAGAGCTTAAAATAGCAACATTCTAAACCCCTAAAATACCCAACAGAAAATTCCAATTTTCTTTATTTGTTTTCTTATCTATTTTTGTCTAATTTTCTGCACAAAAGACGATCATATACAAACATTTAGCAAACTAGTTCTAATCAATAGTTAGTTTCAGTTTTACTTGATGGACATTACTAGCAATGCGCCAGCAGGATATCTTAGGATCCACTAAAAAAGATCTAGTTGAAAATATGGAAGCTAGTCAACAGCCGCAGATTGTGCACTTAAATGTGGGCGGTCAACGCTTCTCAACCTCTAAATCCACTTTGTCTTGGATACCCGACACTTTCTTTAGCAGGTTAATAAGACCCAAATATGTCAATGTATATCTGCGTTTTAGTCTTTTGAGCGGTAGAATAGCTTCTGTAGCGGATGATAATGGAGCGGTGAAATTTAAAATTAATAAATAAAAGTTGTTAGCTGAAAAACTCGGTTTAGATCTTTATTGATCGAGATCCAGAACTGTTCCGGCGAATTCTCAACTACTTGAGGACCAAACAAGTGGATTTAAAGTAAACTATTGGATTTTCTAATTTTCATAACACAATGAAACAAAAACTATTTTTTTAATTCTAATTTTCAGTGGTGTGAGCCTAGCAATGTTGAAACATGAAGCTGAATTCTATGGCATCGGTCCTTTGGTGAAGAGACTCACTCTTTGCGAGGAAATGGACAATTCCCCTTGTGGAGATGTCCTCTTCCATGCCTACATTCCTCCACCCATTCCTCCTGCTAATTTAGAAGGTTTGCGGTTAGAATAAACAAAAAAAATTGTTTCAATTTAGTCTCAAACACTTTCCAACGCATATCCATTGCTCCGATCACCATGAAAATGGCTGGAAATTCTAGTGCATCATCCAATGGCTATGTGTCTAAAGACAGTCCTGCATCAAATAAAGACTCTGTAGCTGGTGGTGCAGGAGCTTTGTCTTATTGTTCATCCAGCACTTCGTTGTCATCATCTAATGCTTCCGCCATTCTCAATAAATTTAAGGTAATTTTAAAAAAAGTATTGCAAATTTGACTAAAGCACATAAAATTTCGGTTAAACAAAGTCTGGTTCGATTTTTTGTGTAAGTTTCTATTTAGCCCAAAAAATAGACGTCCAGCTAGGTGGAGTCAAAATTCGATATAGCAGACAATAGATTTGATTTTAATGATTTGATTTTAATTTGCCTTTTCAGATGGCGACAGCCCCTTTGTCAGATCAAATTGGAGCCGCCTGCTCATCTTCCCCTTCCAAAATCTTCCCGCAACCTTCTATATATGGTCAAATCGGCAGAGAAAGTTGTTCTCCGTCACCCACTGTCAATAGCTCTAAGAAGCTGGTAGTGGAGACAGATGCTTTCCCCTCTACTCCAACTGATTACAAACACTTTAATCACACTAGCAATACTTCAAACAACAGTTCCACTGAACAAGTAATAAAACAAATTTGTTAGCAAAATATTTTTGTCGAATTTAGCCTCCTTCTAATTCCCCTCCTTTTGGCTCTCCCTACAAGACTCATTCCAAGAAAAACTCGTGCGATTTGACTAAACAGGTAGTATGCCTTTTGACAAGATGAATCAGTACATCAAAGTTAACAAATGAAATATTTAAGGTTCGAAACGAGCTGTCCAACTTGTTGAAACAGACCGAGCAATCCGAAAGTCAAGCTGATTCTATGCGAGTGCGCATAATCCGAGCTCACCACAATTCTGTGGCTGTTGCCTACTACAATTATGTGTGTTGTTATAGGTTAGTCAAGTTTTTTTAACGAGCGACTATCAATTTGTGACCATTTTGATTCCTGACCATATTAATTTGTGACTATCGTTTCTTGAATTTATGAAAGCAATGACTTAATATTTCATTTAAAAAACCACACATTCAAGCCCGTCCTAAAGTGCGCTGGCCTACCCTGCGCCTAAGGCTCCGCCTCAGTTAGAAAAATAAAATGAAAGTTTAACAAATTGGCAGGAGCCCTCAAGGCATTTTTCATTAGAAAAATGCGTCCGATGATCAAACTGACCACACCTGACTATCCTGACAGATACTTTTTTTGCGGTGAAAGAATGGAAGGCTAGTAATCCAGAAATGATGGGCCGAAATTAACAAAAGTTTCCAATAAAAATAGAGAAAAAAAACTAGATATTCACTGGGAATCGAATCCACCACCAACTTTCACCAGCCTCCACTGCTCTACCACTGAGCTACCGAGGCAATTTATCACCGTAAGTTTACTTTAAGCGTGGGGTTTACCAGCTCCTTTCAGGTATGGTCACAAACCAATAGTCAGATATTAATATGGTCACGAGCTGTTTACGCTTTTAACTAGCAATTTGAACTAATCGTTGTTTAGAATGAAGGACAGCATGGGATGGCAACCCATTTACGTCTCCCCCAGAATGGAATACCCTATTGGACATATAGCACTGGTTTCGAAGTTTGGAGGTGGTTCTTCTCAAGTGGCTGAAAAGATGTTGGCTATTGCTCTCACTAACAATTCTGTACATTTGTGGTGTTTGGATGAAAATAATGAAGCGGAATCCAACAGAAAAATCGGTCTTTATTTCAGCTTATTGACTAAATATATTTATTTTTTGTTTAACATTTTAGGAACTTTTTCTCTATCTGTTCAAATCGACAAACTCTTTTTCATTGGCAACCAATTAGTAGCTTTAAGCAAAACAGGCAAAGTGGGCATTTGGCACTCGATGACACTCAATTGGCAAGTACAAGGTGAGTTAGTTAGAGAACGCAATAGAATATGTGCTTTGGGCTGCGAAATAGGTTCTCAAAGTTAAGGATGGACGATTATTACATGAAACACGGTTGTTTAATAAATGAGTAAAAAAATAAAAGTTAAGTAGAAAAACCACCATTTTTGGTTGCAAGGCAAGTAATTACAAAATTCAATGTTGCAGATGTGATGCAAATCTCATGCTACGATACAGCTGGGTCTGTTCTGCTGCTTGGATGCACTAATGGATCCATCTACTATTTCGATATGCAAAAGTTCCCACTGAGAATGAAGGACAACGATTTATTGATCACTGAACTCTACAAAGACCCCAATGCAGACGTTATTACGGCAATTAGCGTCTATTTGACGCCAAAAACTAGTGATTCGATTGCTTTATTTGCCACGGATACCTATATTTTTAATTAAGATCTGTGTGGCAATTGGATCGAGATTGCTTATGGGACCAACACAGGATGTGTGCGCGTGATTGTGCAGCACCCAGAAACCGTGGGACATGGACCTCAGCTGTTTCAAACCTTCACTGTTCACACTGCTCCAATAACTAGGGTGGTAAGTTTTCCAATCATTTGAAAATTAAAAATTTATTGTCAAATTATTCAGCTTGGGTGTGATTCCGGCATACAACCATAGTCATAAATCTAATTTCACAATTTCAGGCACTGACTACAAACCACCTGATCAGTGTGTGCAGCGAGTACAACCATGTCCGGTCTTGGAGTGTCACCCGATTCCGGGGGATGATCAGTACCCAACCTGGAGGCACTTCTCTTGCCTCTTTCAAAGTAGTCACCCTCGACTCTGTGGATGACTCCCTGAATTGCGAAGGTTGTGACCCAGGACCTTATGGAGACCAGGATGGAGAGCAAATATTTGTGCAGAGAATAGTGCCGGATACCAATCTAGTCTTTGTTAGACTAGCTTCCAATGGAGAACGTATGTGCACCATCAGAGCTGTGGATGGCTCAGCCATTACTGCCTTTTTCATACATGAATGCGAGGGCTCCAATCGAATGGGTGCTCGGCCAAGGAGATATTTGTTCACAGGAATGGCTAATGGAAGTATTCAAGTAGGTATTTCTGGGACTTCAATTTTTCGGTCTGGTCAGAATTATGTTTTAAAAATGTTTTAGATGTGGGATTTGACCACAGCTATGGACCAACACCATTCCCGATGCCAAATAATGTCGGCTTTAGGCGGCAGTCTGGGTGGATCAGTAGGAGCAGAGAAGTCTCCCAATTCGAGTGGAAGTTCCAGTGGATCGTCTTCCAATGGATCTATTAGTGGAGGATTAGCAGCAGCAGCTGCGGGAGGTGCAGCAGGCGCTTGTTTTGCACTCAATAGTTTGCAGATGAACAGACAATACTTGTCTATCTTGCAGGTTGGTAAAGTCAAAGATTAGGTTTTTGAGATCACAGGATCACCATATGGGCAGGAGTACATTATTTGGCCAGAGCCAAAAGTGCGTTTTTTCAAGGTCCCAGTATTTTTTAGGCCCTGAAAACGATAGAAAAGGCGAAAAAAGTGTGGGAAGGACATTTTTCGAAAGAAAATTTTTCGACTGCCCTTGTGGTCTTTGTGGTTTAACCAACCCCCCCCCTTATGGTTTTTGGTAATTTTTTACTAATAATTTTTACCCCGTTTTGGTCACTAGAGCTTTGCAAAAAGAGTCTCCATATACATTTTTGATCAAGAGAATGACTCGGAATCATGTCTAAGGTAAGTGAGTGCGTGCATCTCTGATTCTCAAGCTCCCCCTGCCCTCGAAGGGGGCGCAGGTGGCTTGGGGGCTTAGAGTTGAGATGCACAACCAACGTACCTTAGATACAAATCACTCGAAAGTGACTCTGGATGCATGAAAAACATGCATAGCACAGTTTTTTTATGCGGTAGGCCCCAGTTAACAAAACTATTTTCAAATTCCATTTTTTAGGTCTAATAGAGGTAACCAAGTCAAACAATGACCAGAAACCACAGGGGGGACCAAGACAGTCGAATTTTTTTTTCGAAAAATCTCCTTCCTACACTTTTTTCGCCTTTTCTATCGTTTTCAGGGCTTAAAAAATACTAAGACCTTGAAAAACGTACTTTTGGTTCTGGCCAAATAGTGTACTTTAGCCACCATGTGCTTTAAACGATATAAATATTGTCCTTTAAAAAAACCCCTTTTCAGGGTCCAACCCCAGAAGAACTGTTGCAGCTTATAGATGAGTGTGAGCTGTGCAGTGCCAGTCTGAACACCACTCCTGCAATCACCCCTCATTCCTCGGCCCTCAATTTGAACGAAAGCACTATGCCGTCCACCTCTGCTGCAATATCATCCCCATTTACATCCAGTCAGTTGCAGCAGAGAAAGTTTTAGTCGAAGGCAATATAAATTTATCCTAAAAATATTAATTTGCAATGGATATTATTTAGAAAAACCATGTAACGCATATTTATTTGTGCAAGTGTAAATTTAAAGGTTTTAAATAAAGCGTTTTAAATATAAATATGTTGGTTTTTTAAATATTTTTATATCAAAAATTTCTATTTGAAAAGTAATTTCAATCCAATTTGGTGAAATTAATCTTAGTTTGGGTCTAGGCTAATGTCCAGAGGAGCTAACTTAGAGTCTGATAAATATCAACCAGACACTACACCTGTAAGCCTTTCTAGCAAAAAGATCACTGATAGCACTTACACCAGAGCTAAGGTAAATGTTTTTGTAAAAATGTCTAGCAGAAAATAATAAAAAATGTTAATTTCAGAAGCCTTCGGCTCTTGAACACTGGTATCTGCAGTATTGCTTAATCACCGGGCTGTATATGCTCGAGCCTTGGGAGCGAAAACTATTTAATTCAGTAGTGTTTGTGTCTACCTCTGTAGCAGGCATTGTGCTCTACGTTATTGTCTCTTACTTGCTCAAGGCTTTCCTTTAAAAAAGTGATTTTGTTAAAAATTCCAGGACTCAAGACTAGCACTTTAGGGAAAAATTTAAAAAAAACTTCAGAGAAAATTTGAGGATAAATTCTATGAAAAAAATGGTTTTGGAAAAAATACATTGGCTGTTTTTAGAATATGTAATTATGGGGCTTAGAGACCTCGAATTTGGTTAGGGAATTAAAGCTACAGTCAAACCTTGATAACACGCCACTCCTGGATTCGACTTTTAAGTGGCGTGTTATCCAGATGCCGTGGTATATAGGGCTAGTACGAGTGATATCTTTTATGCCCTTTTTAACTTAGACTTTCCTTATCAAAAATGACATCAAAAGTAAAGTTTTGGCTAAATTGAACCTGAGCCCCCCTCTAACCTTACAAGCCTCCTACGGCCCCTCCGGGGGCGTAGGGGGCTTGGTTGCTTGGGGTTGAGATGCGCACACACACATACCTGAGACATAAATCACTCGAAAACAGACTCTGGATGCATAAAACAGTATGCAAACCAGAGTTTTTTATGCGGTAGGTCCCAGTTAACAAAACTATATTCAAACTTTATCTTTTTCGGTCTTTTTAAGGTATCCAGGTTCATTCAAAATGCTCTTTATGGGTATTGAAGTAGTAATCCAGGTCCAGGCACACATTTATAAAGTCAAAATTTTAGTCAAAATTTTCAAAAAATATTTTTTTTCCGGAAATGGTTTTCCGCCACCTAAAAACATGTTTTCTGTACTCTAAAGATGTTAAAAAAACACGAAAAAGTGGTTAAAACCGGTTTTTGGGAGGACTTCTTATACCGTACTTTGGTCCAAATCAGCTTGGGGGACCAAGGCAAATTTTTTTCGAACCAATAGTTTTTTGTATAAACATGATTAAAAAATGTTTTTTGAGGCTTTAGATGAAAAAATAGTGCAGTCAAAAATTTTCGACTAAAAAATTTGACTTGGTCCCCCAAGCTGATTTGACTGGGGGGCTCAGGTTCAAGTGCTCTGAAGTTTTAGACTGTATTCAAACATTTTAATAAAACCTTATCTTCATATTGAATCTTATCTTTGAAATATAAAGAAATTAGTCACTTTTTTATTTTAGATTCCAAAACATGACTTCTCTTACTTCTTCTTCTCCCCCTTCTGAATCCACACCTGTTTCCGAGTCTTCCGAACCTGTCCCTGCCATCTCTCCAACCTCTCCAATATCCAAAGCAATGCAGTCAACATCATCCAGTAAGAATCCATCGCCGCCAGAAAAAATTACCGTCCTTCTCAAAGCCGTTGGAAATGCTCCCATTATGGTCAGCAAGAACTGGGCAGTCAACAGCTCAGACACTGTGCGAGATCTGATGCAAAAACTGCGCAAGATTTTGCGACTTCAAGCAGGCGATTCCCTATTCGTGTATGTCAATCAGAGCTTTGCCCCTAGTCCAGAACACACCATTGGCCTGTTGCATCAGTGTTTTGGGGGTGGAGCTGCAGCTACTAGTTCTGGAATGGATACTGCAAGTGCTGCAACGCCCAAAAAACTGACACTTCACTACAGTACTACTCAGGCTTGGGGATAATTGGTTCACAGGAAAAGTTTTTGCCAGTTGATCATATTTGTGGAAATTTTAGACTGTTGTAGTTTTTTAATTAAAAATGAATCTTTTGAAGATGTTGAAACAAAGCATAAATTTAGTTAGCTTGTATATGAAGATTTAGTGTAGTACAAAGTTAGGGAACCTACACGATTAGGGAAAATTCGAAAAAAAAATATTTTTGGTGTAACGGCTTGCTGGTTAGTTTGTAAAATGGTGAAATTGTTAAAAGCTATTATTTTTATGATTTTTTTACTTGCTGGGAATGTGTTGGAGGATGGTGGATTTATTAGAGAGGGTGGGTTTTTTTTTTGCAAAAAAGCGGCATTTTTTGGCCAAAATGTGGCATTTTTACGTATTGTCTATTTGAAAATTAATCATTTTCAATTTTATTTCGTTGATAGATAGAATCACAAAACTGCATGTTGGTAAAAAGATTTTTGAACATCTTTTAGAAAACTACGAGACAACAATTTGTAAAAATTTGAAGTGAAATTTTGCATATTATTAACCTAGAGTTGTTTATATAGTTTTTTGGAAAAAAGATCTATCAGCGATTTAAAGTTTTCGTCAATCCATCTTCTTGTTGTTTTTAAGTGAATTAGCTGCTTTCCAAATGCTTGGACACCATATTTGTCTATAGATTCATCATTAATGAAGTAATCTAGCTAAATGTAATTAATTGATTATTTTAAATAGCCAATTAATCAAAATAAGTAAGCAACCTGCAAAATAGAGCGATGAGAGCTATCACTAAGACATGTTCGTATAAGTCGGTTAAGTGAGTTCATGTTGAATTCGTATTCTATTCTATAACTTATCATTTTCAACATTTTAAATTATTCTTTTTAATTAAATTATTTAAAAATTTTTTAATTAAAAAACCGCCCTTCAGTTACAGCCATTTTAAATTTGTTCACCTTGCATATATTAGTGGCCAGTTGTTTAAGAAAAAGTCGAATATCAATCCTTTGCCAACTGCATTGTAGGAAACACGTTCTAGCACTTGAGCCCCGTGTCTCAATTTATTTTTAGATCACTGTTTTTATTGACAGCTTCTTTTAAAAGCCTGCAAATGTTTTAAGTAACACATTTTTTTTAAAAAACAGCAACTTTACCTTCTCAATTTTAATCTGTCATGAGAACAAATGAGAGCAAACAAAAGTCGATAATGTCTCAAAATAGTCTGCGAAAAATTAGATAAATTAATTTATAAGCATCCCCCACTACTAGCAATTATATTGCACCTAAAATATACTAGATTTTTAAATGACTATTGTCGAAATTAGCTTTTTCTATGTAAATTCCAAAATTAAAAGAGCCACTTCTTTGTGCCATCAGCTGTTATATAGAAAGATCGATAGAAGCCGAACAGAGTATCATATACCGTAATTATTCTAATAGAAACCTCGGGGTTACTATTTTTCAATCCTCTAAAAATCTTGAAATTGTCAATCAAAAATAACCCCAACTCTGAAATCTTAGTCAAAAAATAGGGAGGGGGTGGGGCGGTTACTATTAGAAACGGGGTTTCTACTAGAATAATTACGGTATTTGACCATTGTATGGAATCTATGTTACAATCCTGTTTTAAAATTTTTGAAATATAGCTTTATCTTAACATAATACTCTTTGCCCGCTTGCAAGCTTTCATCTAATGTGAACCACACTTTGCTCAATTTATTTGAAACTACATTAGTAACTTTGATGTTCCAAACAGTTTGATGTTCCAACATTGATCTACTCCAACTTGTACATTTGAATCTGGTTTAGAATAAAAATTGAGATTCCACGCATTGAGTTCAATTTGGTTAGTTTTTCTGTGAGCCGAGAACTTAATTACTAAGTCAGCTTCAAAGGTAAACGCTTTTTCGTTTGCAAATGTAATATAGCCCGGCACATAAGTAGCGATACTCAAGTTATACCAAATAGGCCAGAGATCTCTTGATAGTCTGTAATCATTGAGTCTGGAGCTGTTTGTTGTCAAATTAGACTCATAAGTGTTGCTATTAAACCAGATTAAGTAGGTGAAACCCCCAGCAACAAACAAAATCACAGCAAAGAAGCCGGTTGATAAAACGAAAATGTCACGTTGTTTCATTTGCAATAATGCAGTTAGAGAAAACAAATTCTTTAATAAGCAAAACTAAGAAGATAAGCAACCACATCAAGTATGGGAAAGAATGTGTGTCTTATCAAAAAATGTCTAAGGTTTCACTACATAAACTAACTAAGGGTTGTATTGGGAGGGGAAGGGAATAATAAGGAGCCACTAATTATAGAGGACCACTAACAAGAAGATGTTGAACATAGCTTTGTTAACTGGGGCCTACCGCATAAAGAAACTGTAGTATGCATACATTTGTTATGCATCCAAAGTCACTTTCGAGTGATTTGTATGTAAGGTATGTGAGTGTGCACATCTTAACTCTAAGCCCCCGAAGGGTGCAAGACATTATTCCGAGAAGTACTCTTGATCAAAAATGCATATAAAGACTCTTTCTGCCCAGCTCCAGTGACCAAAACCGGGTACGCAGCCAAAATGTTGCTCTGACTCCACCCATCGATGGTGCTATTTTTGTCCTGGATCTGACCACATTTAGACTAATCTGAAGCGATGTTGATATATTATTGGGAAATGCAGCAAGCTCAAAATTCTTCATCTCGTTGAGCATAAAGCTTCCGTAATTACACAGGGAGGACAAAGCGAAAATCGTATTTTGACTTTACATACCAAAAAAATTGTCATCAAAAACTGAGTCGATTGGCGTTTACAGAATTTCGAAAAACGGTTCACAAAAAAAGTTATGGTCTCTCAAAAGTGGCCAAAATTGTTGAATCACCCTGTAATTACAGTAAAGCTGGATTGCTTCACTTAGCCAATCTAACACAGCTTGAGAACCTTACTTTCTATGATAATGAACCATTGACGATTTAGTATTCAAGCAAATTGCTAGAAATAGTATTGGACTGAAAGTATTTTTTTTACTTTTTTATTTTTTATAATTTTTTTTAGAGTCTACGGATTCCTGGCTGCCACATGATCACAGATGACGCTATTTTGTATTTATTTGAACACTGCAAGCAGTGACACTATCTAAACGTGTTCGCGTGCACTCACATAACTGAAACAGCACTAAAAGCAATTGTGGAGTAGCTTGTGTTAGAGCACAGCACAAAATTCGCCACATACATTAAAGTTAACAACTTTGTTCTTAAACCACAAGAAATTCAGGCAAGCAGAGAAGCGATAAATCAATACAAACATTCATGGTTAATTGTGAGATACTGAAAAAAGTAGTGAACAATGTGATTTACTAACAATTTGTTAGCATAATTTTGCTGCAAAAGGTGGTAAAAAATTCTTTCCATAATCATTTTTTTTTCAAATTGCTTTGATTACAAGTGAGATCTATCTGGACGAATCTTATATTTCATCATTCAGGTCACAGGTCTAATACCACTGGGTCCGCACTAGGGTGGTATCCTCAGCCGGCTGAGGCTGATGGCTGAGGTAATCGTGGAGTATACCACCCTGGTGAACACACCTTATTTTTTAACTCATTTTTACACTTTACAAGTTTGCAAGTATTTACAAGTTTGCTGTCAAAAAAATCCTCACACTCTTGGCAATCTCACAAGATCATCAGCGCAGAGTTTTCACAGCTACAGGAGTTGAAAAAAAGAAGGTTTGCACCCAGCGGTATTCAAACCTGTGACCTAGACCATAAATGTTTTTCTCCTTTTGAATTCAAAAAATGCCTTGGTGTCCCCTGTTTTTTCAATACTTTACTAGTCTTGTTATCCCAATTTTTTGACCTATAGGCCCGAGATCTTAACGGATTAAATTGAAAGTCGTATACTGGCTATCTAATGAGACCAAACTCTCCTGAACGAGTGATAAACAAGTTTGCGAGATCCCCTTGTAAGCCATACCAAATTTAAAATCATGCTCTTGGCATTGTGTTTTTAATCCAATTTCAAAAACGCATCAAAAAGGGGGCGAAAACACATTGACAAAACACGATTTTAGCGAATGAATGGAGGTGGCGATAATACAACCTTATTTATATTCCTCAATATATTATGGTGCATAGACGTTTACTCGAAAATGAAACTTTTGTCATGCCTTGGTTGCAAAACATTTTAGTTCAAAAAATATGTTTAAACCACACCTTTGAGTCCGTGCTAACATGCGCTGGCCTACCCTGTGCCTAAGCTTAAATGCATCGAAATTCGAAAAATCGAAAAAAGTTGAAAAAAATCAACAAGGGGTACCAAGCTTCAAATTTGGAAAATGAAAAAAGTTTCGTTTTCGAGGAAACGTGTCTACACCTAAATTATTGGTTACATAAATCCTTTGCAAAAACAACAAAAAAAATTACACTTGATAAACAAAATGTTACGCATACAATGTGGACAAACCCTACTTGCAAAAATCTAATTTATTGTTTTGCTTAAAAGAGATTAGCACAAAGCAGTTTTAGAAAGACAACAGAGGTAAGTAGTAACAAGCAGGATCAGCAGCAGACTACCTTAAGAAGGGAACGAGTAACAATACTTGTCTTCTCTACATCAAACAAATAAACAAGGAGCTGAGTGAGTGACAATTGCTATAACTTTACCACCCAGGTTAGAGTGTGTGCACATAGTTAGTGCATCACCTCTTCCGAGTCTAAATAGCCAAGGACAATTCACAAATCAGAAAGTGACCAACCGATCAGCCAACATCTTCCTTTGTGTTTTGTAAACACAGTTCATGATTTATCTTTGCGTTGAGTTTTTTGTGTTGAACTGAGCTTCTCGTTTTTTAGTTATTAATTTTGTGCATAATCAAATCAAAAAACCTTGAAAACTCAGATTTGGAGTTCTAAAAAAAGATTTGGGAGGAGGGGGGGTGGTACTAAAATACAAACAAGTTTGACCATTCTCTATTCTCGACCAGTGGGAGATTATTGTTGAAGAGTAAAGGTGATTATCCTCTTCCTATTCTTCCAACTGCTTATTTCCTATCGGCCAATTCGTTTTTTTGGGTAAAACTGAGCAGTCTTCAGTGCACACCACCAGAAAGATGGAACCATTGATTTTTCTTACTTTCATTTTATTTTCCTGCTATTTTTGGAAATGATTAGCTAATGACTAATATTGTCCGAGCCCCATATAATGTAAATGTAAAAAATTAAACCATTTTTGAGTGCTTTGAGAATTAAGTAAGATGAGTGCATAAATCAATCTCGTGGTCATGTCTACGCATTTTCCGGTTCCTTTTTTTATTGTTTTTGTTTGTTGTTCTTGTCACATTGTCACCAAAACAATAAGATACTTGATAGGCTGTATTGTGTGCATGCTAGCATACCCATGAACATTAAGCTTAGTCTGTTTTTGACAAGTTATTAGCAGCATTATTCTGTAATTATATATTTATTGATTTTTATTTTTGAGCGACTAGTTTTTTACGTTTAGGTCAAATTTTTTGCAAATTGAACATTTGGGATCATTGGAATTTTGGCAAAAAAAACTTCTTAGGGAATGAATGATTAGTAAAGAGTCACGTTGGAGTAGTTCGCGTAGTTATAGAGGAACTATGTTTTTAACAATTTAAAATCATTTTTGGTGCTCTGTTCGGATTTTCCGTGAAAATTGGGTCTCGAAAACAAGCATTAGTGCCCTGGTTTTTTGGCGGGGAAGCGATTGAACGGTTGATTTCAAATTGACGCAAAATGAAATTTTTCGTAAATCTCCGTTGTGCAGTAAGGCCATTACTTTAGCATTTAGTATATTACCGTAATTATTCTAATAGAAACCCCGTCTCTAATAGTAACCCCCCCCTATTTTTGACTAAGATTTCAGAGTTAGGGTTATTTTTGATTGACAATTTCAAGATTTTTAGAGGATTGAAAAATAGTAACCCCGAGGTTTCTATTAGAATAATTACGGTAGTTTGCTAGTTAGTTACTAATAGCCCTTATTTTTGAGCAACTCAGAAAATGGGCAGACGGGTCACACTCTTCATTATTCAAAACTTTATATTCGTTTATTTTCTACTGCATAAGACATCAAGCACCGAAACAAGCGCATATTCTGAGCCCTACTCCAATTCCACCACATTTAACTCACCCACAATCAACAATCCCAACAATTTGACGTCTTCAAATGACGACAGTAGCTTCTTATCGGCTATGCAAAAGCTCATTTTGGCAACGAGTCCAAAGTAAAGTTATTTATTTTCATTGCATTTGAAAGTGTTTAAAAGAACCTTTAGAACTTTTTCAAAAATTTGTCCAACTCCAAGCTGCCCGGTCTAGCACTAGCAGCAGCAGAATCGGCAGTATCTGCTGCGCAGCATGGCTCAGCTCCCTATCTATTAGGAGGAGGAGAACCTCCTGCTTTGATACCAGACAACACCCACCACTATCACTACCAAGGGGTGTCTCCTAATGTGCCTGCTTATGGAAGTTATCCCACACAATATTTGGGCGGTAGGTGGAAATTAGTAACGTTTTACTTTTTTGATCTATATTTGTGTAATTCGAAGGCAGCACTGCAGCAAGCCCTTGCACATTACCACAACAAATAGGAACTGGTCCTTACAGGATTCCTCGCTGGTGATTTTTATATATTTTTTAATGCATAGAGAGTGTCAAAAAATTTATCCTTTTAAAACTTTTTTTTCTAGGGCGATTTTCAAAATTCTATTTTTCCAATCGATTTTTCTCGCTGACAATATTTTTTGGTGTATAATGTCAAAAACACGATTTTTGCTTGGTCCCTCTGTGGTTTGGGTCCTGTTCTGTGAATGGCCTCAGGATGAGCAAGGCCCAAACCATAAGAGGGACCAAGCGAAAATCGTATTTTTTGACTATACACCAAGAAAATATTGTTGGCGAAAAAAATCGATTAGAAAAGAATTTACGGCCATTTCAAAAAGCTAAAATTTCTTGACACACCCTGTAAATATATTGAAATTTATAGGCTATAAAATATAAGCTTTTGTTTCATTAAAATAATAAGAATTTCGAATGTTTTTATATGAATACAGTCGACGCTCTTTATAACGACGCTCTATATAACGTCCCATTTTGGCTGGTCCCTTGAGGGACGTTATAAGGAGCGTCGACTGTATCAGAATATTTTGAGGCACTATAATCCAGCTAGAACTCGTTGTGAGCTGTTCTACTGGTCTGGTTGTTGCGGGAACGCTAACAATTTCCAGACGCATCAGGAGTGCGAACAACAATGCGAGCAAGCAGGTTAACTATCTTAAAAGCTTATTTTCTGTTTTTGTGCATTTTTATTAGTTGATACTCCAAAAGTAGATTTTTATTTCAAATTTTATTTCTTTTTAGTTGCTTAGTTTTCCAGTTTTGTTGTTCAGGTAGCTCCCAAAAACCTAACACTGTAGTTTATGTGCCGTTTACGCTAACCTTTACTATGCGTCCTACTGGCTCTCCTGGTCCCGTTGGAGGTCCATCGATTATTGCTGGTCCAGCTGGAGAAATAAGTGGACCTCTGGTTCCCAATCCCAATTCAGCAGGAATATCTAATGAAATTACCAGTTCTGGGAACATACAAGAAGGCAGCTGGCTTTCCCCATCAAATAGCTTAAACGAGCTGACTTCAACACAATACAAACCTGAGCCGTTGGCTGAAAGAAGCTATCCGGGGCCTTCTGTGCAGCCATCTCCTGCAAGTCTACTGCCAGCTAAAGGTTGTTTTCATTAAGGGCTGTTCAGATAGTTTGGTTGAAAATCCATGTAACTGAGTCTCTAACCTATTTTTGGGTGTTTTTCAGATTTCAGTTTTTAAAACTGGGCCTAAAAACTGAATACCATATTCTTTCTAATACAGTTCCATCTCTAATTTGAGAATCCCAGAGCAGATTTAAGTTTTTAGAGCTGTTTTTGCATTTTCTTTATTTCGTTTCAACAAAAATCTAGAAATCTTCACAAATTTATTAAGCAATATAATATTGTGGTGTTGAAATGTGTTACCATAACTGCGTTTTTGTTAAAGTCTTGATGTAATATTGCTGTGCCCTACAACCATTAACCCACCCCAATTTCAGCTGTGTGCGAACAAGATCTAGATAGTGGCCATGGAGCTAGTGACCATACCAGGTACTACTTCAATCCAAACACCAAGCTCTGCGAAGAGTTCCAGTTCCGAGGCAATGGCGGCAATCTTAACAATTTTCTGGACTTGGAGGAGTGTCAGCGAAGTTGCAGAGGTTCATTTCTATCATTCTTTTTCAAAGCATTTGTTTGCTGTTTTTTATTATTTTGCATAAACTAACACAGATTTTTGCTTTTAAAAACATTAATCACCAATGCCTGAGTTTGCAGAATCTCCCAATCCGTGTGCTTACGGCACAGTGCCTCAACCAGTGCAATGCCAGCCAGGTTCAGTTATGAGTTCCACTTGTACTGGCCAACAGTTTTGTCATGTGGGAGCTACCCCCACTACTACTATTTGCTGCAATAAACCAGGTAAATATGTTGGGATGGTCGATTAAAATAGTAACAGTTTTAGCCATAATTGATCCCTGCATCCAACCACTAAATATCGGAATAGGAAATGCTAATCTCCAACGATTTTACTACAATCCGCCAGCTCAACAGTGCCAAAGCTATGTCTACAAAGGGCTCCAGGGAAATGAGAACAATTTCTTGACTCAGATAGACTGCGAGAATGTTTGCCAAGGTTGGCTTTTACACAATACCTAGAAATAATTAAGCTAACCATAAAAAGTCTTACACTTTTAGTAAATCCATGTTCCAGAGGGACCCCTTATCGCAGCACTATGGGCACTTTGTTTTGCTCATCGTTGAGTGTGTGCCCAGCTGGATATTTCTGTCATATTGGTGCCAACACAAAGACTAGTGTTTGTTGTCAAGCTTTAGGTGGGTATCTTAAATTTTTTTGATACATTTTAACAACTGATTAACAATATTAAAATTACTCACGGACTATTATTATCCATTTTTGTATAAGTCAACTACCGTGTTCCTCTTTAACTCCCCACCCCTCATTTTTTGACTAAGATTTCAGAGTTAAAGTCATTTTTGATTAACAATTTCAAGATTTTTCAAGGGTTGAAAAATAACTTCCCATAGGGAGTTAACAGAGGGATACGGTATATCTGACGTCTGATAAAACAACAAAGAACGAAACAAACTTTTAGTGCTGTATACCAGGGGTGGTCAAAGATCAGATCGAAATGCCAAATATAGTTGACAAAATAGTCAAATTTTGTATTTAGGTCAAAATTTTGCAGGAATTTGAATGTTATAGTCTTGGATCGCTCAGAATCGCACCCCGGAAAGGCCAAAGTCCACTGAAAGTTGGTTTTTTGGGGGTTTACTAAAAGGGAAGGGGGGTAAACTTTTTGCGAAAATTCGATTGCGCGCATCAGAATCTCACTTTTATCGGCTGAATCGGTGTGAACCACCTTGAACCACCATAAAAACTGGTTTAGAATAGTTAAATGCTGGTTGGGAGTGGTTTAGAGTGGTTCTGAATGGTTCAGGGTTAGATTCTGAGCGATTGAGTCGATCGAACGGCAAATCTGGTTAGCGCAATCGTATTTTCGCAAAAAGTTTGCCCTCTTTAGTAAATTTCTAAAAAAACCAATTTCTAGTGGCTTTTATCCTTTCTGGGCTGGGATTCTGAGCGATCCAAGTCATTTTTAGACTATAAAATTTGAATTCCCGCAAAATTTTGACTATTTTGAAAAAAAATGTCAGATCAGATCGATCTGATCTGATCTGAACTTTGCCCACCCCTGCTGAATATGACCCGGGCACACGATACTTTTTCAGGACTCCAAACCTTATTTATTTTAAATCCTTGGTTGATGAGGTATGATAAAGAGTTGAACAGTCATTGTATCTCAGCCAGTGCTAGGCGATTCTCTGCTCTTGGCTCCGAAATTCTCCTCTCCGAGCCAAGAGCAAGAGCGAAAATACGCCCAAGTTTTTAAACAAATCTGGCTCCCAGCTCTGAAGGTCCACAAAAAGTGGTGCAAAAATGACAGGAGCCAAGAGCAAAAATAATGAGTATAATAAGAGCCTAGAGCAGGAGCGAAAATTTTAAAACTAGGAGCCAAGAGTAGGAACAAAAATTTTGAAATGCACAGCACTGATCTCAGCAACAAAAAATTTATGATTCGGAAATTTCGCCTACTTATCTCAGAATCAAATTTTTTTCGCGAAAGCGGAAACTTTTATATGAAATTACAAAAGATTACGGAAAAAACCGTGAATAACTGTGTTTTTACACGGATTTGACAGCTTTTAATGAAATGCTATACAATCAATAATTACGACGCTTTTTTACACAAAAGCTTACAAGCAATTAACCATAAAAACCAAAACTGCTTCAAAATAACTGAACTAAGTTTTATGAACTAACACACTCTTAAACCAATTTACAGGCGGAGATCCATGCGGTCAACCCATGGACCAAGGGCAAGGCACAGCCCAGCTGGCTAGATGGTATTGGAGTCAACAGCTTCAGTGCTGTCAACCTTTTTTGTATTTCGGCGAGAAAGGCACTCAAAATAACTTTTTGTCCAAGGAAGACTGCGAGCGCTTCTGCTATGGTTAATTTATTGACATAACCAGAATTTTTATCGCTTATAACCAAATAAAACCAACTTATTCATCTAAATTGAATACATTGTGGCCTGGGAAATGAGTTTGGGTAATACTTAATTCTGTCCCCTCATTCCGGGAAAAATGACCCCTAATTCTCTGAAAAATACCCCCTAATCTGAAATTTGAATTTTTTCTTAATTTTTGCGTTTATTTTTCAATTTTTTTCAAACTATCGTGATGCCCGAAATTTAAGCTTTCTATCTAGCTATCAAACACCACTGAATAATTTGAAAAATGTAGAAATTTAGGGGTTTGGAAAAATTAGACAAAAATAAAAGTTACTTCATTCAAACTCCCAAATCTTCACATTTCTGAAATTATTTAATAGAGTTTGACATCTCGTTAGAAAGCTGAGATCCTGGCCTACACGATAGTTGAAAATTTTAAAAAATAAACGCAAAAATTAAGAAATATTATCCAATTTCAAATTAGGGGGCATTTTTCAGCAAATTAGGGGGCATTTTTCAGTAATTAAGGGGAAAAATTAAATCGCACCCAATAAGTTTACTATCTGGCGATCTGAAGGAGGGTCAGGCTTGAACAGAGTTTTACTAGTCAAGACGACTTTTTGAGATTACCAGATTGTGAACGCTTTCTGGGTCACCCTGCTTGTGTTTTAAAATAAATTAACTATTTTCAGTAGAAGTGAATCCGTGTAAATTACCCATCCAAATGCCTTTAGTGCAGTGTGTGCCAGGTCCTGACACTTGTGGGGGGCGTAGAGATCTGTGGTGTCATATTGGAGCTACTCAGCAGACCACTGTGTGCTGTCCTGCAGGTAGTCTCAACTATTATCACCACTAAACTACTTAGTTGATAAAATATTCTCAGAAGCCATAAACCGATGCTCCCAGCCCATGGAACAAGGAGTGGGAAATGCCAAACTAGAAAGATGGTTTTACAACCCCCAAATGGGGCAGTGTCAACCCTTTAGTTATGCTGGTCTAAAAGGCAACCAAAACAACTTCATGACCAGGGACGAGTGTGAATTTAGTTGTTTGCCAAATCCGTGTCCTTCTGGTACAACTTTTTGAAGAAAATAAAAAAGATTTCTGAATACAAAAACTTTAGGCCGTCCAGCCCTAAATTCAGACGGTCGTGCTCAGAGCTGTGCAGTTAGTTCTAGCCTAAGCACTTGTCCCATGAATCATTGGTGCCATATTGGAGTAGACACAACTACGACTGTATGTTGTCCTGACGGTCAGTGGATATTTTTTATGTGGAATTCGAATGTTTACAAAGGATTCTGGCTAGAAAGAAGGAAAGTGGATACACAAAAGGATTTAAATATTTATTGAAACTTCAAGGGAACTTTTCGAACTGTCAATTTTCGGTCAACAACAACCATAGTTCAAAATTATGTTCATAATTGATTTGATTGGTAAAATTTTGAGTATGAGTGGAGTGAAAAACATTTAAAATTTTGAAGAATAAGGATTTTAGCTGTTTCGAGGTATTTCAATGGTAGAGAGCACTTTGCCCTGTTAAAAAATGAAAACACAACATTTTCATCCAAATTACTAGTACGTCACTTTATTTAGCATCTCCAAACCCCTGCCAACTACCAATGTCTTCCGGCGAAGGATCAGCAAATTTGGAGAGATTCCATTATGACCAAGCCACTAAAACATGCAAACCATTCACTTACAAAGGCCTTAAAGGCAATCAGAACAATTACTTGTCTTTGGTATTTCAATGTTTTAAAATTTTTATCTTAAGTCATTTGTGTTTGTTACAGAGAGCGTGTCAATTGGCCTGTCAACCTCTGGACAACCCCTGTATAGGTCAACCAGCAACAAGTTCTTCAGGACAAGTGCTTTTCTGTTCATCTACTAATAAAGACACATGTCCCGTCAACTTTTGGTGCCATTTGGGCGCTAATCCAGAGACCACTGTTTGTTGTCCAGGAGGTGGGTAAAAATTTAAATGTTTTTGGACTAATTAGGAACTAATTTAGCCACAAACCCCTGTTCCGTTCCCTTAGCTCCAGGTACTGGTAATGCTGGTTTGGCCAGATGGTACTACAATCCGGACGACAGAGAGTGTGTCTCCTTCCAGTACAACGGTAAAAGAGGCAATCAGAACAACTTTTTATCGCAGACAGAGTGTCAGAGGACGTGTCCAGGCATGTTAGCCAACCAAACCATAAATATTTTTTATTTTACTCAGCATTTGTAGAGCAGCTGTGCCTTTTATCCATTGACAGAGGGGCTTGTAGTGGTCGGCAGACAAGATATGCTTTTAACAGACAAACCGTAATATTAGATTTTCTGAGTAGTTTAATTGATACCATTTTGGGTTTAGGGTCAATGTGTGGCCTTTGAATACACTGGTTGTGGAGGTCAACATTTAGAACACAAATTTTAGTTTTGCTTATAAACTTTTTTTTAAGGAAATTTGAACAATTTCTTGACAATGGCTGATTGCACGTCTACTTGCGGAGCTGTCGGATTTTAAAACGTAGAGTTGAATAATTGTGTTGTATATTGTGTCAAATAAATGCTGTTTTGCATTCTAAAAATGAATAAAATATTTTTCCGTACAGTTAACTATCGATAGAATGGCTCTCTAAAAAGTGGCTGGAATGCGCAATTGCGCATTGACCGTAATGGCCCCAAATCATGTTTGTTCAACGTTTAGCACCTAAAACGTGCAGAAAAGTGTGTTTTTAGGGCGCTGCCGACCATTTTTGATATTTTTTTTACCAAAATTTTACTTTTGGCCCTGGGAGTAAGGTAAACCGCTTGGAGAAGGTACCTGGATGTCCTATTATTTATTTTTTATTGGAAATGGGCAAAAATAGCCTCTATATGCATTTTCGATCATGAGTCTTGCTCGAAATCATGTGTAAGGTAAGTTTGTGAGCGCATCTCTAACCAATCAAGCCCCATACGCCCCGTTCGGGGGCTTGGAGTTGGGATGCGCACACCCACGTACCTTAGACACAAACCTTTCGAAAGTGACTCTGGATGCATGAAAAAGCATGCATACTAGAGGTTGGCAAAGATCAAAATAGACCAGACCGAGATCAGAGCAGATCAGACCAGACCGCGGCAGACCAGACCGGATAAGACCGGTCTGATTCGGTCTGTTTTTTGTTTAATTTAAAATAATTTTGCGGGAATTCAAATTTTATGGTCTGAAAAATCAATAAATCGATCAGAATCTCAGGCCAGAGTGGTCGAAAGCCACTGAAAATTGGTTTTTTGGGGGTTTACCAAAGGGGGAGTAAACTTTTTACTAAAAAGCGATTGCGCACATCAGAATGGTTATCTGGTGCTCTTAATCTCTCAGAATCTCACTCTGAGCCATTCCAAACCACCTTAAACAATGTCTTTACACCGGTTTGAGGTTTTTGGAATATCTCACAGTTGGATTCATCAAATAACCATTATCAAGTGCGCAATCGCTTTTTAGTAAAAAGTTTACTCCCCCTTTGGTAAACCCCCAAAAAACCAATTTCCAGTGGCCTTTGACCACTCCAGCCTTAGCTTCTGACCCATTTATTGATTTTTCAGACCATGAAATTTGAATTCCCGCAAAATTATTCTAAATTAAACAAAAAAAAAGATCGAACCGAATCAGACCGGTCTGATCCGGTCTGGTCTTGGTCTTTGTCCACCTCTGATGCCACAGTTTCTTCATACGGTGGGCTCCAGTTAACAAAACTATGTTCAAACTCTACCTTTTTGGGGTGTTTAGGTACTCTCTCCAGGTGGTGTACCTTGTTCCCCAAAAGAAAAAAGTCCAATTTTGGTCAAAAAATTTTTTTCAAAAATGGTCCGCCGCGCCCTAAAAACATGTTTCATGTGCTAGAAGACGTTTTAGGTGCTAAAACGTTGAAAAAAAAACATTATTTGGGGCCATTTACGGCCAGTGCGTAATAGTGCAGTTTAGCCTAAAACGTTTATGACCAAAAGTTTATTAAGGTCATTTTTGTGATTGAAAACAGGGTGGCCATATCGTTTTACAAGAAAGGGGGCATGCGATCAAAAAAAGGGGCATTCATAGCGAAAAAGTTCCAAAAAGGGGGCATTTTATAACTTTTCACTACTTAAGCCTTAAAACTGCCCGATAGCATAAATTTCACAAAAATGACACGTTGAGCAATTGAATTTTTATTCAACGACAGAAAAAAACAATCGAATCATTTAGCATCCCTAAGCAATCGTTCATTTAAAGTGTGAAACAATAAGATCAAAGTATGAACCAAATTAATTTACTGACTTCCTTCAGGCTTTCCTCTTATTGTTTTACATTTTGATAAGATAATGCAATAAATGATACTCCATCAGAAACTAGTATCGCTGAGCTACCTGTTGGTGTTATAACCGTGCAAAAAAAATTTTGAGAGAAACCGACAAAACCAAAATTTGTTGTGAGTTCTTGGGTAAGCGTTTTTGCAAGTTTTTCGTTTTTCGAGTTAATGTTTCCTTACGTACGATTGATCTTCTTTTTGCAGATGCAACATTCCGCTTCGAACGCTGAGATCTTTGTGTAAAGGCCGATATTCCAAATAGCGTTCATCTAGAAATAGTCGCCAGTATATAAGATGAAATGGAGGAATCTATAAACATAAAAACAAATAATGATCGAATAAGCAAAATTTCTTCAAAAAATAGAATTCAACAAATTTTGTTTTCATGAAATTGCCTACTTTTAGGACGGAATTTTTTTGAAAAATGACTTACGGAATTGGGCAAAAAAACGGGAACGGGACCGGGATTTTGGGACATGAGCGGGCGGGATAACGGGACGGGATTTGGGGCCAAAATCAGGGCGGATGGAACGGGATCCCGTACGGGATCTCATCCCGTTTCCACCTCTAGTCTAAGTTCAAGATAAGATTTGATGGGAAATGCGTAAAAACAAAACGGTTCAAAAAAAAAACCTGCTGGTGCCCACCTTTATTTGCAGTGTGATAGGCGTGTTTTTTAAAGTACCTAATCGCCATCTAATACGACTCATTTTGTAATACTTTTACATGTATAAAAGTGGGCATTCAGCTCCCTTCAAAGAAAGCTAACTTTTTCCATTTCAGGGACTTTCTTTCTTGAATAACCTACTCTGTGCAGATGTATTTTGGCTTGGTCACCAGTGCAGAGGGTTTAGTCTATTGATTTTTCTTCTATTTTGTTGCAATTGATCAGATTTATAAAAAAAATTATTCTAATAATCGATCTTTTTTTTGAAACAAGACTACGGTTTTCATTTTTTGCTGAATTTCCATACTTCTTCTAAATCGCCTTTTTGTTTATGAAAAGACACCCATACTTTGCACTATAAATACATCAGTTTTTATGGGTACTGGAGCGGGGCATACACTGGCTGAACTATTGGTCTTTTTGATCAAACCATCTTTATTAGAAGCGCTGTGACTGCACACTTCTTTGCCTCGTACTGTCACTTCCAAAAATGCAAACACCTAAAATATTTTCTATTCTTCAAGTATATTAAAACTTTAAATAAAAACCTCTATGAAACAGTAAGCAGTGATCGTAGGCCAAGTCATTAGCCAGTGAAATATACTCCTCAGAAATGCAGTTCCATCTTTTTGATTACCCGGAAATACAGCTTCTGCTAGGTGATTAACTAGAAATACACAAAAGAACCAAAAGTATTGGAGGGCAAACATTCCCAGCAGAATCCAATGGAAAATAGTTTCATCGGGTAAAAATAACCCCTTGGTGGGGTGATTGACTAGAGTGAGCATTTCTATGGTCTAAAATATTCACTTTTTATCAAAAAGTTCACCAAATAACTAACAGCAATAGGTGCTACAATAGAGTAGATAGAGCCTATGCACAGCACAAACCCGTAATAAAATATAAACCTAGAAAAATTTGGATCATTTGTTTGCTGGTCAATACAAGAGAAAATTTACCTGATTGCCCACATTAGCGAGACTCCAAAAGGCAACCTTTTAGATTTGATCATAAAATAGTGGAACACTTCAGCTGCCCCAATGGTCCAGCGCCGGATTTGGCGGGCCCATTCGTAAAGCTCTTTTATATAGTTTGAACCTGTAGAAGAATTTAGCTTGAAAATCAAGCATTGTTGAAAGCTAACCGCTGGTGGGACCACTTAAAGTAGCCACTGGAATGACTCGGATAATGCACTTTTGCCCTACTGCACAAGTCCAGCGAATTAGGGCTATAATATCATCCATCTATAAGATTAATTTTGATTTGGCTATTAGCAAAAGTAATTAGTCTACCTGATATCCAGGGTGAGTGTATTCTCCGTCTTCAAACAACTTCAAAGTTAGTGAAAAGACGGACATTGTGTTAATATTCCATGGAATTAGATAGCCCATCATAAAGAATGACCGCAATAATCCAGTGACTCTTACAAAAAAGGGAGATTTGTCCAAATTGATGCAGTAGAAAAGAGGTGATTGCCACACTGTTCTATTTCGCTGCTAAAAAATTGGGCAGGAGCAGCTTGCGACATTTCAAATTGCGACAAATTCAAATTGCGACAAATCAAATTGCGACAATTCAAATTGCGACAATTCAAATTGCGACAAATTCAAATTGCGACAAATCAAATTGCGACAATTCAAATTGAGACAATTTCAAATTGAGACAATTCAAATTGCGACAAATCCAAATTGCGACAATTTTAATTGCGACGAATTTTAAAAAATCTCTCAATGAGGTCTTTCAACAAAAACACTACTTGAGGTTCCCTGGTCAGTCTATTTTCCTCAAGCGACTGTGAATCCTTTGATCCCAAGAGGTTTTCCATGTCGGAATTGACGAGCGATGGCTTTAAATATACTGTTATGTTTTGAAAGCTTACAAATTTTTGTTGAGTTGGTTTTCATTGAAATTGATTAACTAATTGGCTCTGAGGTCAGGTTAGTGTTGTTATGCTGTTCGTTAGTATGTATAAGACTTCTGCTCGACTCTTCTATCTCGATCCCTCTGCTACATATATCAAATTTTAACACCACCAAAAGACCATTTCAACTTTTATTCATCAAAAATTAAATCATTGCAACAAAATCAACACAAGCAGACAATATTAATAATGAGATCTAATGTCCTGATATTTTTCCAAATGTGCAGCAATTGAAACGAGGAATTCTATACGGGTCACCAAAACTCTGAGCCTCCTGACGAGCATGATTGACCTGAAATAAAAGATAGAAAACCGGGAAATATGGACATGACGTAAGACTAACCAAGGTGCGAGAATCGGCGATCAGACCAGCGAAAGTCGTAGCTAGATATAACAAAAATAGATAACGCTAATTTTCCAACTCTTACCAATGTGATCATCCACCTTGGAAATCTTATTTATCGAATCGTTGACGAGTAGACTTGATGTCGCACGCTTCTCAGCAGCCAAGACCACACCAGCCTTAGTTCGAATACCGATGCTTGTAGCTCCCAACTAAAATCAATTGATTTGACAAGACATATGAAAACCTGGCATTCAAACTTACTTTGACTGTTTCAATAGCATACTGACTTGAAAGAGGCGACCCTCTGGCGAGAAAGTGTTCACTCCGCGATCATATTCACTTCGAGTCAGAAACATTTCGCGAGCCTACAAAAGACATAAAAACCGTAGTGTCCGTTTGGTGCGTAGGAAACTTGTCATCGGATATCTATTGCAGAAGCCAAGCAGATTTCCCCTCTCAGTGTAATAGTTGTCCATATCTAGAAGATCAAAATAAAAGTTACAATAGAAACACGTTGAGCGGAAGCATATTTAGATAAAGGAACTATTCAAGACTCGGACTTTATAACTTTCGCAATTCGAATTGTCGCAATACGAATTGTCGCAATTTGAATTTGTCGCAATTTGAATTGTCGCAACCTGATTTTGTCGTAATTTGAATTTGTCGCAATTTTAATTGTCGCAATTTGAATTGTCGCAATTTGATTTGTCGCAATTTCAATTTGTCGCAATTTGAATTGTCGCAATTTGAAATGTCGCAAGCTGCTCCTGCCCAAAAAAATTAAGTTTTGAATATTTTTATAAAATAGTAGAGATTCTTATTCAATTTAAATACATAGGTGAGATCCAAGGTGGTGATTTTTTACCAGAATGTGACCACCGTATTTCCTCTAATAAGGCGGCCCCCTAAATTCGAAAAAACATGTTTGTGGCATTCTGTTTTTGGCCCATTTTTTGAAAACTTCTATTATGCAAGTTACCACTCCTTTTGTGGCTCATCTCACTGGCTACAAAATGGGTGGTAACTTGCTGAGAGAACTCTTAAAAAAAAATGAGTCAAAATCACAATGCCAAGAACACGATTTTGAACGCAATGGGGGCCGCCTTATTAGAGGAAATACGGTTGATAAATATGACTCGAACAGGCTCAAGGTTTATGACCAGTCCATTCTAACTTTTAGTTATTAAATATTTTAGCTCACATTTGGATTAGTCTTCCAGTAGTCTTCCTCAAGCGCATCAAAATATCGTTCCCCAAAAACAGTGTCACAATCTCCAGTAGTGACCAGAACAAGCATGAATTGGTTAATAACGTTTTCTGTTCTTAACTTTTTGACTGAAGCCCTAGCAGAGTAGTTAAAGTTAGAACATTTTCCGGGAATGTCTCCTAGAAATGTAACTGACAGACCTGTTACTCATGTATTTTGAATGTAAACTAGAAAATTTTTGTTCGTGAGTACAAAGAATTTCGGTCTGAAAACTAGAGAGCAAAAATAGCAACTGAACCTTACCCCTACCAAGACAATTAAGCTCTACTTCCACCAGCTAAACGAGACCGCTAATGCTAAGTTCACAATGAAGAGGCAAAGTGAGCGCTTTTTAATTTTTAGATCTAAAATTTCTTGTAATTTTTTAAAGTTTTAGTACCAAATTTTAGCCCTGATGTCAGCTACATTTTGGTACCAAAACTTCTAGAAAAATACAAAAATTTCAAATCTAAAAATTAAAGCGCTCACTTTGCATCTACATTGTGAACCTAGCCTAAATGAGCGACAATAGAGAACGTTTTTCGGAACAAAAAAGCGTTAAATTAAAAATTTGACCAATTCGAAGTTACATTCAACTAGTGAGGGAAGGGTTTAATTGGATGGTGGGGGTAAAGTTCACTTTAGAAAACTTTGGCGATAACCTTGTTTTTTTGGAAGGGAATTAAATGCGCACCCACCCGGCTGAAAAGCCAGATGGGTGCGCCAAATTTTCCAGTAAAAAGCTTAAATGAGCTTAAAAATTTCACGTATATTGCTTTGAATCGACCTCGGTGTCATAGAATTGTTGTCGTTGAAGTGTCGCCAGTTGTTGACCAGATGGGTGCAACGAAAACTCGTTTTTAAACGAAAACTCGAAATTTTTTACGAGTCGAGTTCAACTCGAAATGACAACTCGAAACTCGAAAAATTTCGAGTTTCGAGTTTTTTTCGAGTTCAACTCGACTCGACAACCCTAAATATCACCAAAAAAATAGTTTTTAGTTTGGTTCAAAAATATGAATAAATTAAAAATAAATTTACCAGGCAAATTTTTTGGGTGAATGGTAACAATAAATCGCTCGAATTTAGAACAGAAAAGATCTTGCAATTCTTGAGATTTCTGAAAATATTAATAAAATGAAAAGCAGTAGTTAAATTGTGAAAAGGGCTACTCTGTCTTTGTCGGGCGTGCCTTCTTCCAAACCTACAAAGGCACAAATTTTAAGCTGAGCATCAGGCTGGGAGGCAATACTATTCAGTGTATCAATCATTAAAGCCAAGGGTTCTTTGTAAAATGAAATTCCGACCAAGTGTTTCACTACTTTTTCTGAAGGATTCAACTAAAAAAAATTATTTGAAAAATTATCTCGCTAACCAGCCACTCCGCTAACCCGCCACTTTCGATAACCCGCCACCTTTAGCCTGATTTGGTTGGCCGACCGACAAAACAAAGAAACTTTATACGCGCTAACCTGCCACCTTGTTAACCCGCCACTCTCGATAACGCGCCACCCCTCAAGTTATTTAGCTCAAAAAATTATTAAAAAAGGTCAAAAATTTGCAATTTCGACATGCCGACTTCAAAACTGACAATGAGCCATTAGTGGAAGAAGAATAAGACGAAACTGTGGATGATCTCCTCCTCGGCTAGTCCGTATTCAATATTTTGATAAAATAAAACAGCCGTAGGGGAAGACCACATGCAGATCGACGTCACGGCTTTGTTTTTATCTTCAGGAAATTGTGAAAGAGGTGACAACAGAAGACAGCCAGATGGTCGAAAGTGATAGTATTACAGTCAAACTTCGATATAAGACCACCTCGATATAAGGCCACCCTCGATATAAGACCACCTCGAGACCGGTTTGGTTGGATTTACCTTGATTACAAGGAAGCTTACCCTCGATATAAGACCACCTCGATATAAGGCCACCTCGATATAAGACCACCTCGAGCATGATCCCTTCCAAGAAACAAAACCTCGATATAAGACCATCTAGCTTGTAGTTTTAGTTATTTCGATGTCAACTCCAAAAAAGCGTAGCGCTGTAACGTTGGAAACAAAGAAGGCGGCTAATCAAACGAAGCTCGCGGAACAGTTCAACCTTCCAAGGGAGACGGTCAAAAATATCCTGAAAAACAAAGAAGCGATTCTCGGAGCAATGGACAGTGGCAGCCAAGCAAAGAGGGCAAGACTTAAGACAGGCAAGCATGATCAGATGGAAGAAGCGCTTATCGTGTGGCACAAACAAGTCAGAAGTCAAAATATTCCGGTTACCGGCGAGTTGACAAAGGTTAATGCATCTGTTTTTTCTGTTGTATTTTTAGTTTATGGATCGAACTTTAGGAAAAGGCACTGGCGATAGCGGCTCAGCTGGGTATTGTTGGATTTGAAGCGAGCAACGGTTGGCTAGAGAAATTCAAAGACCGTCACGGAATTCGTTTCAAGACTGAGCAAAAAGAAGCTGGAGCAGTCGGTGTTGGGTCTCTCAGGGATTGGCAGCTTCAAATTCTACAAGACTCTTTGGCTTCTTTTTCGAGCGATACATCTTCAACGCTGATGAGACTGGTCTTTTCTGGCAACTTCTCCCTAACAAGACGATGGCGATGAAAGGTTGGTTATGATTTTGTTGTTGTGACATATGCTACATATCCCTATGTACACAGGTGATAGGTGCACTGGCGGAAAAAAAGTAAAGAACGAATCACTGTCCTCGTCTGTGCAAATATGTCCGGGACCGAAAAACTGCCGCTATTAGTCATTGGGAAGTCGGCCAAGCCAAGATGTTTCAAGAACGAAAAAGTGCTGGTGGACTATGAAGCCAACAAGAAAGCTTGGATGACTGGTGCCATCTTTGAATCGCAATTGAAGAAGTGGGACAGGAAGCTCAAGGAAGATGGCAGAAAAGTTCTTCTCTACTTGGACAACTGCAGCGCTCATTCAAAGCCTTCGCTCGACAATATAACGCTGAAATTTTTCCCACCAAACACTACAGCAATGTCGCAGGTTAGATTCACATTTCTAAAATGAAAATTGAACAATTAAAATTATAGCCTATGGACCAGGGTGTTATTCAAAATCTGAAGGTCCATTATCGAAAGCTTGTTCTTCGTTGGCGAATCAGTGAAATTGAAGCAGGCAAGGACTACAAGCTGAATCTGCTGGTCGCACTCCATCTTCTTCGCAGATCTTGGACACAAGTGACCGAAACAACGATCAAAAACTGCTTCAGACATGCGATGTTCATCCACAAGGTAAATCCATATTAGATTCTCATGAATCTATGAAAGATTCTATTTTTAGGAGTCCGAATTGACAGGCGAAACTGAATTGCTAGATAAAGTCGGAGGCACTGGCCAAATCGAATTAATGTAAGAAGGATTATCAGATGCATGGAATCAGTTGCAAGAACTTGGAGGTATCGATGCCGAGGCTGTATTGCAGGACTTCATCAATGTCGACGATTTGGTGACAACTTGTAGGTTTTGTTAATCATGGCCATAGCCATAGATCATGTTGTTTTGTAGGTGGTGCTCTTTCGTTGGCTGAAATCGTGGACGATGTAACAATGGAAGAAGATGACGTTGCCAGCGAAAGCGAAGCTATGGATGAAGAGTTCGTGGAAATTTATCAGCCGCCGATCAGCCGTCTCGATGCTCAAACCGCCTTTGGAATCATTCGTCAATACATGGAAGAGAATGCTGCTGATGCTACCGTGCTCCGTCATACCGATGCTCTGGATGACTACTTCTATCAAGAGCGCCAAAAGAAACAAAAGCAGCCGAAGATCACAAACTTCTTCTCGTCAAACCGTTAATATGTTTTGTTGTACTGATATGTTACTGTTACAAGAATAAAACAAGCTCTCATTTAAAATTTTGCATCAAGACCTCGATATAAGACCACCTTATACGATTATTTGTCTCAAAAACTCGATATAAGGCCACTCTTGATATAAGACCACCTCGATATAAGACCACCTTGGAACCGGTCCCCAGAAGTGGTCTTATATCGAGGTTTGACTGTACTGATATGTTACTGTTACAAGAATAAAACAAGCTCTCATTTAAAATTTTGTATCAAGACCTCGATATAAGACCACCTTATACGATTATTTGTCTCAAAAACTCGATATAATGCCACCCTTGATATAAGACCACCTCGATATAAGACCACCTTGGAACCGGTCCCCAGAAGTGGTCTTATATCGAGGTTTGACTGTAACATTAAAGAAGAAGATGTCGACTAAATTATGATTTGATAGTCTTTTCTCGCTAACCCACCACCCCGCTAACCTGCCACTCTAAGGGCGGTCCCTAGGGGTGGCGGTTTAGCGAGAGTGGACTGTATCTAGACTTTTTTACATAAATGTTTGAAAATGCTATAATAATCCAACCTTTTGCAAATCAATAGTGTGCCTAGCATATCTCCTCAGTTTGACCAGTATCCTAATATTGTTCACCAATGCGACAAACCACAAAAAATGCAGCACAAAAATAACCGCCAAAACTAATTCCATGCATGCAATTCTAATCTCAGCAATCAATGGGATCCATACAGGTGATGTCAAAAAAAGTAAAATTAAAAAAGTGAATAAAAGGTTCCAGCGAATATAATTATTAGCTGGTTTGGCTAGACGTCCTCGATAAGTTGATAGCCTAGACTTTTGGAATGTTAACCTTTTGATAAAAATGTGTAATAGATCAAAACTTTTTACCTGTTACGTGAAAAGTTAGCAATTTTTTGGGATCTAGTTTTCCAACTCGATACTCGACTAGAATGATCAAAGGTCGAAGCTTTGGTAATCTTAGTTTTGGTTGTGTTGGATTTAGCATTGGCATTGATTTGTTGAAGCTCTTCCATGACTAATACCTCATAAGTATGACAATGTAATAAATAAAATTGCTGAGTGATGACAAAAAGGTTGATTACACCCAGCTGGATTTAAATTGCACTGGGCAGAACTCTGATTTTTACAGTCTTTTATATATGACTTTTTATATGAAAAAGCTGTGTTAAAATTTGCTTACTGATCTGTAGTTTGTATTTGGAATCAAGTAGAATGGCCATCATTCTATCATTTCAGGTAGGATCGCCTTAACCACCCCCATATGCAACACCTTTGAAAGTGAACGAAAAGAACACCCCACCTTTGTTTGCTTTCCTCCTTTTTAAATTGCTTACAACAACTTGTGAAACTGACAATGAATGTTTGAAATTTTTTATTCTCGATCTTTTTTGTGTCAAAAGTCACATTTATGTTGTAGTCTGATAAATTTAGGTCTTTGTAAATTTTTAAAATTAGTCACACATATTTCTTTGATGGGATTGATTTTGATAATCTTTTTTTTGCTAAATTACACTTATTGAATGTGTAATCGAAATTTTTGTAGCTTGATGACAAAGCTTATTTATTGCATTATTAGACGTCATCTAGTCTAGTCTGTTTGCAGATTTTTTCTTAAAATAACATTTTTGTGTGACCCTTTTGAAAATAAACTAAAAGGGTCTAGCCTAAGCAGGGTCTTTTTCTTTGCGAACACTTCACAAACACATGTCTTAAGTTTACAATTTTGTAGTTAAGTAGCATACCGTAATTCCTCTAATATAAGACCCCCCCTTTGATTCAAAATCGTGTTCTTGGCATTGTATTTTTGACCCACTTTTTGAAGAATGCTCTTATGCAAATTACCACCCATTTTGTAGCCAGTGAAATGAGCTACAAAATAGGTGGTAATTTGCATAAGAGCATTCTTCAAAAAGTGGGTCAAAAATACAATGCCAAGAACACGATTTTGAATCAAAGGGGGGGTCTTATATTAGAGGATTTACGGTACTTTATTTAATCATGTCTTTTGAGGTGTGGAAATCGTTTGCTAATTACCGTATTCTCTCTAATAGACGGGCCCCGTCTGAGGGGGGTTGAAAAATAGACGGGCGCTCTCTATTAGACGGGCCCTCTCTAATAGAAGGGCCCCTAAAGGCATGTTACCCATACTAATTCAATAACCCAAAAAATCGTTCGAATTTGCACGTTTTTAAGTAATAAGTTTGTTTGTAGAAATTAGTTTGTATTTCGGCTTCGAATCAGTCATGTTCTGCACATTCATAGACTATCGTCTATTAAATACCCACTATCTTCGATAAATTTAATGATAAGCTGCTACTGGCTTGGAAGAGGACAACTGGGATGATTGACGAGCTCTGATGGCTGTCTACCTGCATTTGAACATTAGATGCTTGAAAAAGACTACCGAAGAGGGTCCTCACCGAGTCATTGAAGTCATGTTGGATTACTAATTCAACTGATCTCAGTGAGGACAATAAGATGCACTGCTTCGAGAAAGATATTCCAGTGCCTACTGGTAGACGCAATTTGTGAATGGTGCGAGAAGAAAAGAAGCTTTCTGAGATAATGAACAAATAGACTTTGGTGAAGAAGAAAATATATTCCATAATAGTAATGCGTTCATTGAGTGTTTAATTGTTTGTTTGAGTACTTGATAATATGTAAATTTTGAAGTGCGAGAAAGTTTGGTGACAATGTTTTTAAGTTCTGATGGCCAAATTCTTTTCGGGGAGAAACATTTTATGCATCGAAAAATAGACGGGGCCTCTCTATTAGAAGGGCCCTCTCTAATAGACGGACCCCCTCTGAGGGGGTTGAAAAATAGACGGGCCGGCCCGTCTATTAGAGAGAATACGGTAACTGACAAGAATTATACGAATGTGGTGAATTATCGCTTCATTATATGAAGACTGTTCTGGACTTGACAGTGTACATATAGTCGAGTGGCTAAAGACGAGTTGGCTCTATTTAAGAAGAGGTACCATTTTTTGCCTTGGTCCCCCCTATTGATTTTTTTTGTAAATTTTATTGATAACACACCATCGACAATTCCAAGATAACAATTCAACTGCTTAGCTAATCATATATTTTCCCCATCTGATGAAAGAACACCTTCAAAACATTCAATTTCTTAGCCCTGCAATTCTGACGGAATACTGCTTAAAAAAATGGTACCTCTTCTTAAATAGAGCCGACGAGTTCCCTCACACTCTAAGGCTAGAAGCCTAGAGAGAGCGACTTTCAAATAAGTTCTGAAATGAAATGTATATTAGAACAAGGATTCAAAGTTATTAGATTTTCTGTCGGTTTGCGCACTGAATAGTTATGTGTGGTGAATGGTAGTTTTGAAAAACTATCTGAACTATGAACTGTAAATTTTATCAAATTATGTTAAAAATTTAAAACAATGTTAAGTTATTATGTCTTTGAGCAAGGGCAAACACTTATTGACACCAGTCTCTGAGCTAGTTGGACACAGAGGAAAATCATCTTTTGAAATCTTGTCAAAAATTTTCACAGGCGAAGTTCCATTGCAAACTGCTAGGCATTTTCTGAAACAATAACATTTTATGTTTTTTTAGAGCGAGAGGTTAAGATTTAAACAAAATAAATCTGAAAAATTTTATTTTAAGCTAACTTTCTATCTACCTAATGCTGCTTTCAAAATTTTCTATTTTATTTATTGTTTTTCAGGATCTCACTTGTCTACTAAGTGCAAAGCGTCCTGATTTGCCTTAAAAGGCTCACCCAAGAAGTCAAACAATTTTGAAACAAGTATATAAGGAGTACATATACATGTATAACCAAAAAATGGTTAATAAAAAACACGGAATTTTTTTTTAAATACCGTATTTTCTCTAATAGGCCGACAGTCTCTAATAACCCGACACCCCAAAATGATGATTTTGATAATTTGTCATAAAAATTTCATCGTTTTTTTTTCAGCTGCTAAAATGTGTGAAAATAATTTTGTAGATCTTTCAAATGTCGAGGATGAAATCGAAGCAAGCAGGCCAAGAAAACTGAATGCCTATGCAAACAAATTCAAGCTCAAAGTGATCACGCGGAAGCTATTTTCAACAATGATGAGTTGAAAAAAATTCGGAATTAGCCGCAGCCTTGTTATTGATTGGCGCAAAGTCAAGGGTCAACTCAAGTTGTAAAGGCATTCGTTATATCATATCTGATGTTTTGTTGTATGGCTATAGTGAAAGGTCTATAATCGGCAAAAGAAAAAAGCAGTAGAACAAACGGCAGTGATTCCCGCAAGACCTAAGAAATATTTTCAAGTCAGACATGGTTTAGATTTTGGTTTCACATTTTTCGTTCAGGCACCAGATGTCTTGTGGAATGGGCCGTTCAAAGCCAAAATTCAAGAACTCTACAGCAACTGGATTGTGAATGAAGAGAGAATAGAATGGACTACCGGATGTTTCTGTGGACGTTTACTTGGAATGGATATGCATCGCTTGGGAGTTGTTGAGCAAGGAAATGGTTGCAAAGTCATTCAAAGATAGAATTAAAAAATTATTCGCAAAAACGATCTTATTCACTTCTTTAAAGAACGCCGACAAGTGACAGAGGGCCTACTGATCCTTCAAGATGCAAGAGCTTGACTGGACATTGAGCGGAAAAATGCGCGTGAAATCTATGCATGGCAAGATAAAAAAGAACGGCTTCCAAACTGATGACAGTATTGATTTGGAAATAGATGATTGAAGTTGAATAATTGTTTCGGTTGTTAACCATTTTGAATGAAATTCTTACATTTGTTGACTCTTTTCAAAAAATTTTGATCGAAATAATAACCCGACAGTTTCTAATAACACGACACCCTTGAGGGTGATTCGATTATAACCCGACATGTCGGCCTATTAGAGCAAATACGGTATCGGTATTTTACATGGAGATTTTTTAAAAAGTAATAGCTTCTCGCTATTAATTGATTTCCCCAGGAAAATTAATGACATTAATGAAGCTATTTAGGAGTTCTACGATTAGAAACACAAAAGGTTCGATTAAAAGCCTAAAAAATTTTCACTAAAAATGAAAGGCGATCACAAATTTCAATTTAAAAATTGAACTAAAACTTTTTTAAAGATTTCTGTGTTTTTTATTCATATGTATTTATTTTTTGATTACCGTATATTCTCTACTAACTATAGCGCTGTTTTGTGTCTATGGGTCACAAAAAATGTTAGGGGTGTTCAGATGATCAGATCGAAAATCTGTTTGCACCATTCGACTCAGCGTGGTCGACTTACTGTCTGAAGAAATTATGAAAAGTTGGGGTCGTCTGTCTCAAAAAAAGTTATGGCCACTTGAAAGTTTGGTCAAAAACCATAGGGGGGACCAAGGCAGTCTGGAGTGAATTTAGTTTCGTTTCAGGACCAGGACATGGTCACAGGTTCAAATCCTGGTGGTAGCATGTATGATTTTTTTGACTTAGCAAGTACCTTACGCAGGTCCTCGGCGCCTACGAATTACCACATCTGTGCAAAAACATATTCTAGTATTCTCTACTAAAAGGTCATTCTTACATTTTTGATCGAAGATTTCAGAGTGGAGACCATTTTTTATTGACAATTTTCCGAATTTTTAGGTTGAGATAAAACCGCCATGTATCCATTCCGTTTACATCAAAATTATCGGGAGGATGCACCCCCACCTCAATTCTAATATCTTAAGGTATACTGAATTAAAATCTTGACTAATATTTCCTGAGCTTAGAAAAAATTCAACAAAAACGAAGTAAATTCACTTACTCAATAACTCCGTTTTCCAAGCAACAAGCTTCATTATCCACTTCTCCATTGACGCATTCAATCAGTGCGCTCAGCTGCTTCTCTATCCCATCTGGAAAATGGCCATGTATGTAAGCGTTGCGCATCATACTGGAAAAGTTAGTCTCTTCAATGGGGAATTCCACTCCTTTGCTAGCCAAACACTCAGTCACATTCAGCTGACCACAGCAATTGCAGCAAATTAATAATAGGCATGTAAATGTCAGAACAATAGATTGAAAGGGCATTTCGAATACAAATAAAGCAGCCATTCAAAGATTAGAACCCAATATTTGTGTCTTTAAGTAACAATTTTAACGTGTAAGGAATAAATACATAAATTTAAAGTAACAGACTACTGCTAGCCAGTTTCTTTGATTGTTTTTTATAAAAGTGTGAAATGCATTAAACAAATCGATACCCGACATTTGTTATGCTAGTTTTTTTGTTGTGTCAGTTGATTGGTTTGTTTAAAGCACATGGCTGGCTAGTTTTTTTTCTGATAACAAAAGTTGGCAGCATCAAAAAAAGTTTTCGAAAAACAATTAAAGTAAATTTTCCAACCAACGTTGACAAAAGTATGCAGGCCATTTTTCGAGAAAAATCTCATAGTTTTCAAAAATTTTGTTCTCAAATTTTTAATTTTCATTCATTTGTCTTGGACGGAAAACTCTTTTTGACGAGAGTTGGCATTGCATAAACATTTTTCATTTGTCTCATAAACCATTCTTAGAGTAGATTTTCGCCGGGCACGAATTTGATGCCAAAAATTGTATGTTTCGGCGCTATTTGTTAATTTTTACATAGAATTGACTTCTATAGTCGTGATTGCTGAATATCTTTGGTTTTATTTTTCAACTTCAGCTATCCGATGCCAAAAAAGAAGAGCCAGAAGCAAGAGCAAGAAGAAGCGCGGCGCAAGAAGGAGCGAGAGGGGCTGGCGACGAAGCGAGGTTCGCAATTTTGATTTTTGTTTAACCCTAAGTTGAGGATGTGGCCTTAACCACGTGCATACCCCACAAACACCAGAATGGGACCTAAACCACGTGGATAACCTTCAACCACCAGGATAGGGCCCAAATCACCAGGATAGAGATCGAACCACAAGGTAAGTACCCGAGTAGGAGGGTTGGCGTGAAATTTGCAGGCAGGCACCCAGGAAGAGGGTAGCCAAGACGGGGGTATCCAAAGAAAGGGTAATCAGGGGGTATATGGTGGATTAATATTCATCAAACTTTCAAAATACGATAGAGGTGCCGATAGGCACCTGCTGTCCCTAGTAATTAATAAGTAGTATTGAATTCAGAGCTGTTGAAGTTGAAACACTTATTTCTGGTAATATTTGTATAATGCAAAGAAACTAGGGTTCTGCTCTAGAATCGGGTGCCAAAAAACAGCATGATCCCCCCTGTTGTTTTTGGGACCAAGCTGTTTTTTTGGCACCCGATTCTAGAATACAGGGTGGCCCAAGAAATTTCCCTGATTTAAAAAGCTCATATCTTTTTGTAGGAGCCACAATTTAAAATTCTCGGCGCTACTTAAATCAATTTTTTTTAAAGTGTTTCCAAACACCCTATATCGCAGGGCTTCGAATCGTACTTTTTAAAAAGATTTGTACTTTTTTTGGGACCCCAAATCTTTTCTTTTTTGAATGTACTTTTTAAAAAGATTTGTACTTTTTTTTTGAGAAATGTACTTTTGTGTACTTTTTTTTCCAAATCGGCGCCAAAAAATCAAAGAAAAGGGCAACTGTTTCAAAATTTTTGCCTGCGGCGCAGTTCTTCGTTCATATTTTCACTTGTGTTTTCATTTTGTATTCAAATTATGAAAATTACAGCGCTAATCTCAATCGCGATGTCTCAGCCAAGAAGAAAGAATGTGTACAAGGCCAATTTCGCCAAGGGATTCAACGGGATCCGCGAGGGAAGGACGACTTTCACGCTTTCTGTATCCCGTGCAAAGATGAGATCAATCTGCAAAGCAGCGATCTCGCAGCATCAGCAGAAGCCAAAGCACAAGGAAAACGCCAAGGCTGCTAACACTACAAGGTTTCTTTTGCTTTGAATGATTTGTTATTGGTTTATCTTTTCAGGGCTCTATCAAACTTTCTGCCGAGCCGAAGTGCGCCGAGTACCAACGATGACAAGACTGCTGCCGCTGAAGGAGCCTGGGCTTTCCACGTCGCGACTCACAACCAAGCATTCTCCTCGACCGACTGTTGCTCTTCAGACGCTCTTCCGCACAATGTTCTCAGATTCCGAAGTGGCCAAGAAGTTCGGATGTGGACGAGACAAAACTCAAGCAATTCTGAAAGGTTTTTCCTTTTTGGGATTCCTAGGCGATTCTTTATCTTCTTAATCCTTAGGCGTGTTGGCTCCGTACTCGGTGGAATATTTGCTGAAGGAACTGGGTAAGCAGCCGTTCTCTATCTTCTCTATCATGAATAACAGAGAACTTCGAAATAAAATTCAAGGTGGTGAAAATGGAATGACACAGTGTTTGCATTGATTTATTTGTTTGAAACTGTTCCGAAATGTACAAATCTCAAAAATAAGGTCACAGCATCCAGAGTCACTTTCAGTGATTTGCGTCTAAGGTATGTGGGTGTGCACATCTCAACTCTTTATGCATCCAGAGTCACTTTCGAGTGATTTGCGTCTAAGGTATGTGACATCTCAACTCCAAACCCCCTTTATGCATCCAGAGTCACTTTCAGTGATTTGCGTCTAAGGTATGTGGGTGTGCACATCTCAACTCCAAACCCCTTTATGCATCCAGAGTCACTTTCGAGTGATTTGTGTCTAAGGTATGTGGGTGTGCACATCTCAACTCCAAACCCCCTTTATGCATCCAGAGTCACTTTCGAGTGACTTGTGTCTAAGGTATGTGGGTGTGCACATCTCAACTCCAAACCCCCTTTATGCATCCAGAGTCACTTTCGAGTGATTTGCGTCTAAGGTATGTGGGTGTGCACATCTCAACTCTTTATGCATCCAGAGTCACTTTCCTTGTGTCTAAGGTATGTGGGTGTGCACATCTCAACAAACCCCTTTATGCATCCAGAGTCACTTTCGAGTGATTTGCGTCTAAGGTATGTGATCTCAACTGGAAAGGAGGCTTGGAAAGTACCTGCGAGTGAATCCGAGCGACACTCTTGTTAATATATGCATAGCGAGACTCTTTTAGCACAGTCCCAGTGATAAAAACCAGGTAGAATATTCTAAAAAGGGTATCCTGGTACCCCCAAAAGTCAAAATTTTCAAAAAATATTTTTTTCCGGAAATGGTCTTCCGCCACTTAAAAGGGACAGTCCTTAAGGTGCCGAGTTATCGAAGCGTCACTTTACTTTATTTCTTTTCTGGCTAACTAAATTTAGTTAAACTAAGGTATCGGTTTATTGCAAGTGCCGGGTTATCGAGGTTTGACTGTAATCCTAAAACTAAGCTTTACTTAACAGAAAGTTAATTAAAAACCACTTAAAGTACTACTAACCAATTGTAAAATGTAAAAATTTAAAGGGCTTGAGTGCAATAAAATTTCCAAAAGTAGTATTTATAAAACAATATTTAGGATTCCCGCCAGTCATTTACTTAGCTCTTAACAAAACCTTAAGATATGATTCTAAAAGATTACTCTATAAATTACTGGATCTGCATTTTAAACTTAAGTTAATCAAAGGAATGTTTACAAAATCTAGCGCTTCTTCAATCAGAATATTTCCAGTGTCGATTAATTCAGAGTTGTTCTTTGCGAGAAATTCACCTTACATAAGTGCTCAATTTTACATTGTGTATATTTATTCTATCATTATTATTTACTAACAAATTTGTGTTACTAAATTTTTTTGAGTTTTTATAGTATTTCATAGCAATTAAAAATTTTAAAAAATAGATCACGAAAATTCTTATGAATTAATTATCTGTATCTTTTCCGAATTAAAAGTACAATAAAGCTGGACTTAAACTTTGAACAATAAATGCTGTAGTTTCAACCCCGTTGACTGCTGAGTCGTACACTTTTTACCTCATTTATTTGTAATGTTTCATGTGGATGTCTCTGTAGTACTAAGTCGAAATGACTACAAAAATGTTTTATTTACAACTAAAATCATGATTTTACAAAAATAAAATAGAGTATGACAAACATTTCAAATTACTTTCCTTGCTTCATAATAGCCGCTCCAGCTCCGCCAGCAATAGCACCTAAAGCTGCACCTTTGAGAACTCCTCGCACTCTTCTAAATTAATTTAAAGGCATTATTATTACACCAAATAAATAACTAATAAACCTACCTAGCTCTAGTTTTGCCCAATTCACTGGGTCCTACACCAAGACTACCCACACTCCGGGATGGCGAGTCCAACTGGGCAGCTGCCGCTGTATCGATACCTTCCACATTCGCTAGTACGCAGACCAACACGAACTGGATTAAGAGACAACATTTGAAAGTTTTGCTGGTAGTAAACATTATTCCTAAATTCTGGAAACATAAAATCGATTATTAAATGCAAATAAAAAAATTAGGTGGGTAAATTGTACTTTTAACTTTAGTTTAAAAACAGTAGACAAAAATACAAGCTTATGTTTATTTATAAATTAGTTTATTATGCATGTAAAATAAAGAGTTTTCTAAATTATTTTCCTTTGGCAACAGCTGCTCCAAGACCACCCGCACCTGCGCCAATAAGAGCTCCTTTGATCACTCCTCGAGCTCTTGAAATGCAAGCAATTAGTATTTAGGGCAATTTTATTTTTTAACTACTATGTTATTATGGTGATTTCAAATGTCTTTGTTTTTAACTGGCAGAAAGATAACCTGCAAAATTTAGCTCAAATTCAGGGCTAACTTTTAAATGTGCTTTACGGCAATCTACACCACCCTTGTAATACAGGGTGTCCCAACTCTTCCTGACACATCTGTTTTTCACGTAACTTTTTTTTCTAAGCGGCCTAACTTCTTGTCAGACAGCTCATTTGAAAGTCCTACTCTTCCCATTTTGCTTAAAAAACAAAATGCTCGTTTCGCTCTGTCTATGCCGAGATATAGCCGTTTTAAAAAAAGTCGCAGAAAATCAACCAATTTATCTAACAATTTGACCGAAAACATTCAAATTTGAAATTTATATCTAGTCTCCACGCTTCTTCTATTTTTCTACAATGCACATTTGTAGGTGGTGTCGATAGTCGATCGATCATTGCTAGCGGGACTTGCTGGATTGTTTGGACAATGTTCTGGCGCATCAATCGTGGGTACAGGCTGATCCGTGTAAACACGGCTCTTCACATAACCCTAAAAGAATAATCCATTGGAGTAAGGTCAGGAGACCGAGCCGGCCATGGAAATTGTTGCGAGCTGCTTCCTATTAACCTCTTAGAAAAGTGAAAGTCAAGAAAATCTCGAAATTGTCTTGCTGAATGTGGAGCCGCAGCATCTTGCACAAAAACAAGCTGGATAAAGTTGTCAAACAGGTAACGTTACAAGAAAGGGGCGTAATCATTTTGCCAATGAAAGTTATACCAATGAGATCTTTTTGCCAACAGCCTCTTTTCTCAAGTAATTTTAATTCTTTTTCAGGCAAATTAAGACTCATTTTGTATCTCATCTCACTGGCTACAAAATGAGTGGTAATTTGCCCGACAAAGAATTGAAATTACTTGAGAAAAGAAGCTATTGGCAAAAACGTACCATTGGTAAAAAGATCTCATTGGCAAAAAGATGCCATTGGCAAAACGATTACACCCCACAAAAAGACTATATCTTGGCATATACAAAACAAAATCAGCAAATATTTTTTTTAAACAAAATGGGAAGAGTAGAGCTTTCGAATGAACTGTCTGACAATAAACTAAGGCTCTTAGAAAAAAAGTTATGTGAAAAACAATTGTGTAACAGCTACTAATAGCAAATTGCTATTAATAATACAAAAGTTATAATACAAACTAGAGTACTTCTGGGTTACCAGGAGCTATTTTTTGCTTTGCCAATTTTCAGCTCGTTGATTTAATAGGCTTAAGCAAGGGTTAGCCTGACATGAGTCCATATTGAATCCATCCTAACATACGTTGGGCAACCGAGGCCTTAGACTTAAAATCACAAAAATGATAAGGCAAAAATGGCTTCTGATAACCCAGAAGTAACCAAATCTTATATAGTATTTGGAATGTGTAGTTAACGCTAACATGTCAAGGATTTTTAGATCAACTTTTTTCTGAAAGCAGTTTCATAAGATTAGAGTCGAGAAACACGATCCTCTGTCAAAAAATTTTTAGTTTTCATTCTTTTAAGTTTCCGAAGAAAAGTTGAGGTTTTCGAGTTTTTTTGACTTTGGAGGCCAAGAAATGGGTCATTCAGGGGTAAATCTTGTGTTCCTCAAGATGTCAGCTTTCTTTAAAAAAAAGAATGTAGAAAAACTTGCGTTTTAAGAGAAGCATCTACCTTTTTATGGAGGCCATTTTTATCAAAGAATTGAAAATTTTGTTTTATTTTCAAATTTCGCGCAAAAATGGCATTTTTGACACGAAAGCTATCTGTTGGCGCCGGTTCGATTTCGGTCGCTCTTGAATTTTCGGTTTTGCGATTGATTAACAACTATTTATAAATCAAAACACGAGGAAGGTGCCGATAGGCGCCCATGCCCCTTGTTAGTAATATAATTAAATCTTAGCTATACTCTTAGTAGCTGAGTTTCTCAATTTAGTTTCATTATTTTCAAAAAGGACTGCATAGAATGCATCTTACACTCATCACTTCTCTTTAAGTGGTCATGTGCTTATAAATTGGTTAATGAATTATTTACCTTCTGTGGTGCATTTCATGTCCACCCATAAGATGGTTGCCCATGTTCTCGTGCCTCATTTGGTTGTCGTGATGGTTACCTCCCATTTTTTCATGACTCAATTGTCATCGATTGTCATGATGTCCATCTCCGTGGTGATCCATTCTATTGTCGTGATGGTCAGCCGCGAAAAACAAAATAACAGCAAACAGAAATTGAATCAAGACAAGAGCGTGAAGAAAAGAAAACTTGAACATTTAAAAAAAATAAATATCCGTTACAAATAAATATCTATTACACTGCAAGAAACGTATTAATATGTAAACAGAATTTGCTGAAATAATGAGTTGAAGCCTTCCTTTTATACTAATTTTTTTGGTTGTTTTGTAGCAAGATAAATAACAAACTAATTTATCATTTTTTATAACAATTTTCCACGGTTTTGTGTTGACAAATTCAGGGTTTCTTGTTGTGCTGCATGTGTTCAGTTACTGCGAATAGAAAGAGGCTGCTCATTGAACAGTTAGGTTTGTTTTCCTTTTTTACAGGTTTACAATTGTATAGCGAAGAAAGAAGGTTACTACTGGTTGTTGTTTTCTGCATGCTTTGCATTGATCAATCAACACTTCAAATCACTTAAGGTTGGAAAAGCAGAGATTTGCGGACTAAACAAGCGTCAGAATTTTCAGGCAGTTTCATAAACGCAGTATTTAAAGTAATATTTTGTCATTTTGGACACCTAGCTTTTATCTTTGATAGGAGACTGACTCTTATTCATTATTATCTGAAACAATACAAAAATTAATCGAAAAATTTCCTTTCCTTCTGAGATATGGGCACTATGTGTGGGGTAAAATAGGGTTTAAATAGCGCAACCATTACATCTATGCAAACCTACTACCTAGCCCCAGGCAATTATGCATGTTTAGGGCGGGTTCGTAGATCGGCCGATAGGTCGGTCGACCAACCCGCCCAAGGTCGAATATCTTCAGTGAAAGGGCTGAGTCAAATATAAAAGGGAGACACACCAAGCTGGACCTTTGTCCTGGTTCCCAGACCCAGGAAGACCTCCTCTCCCGCTCTTGCTCTTGTCATATATGCTGCGACCGAGCAAGGGCATCGCTTAAGTTGTGTTTCTATTATGTCTGGGAGTTCTCCTGGCTGCCGTAGTGTGGCTGATGTTCTAACTGGCTTGAACTCCTTTATCACACTCTCCACCCACCACTGCTAGGCCTGTCTAGCAGGTTGAGATGACAAACTCATCTGCCCCAGTTTCATGACATGTATGGCCTAGATGCCATGGATTCAAAGGCTGTTACCGGTGACCTACAGCAATGTCCTATAGAAGGTATCAAATTGGTGTCATGGACTATTGGCAGTATGGAAACCCGATATTTTTCATACAGGAGCGTGAAGGCAGTAAGATTTGTGTTGCGTTAACTTCGAAGATACACTTGGCTTTGGATTTGGATCCCTTCTCAGTGTTCAGCGAGTCCAGTTATTGTGATCCTGTGGTAGCTGCTGTAGTGAAGATGCCAGGCGAGAGTGCAAATCGAACTATTGTAACAAAATTAAGCGGTATGACACTTGGGATAAAAAAACTAGTCACGAAAATAGCCAGGTCAAGTTGTTAAAATGTGAAAGCAAAGCATAATTGAATACATTATTCAAATAAATGCTCGCTGAAAACGCACATATTATGAGTTGGGAAAATTGTGTGGCTATTTAGAAAACGAAACAATAAAAAAACTGTAATTCTTAAAGTGATTTTTTTGAAAACTCCGTTTTTGAGTGTGAAGGTCTTTTTTAAAATTAAAACACACCATGTTTGGTGTTGATAAGTCAAAACCAGGTTTTTCTTTTTACAAATTGTCTAATCACCTACTTTTAAAAAAGATAGCAAAATTTAATTGCCCATCCAGTACAGTTTCTCAAAAATTTGTGGTTGACCACCTTGGAGTGGGTAACTACCCAGGTTTTTGAGATTCTGGTTGATCAAAACAGCATTTTAGTTTTAACAAACCATGTTTAGGAAATGATTCTGGATAGGAAACAATGATTTTTAATTAATTTCACTTAAATCCAAAATTTTGGATTCTGGAAGTGTTAGTACCTACTTAGGGGAAGTACCAGGTGGTTTTCCTGCCCAATCTGAGACTTAGGGAACGTCCATAAATTATGTCAGACTGACAGCCCGGTTTTGGCGACCCCACCCCCTGTCAGAAGATGTCAGAATGGGCCGGAACCCCCTTATTAAAATCTGACAGTTTTCTGACACAACTTTAGACTTCCAAATTTTACATTGTATATATTATATACCGGGTTGCCAGTTCAACCGGTTCAAAAGGTATTTTTATATTATAGTTGCATACTGAAATTTCAATAGCATACAAAATAGTTTTTTCGTAAATATGTGTTAGCTTGGTCTTGACTCACTCATTCGCCTCTTCTTTTTCTAAGGCCTTGTTTTTTTGATGCTTGAGACCATTTCATTGGCCGAAAGGATATCCAACTTTCGGAGCTTCAGGTATTGGTTCATAAAGTAGACTGCAGATATTAGCACTATCACAGTAAGCCCATAAAAATGCATCTACGATGGTGATGTTGTCGTCAATCAAAGAGTTGCTGGCAGGAGTAGGAGGAAGTGTGGGTGCAGGAACGGGGGGCGGAGGAGGAGGAGTTAACTGCTGGATCATTTTAGCGGAAAGAAGAATGGCACTGCTTTCAAAGCATCTATCCGGTGTTGTACTACCAGTCGCCACATTTGGGACTCACCTTGATTCTTCAGGCAAACCATTAATGGAGAATTAGAGAGCAGAACTTTAAAGCTGCGGCAGAAATACTTTGTGACGTTTGGTCAGAAATGGTAATTTTAGTATAAAATTTAACCTGGAATATTTGAAAATACGTCTAGACAATCAATGGCCACCAAGTTTTGCACAGTACATCGAAAAGATGCCGCGGAATTGCCATCTCTTCCTGGAGAACATTGGCTCACAGCATGTCCGCCAAAGTTGTTACACACTGCAGATCCGAAAATGCGGAAGACTGGTGCTGTGGAGGTTGCCGATGTGCAAAACTTCCAAATTTCCTACCATCATTTCTCCCTGCGCCTATCCCATGTGTTTTTGACGCAAGAGGACCAAGAGTAGCTGAAGAGGTGATGAAAAACCTGAATTTGAGATTTGGCAGAAAGACTCGCACTCAGCAGCTGCTTTTCTGAACCCATTTGCTTTGATCAGTACTGCCCAACTATGAAAGACAAGTACGAGAAAATGATGTGTAAGCATTGTCGGCTTTATATGTCTAGCGTCAAACGGAAAAATGTACATGAAAAGGCTTGCCAAGGATTTCCAGGATCCTGAAGAAACCGTCATTGAAGACGAAGTGGATTTGGCTGAGGAAATGAGGCAAGTGCGAGCCCTTCAAGAAAACTATCAAGAATTAGAAATGGAAAACTTAAAATATGAGCCATAATAAAATATGGACTATATGTTTTAATCTTATTTTGCAATAAATACATTTATTTTTATATGACGTGCAAAACAGATAAACAAATACACAAACAATTAGGTCAAAATTTTCAAAACTGATTTAAACTATTCAAGAAAATTTTCTGTGAAATCTGACATTCCTGTCAGAAAAGACCATTTACCCCCACCCCCTCTGTCAGATTTTGTCAGATTGGGCTGGGACCCCCCCACCCCCCCTGTCAGCGTGACATAATTTATGGACGTTCCCTTAATGGTCCTACAACAACTAGTTTATGACCGTTAATCAAGAAAAAATAATGTCTGCTATTGGGTTGGTCCATAAGTTCGTGGGTGGTTATACGTAACAGACCATATTTATGTATGGGTTGCGCCCTATTTACAATAGAAGAGAGATAGAGAAGAAAGGAGATGAAGCAACAGAGGGGGGGGACAAAAAAGGAAAGGAAAAGCTGCCTGGCTGGTGCGAAGGGCATCAACGGTAATTTTTTCAAATTATTTTCAATGGCGTGTGTTCCAGAGTCAAATGGAGCTCCTGTAAAGTGAGAAAATGAAGCCGATGGGGCTTTCAACAACTTCCTCTATTGGCGAATCCGCGGTGGATCACGTGTATATTGGCGATGACTATAGACTCCCCCCCCCAGCCAGCGCAAAATTTACTTATAGCGAAGGGGGAGGGACCCGTCTGAAGCGGCACGGAAACACTTTGGTTCCTGAAAAATCAAAAAAAAAATTTTTTGGTTTGCCTTGGTCCCCCAAGGTAAACAATTTTAGGAAAATTAAAAAAAAAATGTTTTTTAAATTTTCGCCAAAACATTTTTAAAGGGATTAAGGGCTGTATTGGGAGGGGAAGGGAATAAAAAGCGGCCATTAATCACACAGAGCCCACTAACAAGAAGATGTTGAACGTAGTTTTGAATACTGGGGCCTACCGCATATAGAAACTCTGGTATGCATGCTTTTTCATGCATCCAGAGTCGCTTTCGGAGTGATTTGTGTCTAAGGTATGTGGATGTGCGCATCTCAACTCCGAGCCCCCTGCGCCCTGTTCGGGGTTTGAGAGTTAGAGATGCGCGCACTCACTTACCTTAGACATTATTCCGAGAAAGACTCTTGATCAAAAAATGCATTTAAAATTTGACCGGGACCGGGACCGCGACGGGGTTTTGGTCAAAATTTGGACCGAGCGGGACCGGGATCCCGCCGGGATCCCGTCCCGTTTCTGTCTCTAGTTCACATGGACAAAAAAGTAATTAAGTACTACGATTCGTTAAAATCTGATGGAATGCCAATACTGTACGAAATTTGGTGAAAATTTCATTCTTATGACAGTATAAATCGATTGATTATTGTGTCTAGGAAATTTCTAGTCGAGGACGCCGCCAACAAACAGAAGCTTGAACTGGGATATGACGTATGGACGTATCATAGTGAAGAGGTTTGATTTTTGAAGATTTTAGTTTCTTAGATGGGACTTTAGGGAGTTCCTTTGCAAAACAATGGGTATGATTGTAGAGTGTTTACTTGCCAATATGCGGAACATCTATCGAGAGGAGCGACATTCAACTTCGATCAGGAGCAGATGGGTGGATTTAGAGAAAAAATGATTGATGAAATTATAAAAGCAGAACTGAAAAATTGTCCCTACTAACTTGTTTTAATCGTTAAATAGTTGTATAAAATTGGCTGCTTAAATTAGAATCCGTTGATCAATTTACCAGTTGACCAATTTACCAGTTGACCAATTTACCGTTGATCAATTTACCGTCGCCCGGTTCTACACCTGATTTCATTCCGAGAACTCTTTCTGTAGGTATGGCCTTTGATTTTGTTGCCATGTTTTAGGTGCCTTCGCTGCTTTCCAGGATTGAAAAGATCAAGTGCCAGAAAGCATCGTAAAAAAGTGGTGTCAGTGTGGAAAGCCGGTGATAGGTCGAATTTCGAAATCAAGATCAGGGAATGCTACTCTTGAAGTGGTCACAAATACCGAAACAGCATTGGTTCCACTCAGGTGAATATATATAGTCGAACCTCGATTTAACGACACTCCGAAAGTTCGTTCTCGCCTAGGGTTCGACACTTTTTTTACCTCAATTTTTGAATTTTTCGATCAGTTCTGATTCGTTAGTCTAGTCCCAAATATCGCAAGGATTTCGATTTTACCAGTCATTTTTTAAAAACTAAATGATTTTGCTAAAATGACCCGTGACCATCGATTTAACGACACCCCTTTTTCAAAATATCGTGTAATATCGAGACCCCTTTTTCAAAATATCGTGTTGTTAAATCAAGGGTCACGGGTCATTTTAGCAAAATCATTTAGTTTTTAAAAAATGACCGGTAAAATCAAAATCCTTGCGATATTTGGGACTAGACTAACGAATCAGAACGATCGAAAATTCAAGTGAGGTAAAATGTCGGACCCAAGGCGGGAACGAACTTTTGGAGTGTCGTTAAATCGAGGTTCGACTGTATCCCAATTATGTTCAATATCGTCGTTCAATTTGGCGCAAAGTTGATTTTACAAAAAGTGTGTTCCAAACTGTAGAATTTAGTTAGTGTCTATTTCAGCCAAACTGGCATTATTGTGTTTCTACTGCAATGGCTGTCTATAATTTTATGGCGAGGGAAATTTTGTTGTGAGATGTAGTGTTCGTTTTTGCCATAAAATGCTAGATTTCGAAAGATCATAATTATTCGTATTATTCGCTGCCATTTTAGCTATCGAAATGAAGTATCTGGCTGCTTACATGCTTAGCGTGATGGCTGGTGAAAAGAGTCCTAGCTTCGAGAAAATTCAAGGGGTCTTGGCTGCTGGTGGGCTTGGTGCGGAGGCCGACAACATTCGCTTGGTGGTCGACTCTTTGAAGGTATTAATTGTGTAAGAGTCAGGTTCTCAGTTTATTTGAACTTTCAGGGCAAACAGCTGGAAGAGGTTATCGCTGCAGGGGAAAAGAAGATCTGTGGATTTTCTGTTGGAAATGAGCCTGCTACTGCTCCTGTCGCTGCTGCCGCCAAACCTGAAGCTGCTCCTGCTATGGAAGAGAAGAAGAAAGAAGCTCCAAAAGAAGAAAGTGAGGATGAGGACCTTGGGTTCGGCTTGTTTGACTAGATTATGCCTCCAAACTATTCCTTAGCTGTTGTTGTCCTATGTTACAAATAAAGTTATGGTTCGGCATGTATGTTGTCGCATAGTAGGGGTTGATCCTTATTTGGGCACCGCTCATTTGGGACCACCTCATTTGAGCCCCGTAGGTAAATATTGGATTTTTTTCATTTTAAATGCCATCTATTGTCTTTATTTAGAAAAAACATCAGGCTCATAGTAGGCATATACTTTTAACCGCATATGCTCTTGTGTAATTACTTGGGTAATTACTTTTCAACCCTTAAAAAATTTCAAAATTGTAAATGATAAAGGCCTTAACTTTGCAATTTCAGTTAAAGAGGGGGTTGGTAATCATTAGTGAGCGGGTGAACGTACTGTAATTCAAACATTTTTCTGTGAACCGGCCTTAGTTTTACTGGATTTTCCATGTACCAAAAAAACAAAGTGGTCATCCACTTGGATCAAAAATTTTTTTTCAAGTTTGTTTTCTGCACTAATTGAAGCATTAAGCGAATTGATCCACACTAGAGGCAGAAAAGACCTTCAGGGTGGATTTTAAGTTTTTGTAAAATCGTGTTTTGGTAAAATCAATTATTTCACAATACTCAAAAAGTATTGTACAGAAGCTTGTTTTACTGCTATCAAACCAACTTCAGCGGGCCCGAATTAGTCTAGAAAACAGGTTTTAGAACATCAAAAGCGTAGAAAAACTGTACTACCACCTGAGTACCACCATTTTTTTTGGATGGCCAGGATATGTAATTTTTGAAAATCCAATATTTACCTACGGGGGCCTAAATGAGTTTTGCCCAAATGAGTGTCAACAGGAAGTAGCTGCTCCAATGGATGTCCTAACTACGGTGTCGATGGCGAGGGTGTCTCCAATGGATTTCCGACTTCCGGCTTCAATTCACAAAATAGCAGCGGTATTAAGGCAGTTTTTGTCGAAATTTTTTCAGCCATACTTTTCTACTCTCTTTCGCATAGTTGTTCTTTTTTACTCGCTTGATTGATGTACTGACAGTATTGCCTATTCTATACTAGCGCCGTAAATTTTTTTCGTTCTGTAAACTAATTTTGCACACAGAGGGATTTGAACCAACGGCCTCTGTTAGGATACACATTAGCCAAAAGCAAAAATTAACTGGTTTTTTGGCTAAATTGAACCTGAGGTACTCCGGTTTACTATAGGGGGCGGGGAGGGGGATGGTATGTGGTATGTAAACCTGAATTTTGGTCCGATGGGATTAATCGCTCATAATCGCGTGGTTTGGCGTAGTTTAAGGGGGTTTAGAACAGATAAGTGTAGAAAACAAAAAACTGCATCTGATACATCAAACGGGTAGGCAATAAAGATGTGGACCAGCAATTCTGAAAAAGTAGCAGTATAAGATTATAAACATAGAATTGTATGCGAAATTTGTGAAAAATATCATGATTCAAAAAAAAGTTTGCTGGTCCCTACCCTTATTTTCGGTGTAAAGCACGGGAATGCCCATTTAAATATCAATCATAAAAAGCATTACATATGAGTAACTTTTTATAAAAAAATGTTGCTATTTAGCAGAAATAGCATGAGCTCTAGTTTCTGACTTACCGTATTTCCTGTACAAGTACGGGGCTTCACCTTAGCAGTGAAGTTGAATAACATGTTTGCTGCAAACACATACCCTGCTATTATCAAAAAAATTGGGCCCCACTGAAAAGAAATATTTCTTTTAGTTACACTAAAAGAAAATGTTTTTAAGCAACGTGTTGAAAAGTGTTATCAGGAGCTAAAACTGCGACGAAAATAGGTATAACAAGCACAAAAAGGCTGCTAATAATTGCATTCCATGACTGAATGATTTGAGCAAGGTGTTGTGACATCTTTAATCATAAAAAGTTGTATTTCAATGCAAAATATTTTTTGAACTAACCAATTGACATCCTTTAAAGACTGGATCAGGCCGTTGAAGACAGTAGCCGCCGTGAAGCTTGCTTGAACCAGGGTGGGATAGTTTACTGGAATCAATTTTAATCAAGAAAACATGCACTCATCATGAGCTAAAACAGATTGTTTGTAGGTTATTGCGGTTTCGACACTTATGAGCCCTGACCAACAAAAGGTGGGTATCCCTGCCTTTGTACAACCTGTTGTTTTTATTTTACTAGAGCTTGCCCGCCCTACGGGCGGGTTTTATTTTTCACTGATATTTCCGTAGCATTTTTTAATTATTTTCCTGAGATTTTCATAGAAATTTTTGATTTATGTTTTTTTTTCACTTATATTACCGTAGTATTTTTCGATTTTCTCGGTTCTTTTTCCACTTTTATTAGTTTAAATACACTACTTGTGTTATCGTCTATGCTTAGATTTTCATTGACTTCATATCAAAATATTGAAATTTCGCATTTTTTTTATCATAGCGTTAAATTCTTTAAAAATAGAAGCCTTTATGACACGCACACACACGCACAGAACAATAAAAAAGCAGCGAGAGTACAACAATTTTATCTTAGAGGTGTTTTAAACATTAGCTAACTGAGACTTGGAGACTGATGCAGACGCTACCACCATGTAAGTCATTCTTCTTAGGAATCAGAGCAGCTACACTATTTGGGTATAGAAAGAGTCACAGTACCTTGAATGACCACCACACGGGTTTAAGAATTTGATCCTTCGAGACTTCTCTTGAGATACCACGAAGAAGGGATGAAGACTAAACACAAAGATTTATATTGAAACATAGAAAGATAGAAATACTACAGTACCTTGAATGACCACCACTGGGGTGTAAGAACTTGATCCTTCAAGACTTCTCTTGAGACACCACGAAGAAGGGACGAAGACTAAACACAAAAGATTTATATTGAAACATAGAAAGATAGAAATACTACAGTACCTTGAATGACCACCACTGGGGTGTAAGAACTTGATCCTTCAAGACTTCTCTTGAGACACCACGAAGAAGGGACGAAGACTAAACACAAAGATTTATATTGAAACATAAAAGATATAACAGTCACAGTACCTTGAATGACCACCACTCGGGTTTAGAACTTGATCCTGCGAGACTTCTCTTGAGACACCACGAAGAAGGGACGAAGACTAAACACAAAAGATTTATATTGAAACATAGAAAGATAGAAATACTGCAGTACCTTGAATGACCACCACTGGGGTGTAAGAACTTGATCCTTCAAGACTTCTCTTGAGACACCACGAAGAAGGGACGAAGACTAAACACAAAAGATTTATATTGAAACATAAAAAGATATAACAGTCACAGTACCTTGAATGACCACCACTCGGGTTTAAGAACTTGATCCTGCGAGACTTCTCTTGAGACACCTCGAAGAAGGGATGAAGACTAAACACAAAAGATTTATATTGAAACATAGAAAGATAGAAATACTACAGTACCTTGAATGACCACCACTGGGGTGTAAGAACTTGATCCTTCAAGACTTCTCTTGAGACACCACGAAGAAGGGACGAAGACTAAACACAAAGATTTATATTGAAACATAAAAAGATATAACAGTCACAGTACCTTGAATGACCACCACTCGGGTTTAAGAACTTGATCCTGCGAGACTTCTCTTGAGACACCACGAAGAAGGGACGAAGACTAAACACAAAAGATTTATATTGAAACATAAAAAGATATAACAGTCACAGTACCTTGAATGACCACCACTGGGGTGTAAGAACTTGATCCTTCAAGACTTCTCTTGAGACACCACGAAGAAGGGACGAAGACTAAACACAAAAGATTTATATTGAAACATAAAAGATATAACAGTCACAGTACCTTGAATGACCACCACTCGGGTTTAAGAACTTGATCCTGCGAGACTTCTCTTGAGACACCACGAAGAAGGGACGAAGACTAAACACAAAAGATTTATATTGAAACATAAAAAGATATAACAGTCACAGTACCTTGAATGACCACCACTCGGGTTTAGAACTTGATCCTGCGAGACTTCTCTTGAGACACCACGAAGAAGGGACGAAGACTAAACACAAAAGATTTATATTGAAACATAAAAATATAACAGTCACAGTACCTTGAATGACTACCACTCGGGTTTAAGAACTTGATCCTGCGAGACTTCTCTTGAGACACCACGAAGAAGGGACGAAGACTAAACACAAAGATTTATATTGAAACATAAAAAGATATAACAGTCACAGTACCTTGAATGACTACCACTCGGGTTTAAGAACTTGATCCATCGAGACTTCTCTTGAGACACCACGAAGAAGGGACGAAGACTAAACACAAAAGATTTATATTGAAACATAAAAAGATATAACAGTCACAGTACCTTGAATGACTACCACTCGGGTTTAAGAACTTGATCCTGCGAGACTTCTCTTGAGACACCACGAAGAAGGGACGAAGACTAAACACAAAAGATTTTTATAGAAACATAAAAAGATATAACAGTCACAGTACCTTGAATGACTACCACTCGGGTTTAAGAACTTGATCCATCGAGACTTCTCTTGAGACACCACGAAGAAGGGACGAAGGCTAAACACAAAATATTTATATTGAAACATAGAAAGATATAACAGTCACAGTACCTTGAATGACCACGACTCGCATTTAAGAACTTGATCCTTTGAGATTTCTCTTGAGACACGACGACAAAAAAACAAAGTGGTCATCCACTTGGATCAAAAATTTTTTTTCAAGTTTGTTTTCTGCACTAATTGAAGCATTAAGCGAATTGATCCACACTAGAGGCAGAAAAGACCTTCAGGGTGGATTTTAAGTTTTTGTAAAATCGTGTTTTGGTAAAATCAATTATTTCACAATACTCAAAAAGTATTGTACAGAAGCTTGTTTTACTGCTATCAAACCAACTTCAGCGGGCCCGAATTAGTCTAGAAAACAGGTTTTAGAACATCAAAAGCGTAGAAAAACTGTACTACCACCTGAGTACCACCATTTTTTTTGGATGGCCAGGATATGTAATTTTTGAAAATCCAATATTTACCTACGGGGGCCTAAATGAGTTTTGCCCAAATGAGTGTCAACAGGAAGTAGCTGCTCCAATGGATGTCCTAACTACGGTGTCGATGGCGAGGGTGTCTCCAATGGATTTCCGACTTCCGGCTTCAATTCACAAAATAGCAGCGGTATTAAGGCAGTTTTTGTCGAAATTTTTTCAGCCATACTTTTCTACTCTCTTTCGCATAGTTGTTCTTTTTTACTCGCTTGATTGATGTACTGACAGTATTGCCTATTCTATACTAGCGCCGTAAATTTTTTTCGTTCTGTAAACTAATTTTGCACACAGAGGGATTTGAACCAACGGCCTCTGTTAGGATACACATTAGCCAAAAGCAAAAATTAACTGGTTTTTTGGCTAAATTGAACCTGAGGTACTCCGGTTTACTATAGGGGGCGGGGAGGGGGATGGTATGTGGTATGTAAACCTGAATTTTGGTCCGATGGGATTAATCGCTCATAATCGCGTGGTTTGGCGTAGTTTAAGGGGGTTTAGAACAGATAAGTGTAGAAAACAAAAAACTGCATCTGATACATCAAACGGGTAGGCAATAAAGATGTGGACCAGCAATTCTGAAAAAGTAGCAGTATAAGATTATAAACATAGAATTGTATGCGAAATTTGTGAAAAATATCATGATTCAAAAAAAGTTTGCTGGTCCCTACCCTTATTTTCGGTGTAAAGCACGGGAATGCCCATTTAAATATCAATCATAAAAAAGCATTACATATGAGTAACTTTTTATAAAAAAATGTTGCTATTTAGCAGAAATAGCATGAGCTCTAGTTTCTGACTTACCGTATTTCCTGTACAAGTACGGGGCTTCACCTTAGCAGTGAAGTTGAATAACATGTTTGCTGCAAACACATACCCTGCTATTATCAAAAAAATTGGGCCCCACTGAAAAGAAATATTTCTTTTAGTTACACTAAAAGAAAATGTTTTTAAGCAACGTGTTGAAAAGTGTTATCAGGAGCTAAAACTGCGACGAAAATAGGTATAACAAGCACAAAAAGGCTGCTAATAATTGCATTCCATGACTGAATGATTTGAGCAAGGTGTTGTGACATCTTTAATCATAAAAAAAGTTGTATTTCAATGCAAAATATTTTTGAACTAACCAATTGACATCCTTTAAAGACTGGATCAGGCCGTTGAAGACAGTAGCCGCCGTGAAGCTTGCTTGAACCAGGGTGGGATAGTTTACTGGAATCAATTTTAATCAAGAAAACATGCACTCATCATGAGCTAAAACAGATTGTTTGTAGGTTATTGCGGTTTCGACACTTATGAGCCCTGACCAACAAAAGGTGGGTATCCCTGCCTTTGTACAACCTGTTGTTTTTATTTTACTAGAGCTTGCCCGCCCTACGGGCGGGTTTTATTTTTCACTGATATTTCCGTAGCATTTTTTAATTATTTTCCGCTGACATTTTCATAGAAATTTTTGATTTATGTTTTTTTTTCACTTATATTACCGTAGTATTTTTCGATTTTCTCGGTTCTTTTTCCACTTTTATTAGTTTAAATACACTACTTGTGTTATCGTCTATGCTTAGATTTTCATTGACTTCATATCAAAATATTGAAATTTCGCATTTTTATCATAGCGTTAAATTCTTTAAAAATAGAAGCCTTTATGACACACACACGCACAGAACAATAAAAAAGCAAGAGAGTACAACACCTATCTAGAGGTGTTTTAAACATTAGCTAACTGAGACTTGAGACTGATGCAGACGCTACCACCATGTAAGTCATTCTTCTAGGAATCAGAGCAGCTACACTATTTGGGTATAAGAGTCACAGTACCTTGAATGACCACCACGGGTTTAAGAATTTGATCCTTCGAGACTTCTCTTGAGATACCACGAAGAAGGGATGAAGACTAAACACAAAAGATTTATATTGAAACATAGAAAGATATAACAGTCACAGTACCTTGAATGACCACCACTGGGGTTTAAGAACTTGATCCTTCGAGACTTCTTTTGAGACACAACGAAGAAGGGACGAAGACTAAACACAAAAGATTTATATTGAAACATAGAAAGATAGAAATACTACAGTACCTTGAATGACCACCACTGGGTTTAAGAACTTGATCCTGCGAGACTTCTCTTGAGACACCACGAAGAAGGGACGAAGACTAAACACAAAAGATTTATATTGAAACATAAAAGATATAACAGTCACAGTACCTTGAATGACCACCACTCGGGTTTAAGAACTTGATCCTGCGAGACTTCTCTTGAGACACCACGAAGAAGGGACGAAGACTAAACACAAAAGATTTATATTGAAACATAAAAAATATAACAGTACAGTACCTTGAATGACCACCACTCGGGTTTAAGAACTTGATCCTTCGAGACTTCTCTTGAGACACCACGAAGAAGGGACGAAGACTAAACACAAAAGATTTATATTGAAACATAAAAGATATAACAGTCACAGTATCTTGAATGACCACCACTCGGGTTTAAGAACTTGATCCTGCGAGACTTCTCTTGAGACACCACGAAGAAGGGACGAAGACTAAACACAAAAGATTTATATTGAAACATAAAAGATATAACACACAGTACCTTGAATGACTACCACTCGGGTTTAAGAACTTGATCCATCGAGACTTCTCTTGAGACACCACGAAGAAGGGACGAAGGCTAAACACAAAATATTTATATTGAAACATAGAAAGATATAACAGTCACAGTACCTTGAATGACCACGACTCGCATTTAAGAACTTGATCCTTTGAGATTTCTCTTGAGACACGACGAAGAAGGGACGAAGACAAAATACAAAGATTGCATGGATCCGTTTTAAAATTTCGAATTGATAACAATAAACAGTTTATTACACACAGCACACATGAAAAAGCAGCGAAAAAACATTTTTGTTTTCAATGTATTCTGAACATCAGCTGTCTGCAACTTGAGAACTGATTCGATCGTTTCACTTCATACGTCACAACGCAAAGCAAGAAAGACTAAAGGAAGAAATAACATCAAAGAATCGAACACACACAGCATTATTTATGACCATGAGCTGCTTGATTCCTCGACGACTCCACTTTAGAGTTCATAAAGCAGAGAAACTGAACGAATATGATTTATGATCGAAACAAAAGAGAATCAAACACTGACAGCATTAATGATGACCACCACTCGGGTTCAGCAGCTTGATTCATCGACACTTCTTCTGAGGCACAACATAGAAAAGAAGATATAAATCAATAAGATTTTTACCGAAACATAGAAGAAGAATATAACAGTCACAGTACCATGAATGACCACCACTCGGGTTCTGCACCTTTATTTATCAACACTTTTTTGAGGCACCACAAAGAAGAGAAAATCTGAACCGAAAAGATTTATACCAGAACATAGGAGAATATAATAGTCATAGTACATTCAAGGACCACCATTCGGGTTCAGCAGCTTGATTCATCAACACTTCTTCTGAGGCACAATATTGAAGAGAGAATCTGAATAAAAAAAATTTGAAAACATTTATTTCGAAACATCGACAAATGAAACGATCACAGTACCATGATTGACACCACTCGGTTTAGCACTTTCATTCTTCAAGCACATCTCTTGAGAAGCCACGAAAAGAAGCGAAAAACTGAACAGAAAACATTTATTTCGAAACATGGACGAATAAAACAGTCACAGTACCATGATTGACCACCACTCGGGTTTAGCGCCTCGATTTTTTGCTTCATCCACATAAGACGTCACGAAGAGAAGCGAGACTGAACGCGAAAAAGTATAATCAAAGAGTATAAGTAAAAGAGACTCAACCACTGACTTTTCAGAACCAAAAAATAATAAGACTCTCAAAGATTGAGTCTCTAAAGAATATTTTTCTGTTTCATTTCAAGACCAACTTTTAAACGACAATTTTGAGACATTTTTTAAAATCGTGCGGACAGAACACATACAGACAACTCTCTTTTAGTATATAGGATTTTTAAGCTTAAAGGGGCATGCCGGGGCATTGTTTATGACAACAGAAACATCATAAAAATGTTTGAAATGAAAATTATATTCAAATTTATTTTCTTCGTCTAAAAAACTGGTGCCCGGGAATTCAAACATTTGAAATGAGACTTATTGGCGTGGGCATGCCCCTTTAAGGGAAGCTATTTTTTAATATAATTTTTTAATTCTTTTGTTTATCAAGTTTATCATGGTGATGACAATATACACCTTCATCAACATAATTACTAGCATATTAAACTATTCATAGAGGTTATTAAAATTACCATGATTAAAAATTATAGTTTGAAAAAATTTAAGACACAGTCCTAATACATCAGTTACAAGGATTTTGAAGCCGCGAATGCGGCTGGCGCTTTCCTTTTCCTTGTTTGAAACGACAAAAAATTTAAATTTAAGCATTTTGGTACTTACCGTATTTCCTAAAAAGGCCCCCCCCTCTAATAAGGCCTGCCCTCAACTTTGAGGACCTATATCTCAGCCCGAGTCAATTTTTTGGAAAACTCGACAATGGCCTGCATACTTTTGTCAACGCCCCTCTTAAAAATGCGAATTTCTCGCCGCTCTTTTTTTTAAACGAAAGCTGACATCAAGGCGAATCTAAAAAATCCTGCAACAGAAATTTTCGAGCCTTTTATGACTATATTTTTTGATAATTCATAAAAAGTGCCGACCCAAATACTATATAGATTTTCCAAGCCAACATTTTAAGTAATTTTATGAAATATGTCTAAAACAAAAGATACCGTATTCTTTCTAATAGGCCGACACCCTCCATTAAACTGACACTCTCTAATAAACCGACACCCTGGAGCAGAGTTTAAAAATAAACCGACACCCTGGAAATAAACCGACATGTCGGCCTATTAGAGAGAATACGGTAGGCACCCTTTCAGGTTGATTTGCCTTGAGGGATCGAGGCAAAAAGTCTTGCATGAAAAAACTGCCATGGAAATTGCTTTGAATTAACACTTAAATGACCGACCATTTATGAAAGCCTAGATCTTTCACCTTTTCGCTCAACTTATAGAACTTTTTTTTTATAAACCTTCATCATCATTTCCAGTTCTGTAACGGCACCAGGTGACTCACCGGCTTCGGCACCGACGGCACCGCACCGAGTCAGTGCTAGTGCCGATGCGGGTTAGGGAAGAGGGTCGGTGCTGGTACGAAGAAATATGTATGTAGCCCGCACCGCACCGACAACTCAACAAGTAAGATGTTCAAAATTTTGTGTAACGAGCCAAAATATGTATCTAAATATAGTATTTTCTCTAATGGATCAACTACCTCTAATAGAACGGCTATCTCTAATAAACCGATTTTGGCTCTTTATGCAATCGCGCTTATTGAAAAATGCCTTGGTCACCCTGCTGTTATTTTTGCAAAAAAAAATTCCGTTCATAGTCGATTTAATATTCATAATTTTAATATTTTGGCGAACGCGAAATCTAAATCTAAGAATATTTGCTAGCGTTTTGAACAAATACTTCTTGGTTTGTGCTGTGCTCCTATTGTTCTGAACTTAGGGATCTTCTTCTTTGTACTTTTCTTACAATTCGGATACCAGGATGAGCCTTCGGTTAAAGCCTTAAGTTAATATATCTATTATTTACCAAAAAAAGACCCAAAAATGTTTATTTACACTTTGCAGTCATTTTACGCAAGAAAAAATTTCTGACAAATTCTTAAAAGAATTTTACCTTGTTCCACCAAGCTAAAAATTTTCGGAAAATTTCTTCTTGTGGTGCCGGTGTTTCAGTTTTTAGAGACTTTTTTTATCGTGAATCACTGTATGGCTTTTCGGGCCGGGCCGGCTTTTATAGTTAAAAAGCAGGACGGGCCGGCCAAAACCCGGCCCGTGCATAGCCCTGAATACTAGAGCTTAACTGAAAAATTTATAAGTAAGTTTTATGGCAGACAGTTTTCAAAAAGTTTTAGGTTTGATTTGATTAGATATTTAAAATATTCTATGAGTCTAGTGTTCCAAAAAAAATTGTGCAACTTCTCGTCTGGCTTAATATGTACAAATTCAAAGAAAGAGCAGAAGCAGAATAGATTGCAATAATAACGAAATAAATAATAACCCAACCTACCCATAGATACAAAAGAAGAAGATACACAGTGATTCAAAATTCAAATTTCCTGGTTGTGACTCAAAAAAGCCGGGAATTCAAAATCAATGCTATTTTTGACTATAAAAACGTTCATCTGGCTTAAAATCGTTGATCGTTTTCGAAATTCTGTGTTTACATAATTTGGTCTGTATTTTCTGAAGGATGAGTTCTTCAGCTTTCGTTTGGTGTATCCGGTGTCATCCAAAATACAAACCTTGCAAACCTCATACAAAATTAAATTTTAGGCTCGGAATTTAGGTATATCGGTAGGTACTTCCGAGGCAACATGAAAAGATGGAATCGGGTGAATTATCTCCAAATTTACTACTTGAGCAATTGTTGTTATGTGATCTTGTTTTGTATGCATACCTGTTTTAGAATCATCTCTTCTTGGGTATGGGTGGTCGTTACTGCTATGCGATCTTTGGCAGCTTGTACAAAAATGTTAATTTTACAATTTTGTAGACTGTTTTCACATTTGCCCATTCTAGATACGTCTGAGGACGAAGAACTTGATGCTTTGAACAAGTGCTTGGTGGAAATTAAGAAGCGCTCTATGGTCAGCCAGAATAAATTCAGCGTGATCATTATCGACAAAGATGGAGCCCACCATTTCGACGACATCAAGTTCTAAATTATGTGCCTATGAATTATTGTTATTGTTTTTACGCAGAGGTCTATTATAAAGAAACTTTTGGTCTCTTTGAGTTTCTAGGCAATATTGACATTTTGATAATAAAGTCTTCTGACTGATTTAATTGTATAGTCTCAGTGCCGTACGTTACACAATTCCCCAGTTGTGTGGGCTCACACGAAGAACTATTATGTGTGGGATTGGTTGTATGATGCTGAAGTAAGATGTTTTGATGTAGATGTTTTATTGCTTGAATTCGTGATAAATTGTCGCTTTTGTTGCGCATTCTGACTTTTTCGATATTTTTTGCATTTGAGTTATTTTATAGCAAAATTTGACGCTGTACCGCCTTCGTGTATGATGTGCGATGTGTTATGGAAGGTTAATTCTGTTTCAAAAAGTTCATATTTTGCTAAAAAGAATTACAAGGAAAAGGTAGAAAAAAAGAAACCAATAAATTTTGAAAAAGACTCTTTCAAAAATCTTGGCGTTTTGTCTAAAAATGAACCAAATAGATTTTTGTGTTTTGAAACACTGTGGATAGAGTAAAACTCTAAATTTTAAGAATCTATTTCATCCTTAAAGAATATTATTGAACCTGACTTGCAATATCCTCAATATTACTAGGATATAAAAGTCAGTGTAGGCTGCCCAAGGAGTTAAAAGAGTTGCAACAACACTCATAGATCCATAAAAAGTAAATATTCTCCTGAAACACTTTTTTATTGTGTATTAAAAAAACAAAACCTGAATCCAAATTTGCTGATCAAGTAAGGCAAGCACACCTCCTATAAGAGTCCCAACAGCCATAGATGAAAAATAGCACTTTGCTCCTGGAGTGTAAACATCGAGATTTTATTATCTAAATCACTACTTGAAAAGTGAAAAATTCGGCTCTCCCCTATTGCATCCAAAACTGTTTAAACTGTTTTCGGATTTATCCTGTTCTAGCCAAAAATTATTGCAGCCTTAACCTGCTAGGCACCATCACTTTTACTTATAGTTTACTTACAGTTTTATTTGCGTATTTCGCCAATGTATTTGACGTATTTGACCAATTTTTGACCAAAGTAAATGCGAAAACATTTTAATTTTAAACAATTTTGGTTATAACAGGGGAGAGTCAAAACTTCTCATCACATTATCGAATATTTCATGTTAAGAGGTGAGAGTGACTGTCTAATTTCAAACCGAATATTTCGACTGTACTGATAAGTTTTTTCCTTAAATGGCAGATCATTTAATCATTGAGCAATCCTAGTGGTTATACACCACTGTAAAACACAAACTTGGCTGTATTGTGTCACTGGAGTTAGAATATAACAAGGAAGTATTAAGTGTAAACATTAAAATTTCCTGATCTAAAACTTTTTCGTATTTTTTGAGACGGCCCGTAGTGGTTAACTAACCTTGATCTATTGTTGAACTAGAGTTTAAATTTAATGGCGACTGGTCATCCCTTCCTTCTTTATTCATGCAAATAATTGTAAAATTTAGAGCCATGCTATTGCCTATGACCAAAGTTAAGGCTAGAATAGAAATAAGTAAAATAAAATATCGAAATTTGCTGTGGAAGCAGAAACATGATGCAATAATATTATACTTTTGCTTTTTTGCATTCGGCATAATTTTGAGATCAGTCCACGAAAATAGTTATTTCTTATTCTGAAAATGTAAAGCATTAATTTTAGGTTACAGCCTACCCGTGATAATTCGGCACCCTGGGAACTTACCTTACGGTTCCAAATTAATCAGGATCTATTTACTTTCTTTCTTCATTTAGCAAGGGTCTCAGTGTGCCCGATTATCTGGGTCGACTGTACTTTTTTCATTTTTTAAACTTTAAAAAATAGCAGTTGGGAATTTTTTTTAGAGTTGATTAGCACTAATTGGGATTTATTGGGTTGACTGGCACTAAGCTATTATGGCAGATTCAGTTAGTTTTAAGAATTTATTGGTAGAAACGCTTTGTAATGACCAAAATTACCCACCGTTAACTACGATATGACCAAAGTTAAAGGCTAGAGTAACCCCATAAAAATAAAGCCAAAAATACAGATCTATATTCCTTCGACATTATACCGATTAACACAAGCAAGCAAAAGATAAAAATCATGCTTTCAGGGTGAACTAAGAAATACTCTCCTATTTGTTTTCGCGATTTCTCGCTCGCTATTTGATGTTCTTTGACATACTCTTTTTTGTTTGAAAGCAGACTTTAAGCCCTTTTGTTCGACATCTCGTGCTCGAAATTCGGCAACCAATTCGGTAATCTACAACTTCCTAAAATTTGCTTTATGAAGGCACGGCCGGTTGTAACAAGTAGTAATTCTGACTCAGTTTTTCATGTTGAACAAAATGGTGCGGTCTTTTCCGCTTCAATCATTGAGGGAGTAGGTGAAAAAGGGTCCGGCAGGTAACACATTGTGCAAGGTCAAACTTGACACCCAAGTTTTACAAGTGGTACGTCATGCTTGCTATACTACACCTATACTCATAATATACCAAAATGACCGCCGGGAATTTAGCTTTCTATTAATGTTCAGCATAGGCTAATTTGATTTGTAAAGATAAGATAAATTAACACTTGTCTGTTGGGATGGGGATTATCAGAATGTTCTACCCTGACTTTCAACAAGCCATAACTTCGTGTAGAGATAATATACAGCTAAACAATCAAAAGCAAGAGAAATATCAAAATCTTACAGTCATTTTGGCACTAAATGCAGAAATAGTTTATTAAAAAACGTCGAAAAATATACAAAGTGAATATATAATTTGCGACACAAATTTCCCATCAGAAAACCCTGAATTCAGATACTGAATTCGTGTTTAGTGTGGCCGATTTGCTTATAAAAATGGTTTTTAAATTTACAAGTCACTGTCAAATTCCGAATTCCGCTCAAGACAATAAATATTTGATTTTGAAATTTAACAATAAATATTCATTTAAATACTTTGGTATATTATGAGTGTAGGTGTAGTATAGCAAGCATGACGTACCACTTGTAAAACTTGGGTGTCAAGTTTGACCATGCACATCGCACATCACACTCGTGTTAAGTTCTGGACAGTCTTATTACCAAGAACCTAATTTGTGAAACGGTAAGATCAGCATCATATTTTTATTATTATTACTCATTCTGGTAACCAAAAATGACGGATACTGTCGCTAAAAATGTCAAAGAATGTGTCGAAGCTTACTGAATTATGCCAGAAAATTATCTGTTGTTTCGTTTTTATTTTGAATACAACTTATTGATTCAATTGTCCAAAATTTAATGTATACTTTGGCAGGGCGTAGACGGCCGCCTGATTATCAAAATTTGACCACTAAATGTCGAACAAAACGGCGTAAAGTCAGCTTTCAAACAAAAAGTACCGTATTTCTTCTATTAACTCCCCTCCCCTACCTTAAAATGCATTTTAAAAACATTTTAGACTTTTCATAAATGCTGTGGCAAATGTGTCAAGTAATTATTTATTTAATCATTTATTCTTTACATTTACACAATAATATCCTCAAAAATTCTCTAGACAAAATATTACAACATCACTAAATATACACATGAGATCATAGAAATTTCTAAACAAAATATTATACGCTGTCAAAGCTAAACAATTTTCACAATAAGACACTTTTGGAAATACCCGTAATGCCACAAAAATTCTATCTTCCTATTCCTGTTACTCAAACCTCTTCAAGCATTGAAGGCCTTTTAGATGAGCAAGCTGACGAGTTAATAGAGGCGTTGGAAGCAGTAGAAGACATAGAAGCAGCATGTGCAGAAGCCATGGCTGCTTTTTAACCTGGATGGCCAAAAGGCCGCAAACTTTATGACCACAAACAAAGCTAGACCCATGACTACAAACAGGCCAATGATCAAGCAAGTGGTCCTTCTGCTCAAATCGATGGCTGCTACTCCGTCAGAAGCTGGGCTGAACACAAAGTGTTTGGAAGCAGTCGCTTCTCTACCCAACAGATCGTAGTTGACCAGTCTGATTTCGAACTCGCATTCTGACAGGGTTGGCATTTGTAAAGAGGCTGAGGTGGTGTTCTGCAAACAAGGCACTTTGGTTTTTGATAAAAGCGTTTTCTATGGGGCAGACCAGGGCTGAAGCTTCAAGTACTGGTTTTTTAAGTAACAAGAAAAATTGCTTTTAGGATTTATCTATCGGTCCTATCCGGGTAACCCAAAAATTTGTTTTAGTTGTACAAAAACCCCAAAAAATCGGGTAGCTGTACTGAGAAGAAAATTCAAATATTTTTGTACCAATTTTTTCAGATCCCGTTACATTTTTTCGCCGTTCTAGCTACTCAGGTGTTAACCTACCGCTGTCAAAAATAAAGAAGTCGGTTCTAGAGCACAATCCACTGACTCAGAAGACGGCAAATAATATAGCTGGTATAGCAAAATATGATTCATTTCAGCGGGAGGGCTCCACCAAACTGTTACTGTCCCGTTTTCTGGGTGATTTTGGACTTCGATGTTGTGCACTGGCTCTGGCTCTGTAATAAAACGCGAAATTAGTGAAAAGTCACATAAAAAGCGGGAAATATGTATTTACCACACTCCAAACTTCCAGGGCCATACACTTGAGCACAGCTCATTGACAGGAATTTTCCGGTTAATTGACTTTTTTTAGAGCTTTCTGCGCCAGATATTACTTGGTTGTGGTAGTAGGTTTGTTGCTCAGCCAGTAGAGACTGTCTTGGCCTGATCTCCACGGAATATTCTGAGCTGAATCCGAGGTTTTTGAGCAAGAAACCGTCACTTTCGTCCTATAAATTTGTTTGTTAATTTTAACACGGGAACGGCTGATTTTGATTTTGGTTGATTCTAGTGTAGTTTTTCATGCTGAATCCGAATCTATTTTTAGAATTTGTAGCTACCGTGGAAATTTGCGAGAAAAATGCATGTGAAATTTTTTTTACTTTTGACATCTTTTCAAAATTTTGACAGGCTATATCTTAGTCATGTTTGAACATTTCGAGAGTCGTGTTTTAGATTACGCAAAAAGTAGGTTTTCTTCTGGTATATAACATGCCAAATAAATTGATTCTGCTTGAGGTCTGAAAAATCGAAAATAGTAATAGTTATTATTTTTAAAATATCCATTTTTAGAAGTTTCCGGGGTCTATGTGCTGTGCTAATACTTCACTTATTTTCATCGCATATTTAGATAGAGCTATAAAAGCTGAGCAGAATAGTGCATTCATTCATAAAAAGCAGTCGTCAAATTGACGAGAAAGATTTATTAACAAACATGAGTGCAATTTATTTTAAAAAAATTGACGGAAAAAGTACTTTCCGCTTACAAATTTGTGATTTTGACGTCAAATTCGTGTTCAGCATGCTCGATTTACTCACGAAACTACTATTAAAATTTAAAACTTACAGTCAAATTTTGAATTACGCTCGAGACAGGAAATATTTAAACTTGGGGGAAATGCGATATTTGAACAATTATTGTCTCGAGCGGAATTTAAAATTTGACAGTAAGTTTTGAAAAACGACGTGGACTTTTTTTTAACAAAGCAATGTTTACTGCCTCTTTGTGGCCCCAAATGGTTAGAGAGTGTAATTTTTTTGTTACAGAGTGTAATTCTATCATAATAGAAAATATCACAAAAAACGAACATGCTGTTAGTTGGATTCGAACCTCAGACCCCTGAGCCAAACTCGAAAATTACAATTTAAATTAAATAATCACCACTATGAAGTCTTCCACAATCTTGGTGGTTTTGTTGCCATACTCAATCTGCATCCGACATCCTTCAAAAAATAGTGGAGCGTGTCCAGCCTCTTCAGCAAGTTGTGCAATAGTTGAAGTGGGGAAGAGTTGAGGATGGTTAGGTGGTAAGATGGTCTTGAAAATGTCGTTGTAATGCACCCATCTGACCACTGCTCCAACATTGTGCTCCAAGTTGTACTCAGAGTGGAAGGATAGAGCTGCTTTTTCTGCACCAACTGCAAATTTAAGTATTGAAACTGGTTATAAATGGATGTCAAGTTTTATATTATATATTTTAGTGACGCTTAAAACCCTTTCCTACCTTTATGAGTTCCTTCAGCCAATTTAGCAAAATTGATCCAATCACTTTTGCTATTTTCACCGACCATCTTTCCAGCCGGAGTCACAATAGATAGCATAAATCTGTAGACGAAACCTGGCTGTAGACCAGTCACTTTAAAAGTATTGCTAGGCTCAACCTAAATTAAAACTATTCAAATTTTAACTTCAAAGTTTCAAAAATCAATCTTACCGAGGCAGTAATCCACTTTGTCTCCTCTTCCTTGCTTTCCTCGCTGTCTGCTTGCTTTTGACGCCACTGGACAATGTATTTGTATTGGCTAAAGCTCTTGTTATGCTTGAATTCATCTTTCAAATCAGCTGTCAGTATGGCTTCAAAAGTGTCGAAAAGCGCAGCAGAAGCTCTGCTGGCTGACATTAGAGACCTTCTTTTGCCAGATCCTAACTTTAGCGCACCAGCTATGTTAGAAGTGGAAGAACGCTCTAAACACAGCACACGGATTTTTTCAATTGGAGAAAAGTTGCGGGATTGTTGGTCTAAATTTAAAAAAGATCAAAAATATTTTTGAAAAATTTTTTAAGCTCACTTTGTTTTTGGTGGTGTTTGGCACTAGTAGATGCAGGTGAGCTCCTCCAGTAAGATTGTCCATTTTGAAAAGCTTCCAGTACAGAGCCATCTTCACTAGGTTTGTTAGAAGTGAATGTGGGGCTTTTCAGGTGTATTGAGCAGCCCATTTCGCACTACAATGATAGTTTTAAAGTTATTGGATAGTGAACTAAGCTCCTCACATCAAAGATACTTTAATTCAAAAATATGTTTTTAGCATTTTTTTGTGACTTTTTATATCATTTTCAAAAAGTTTCCAGCTATGCACAAATAAAAATTTACAATTTCATGAAGCTCAGCAGAAGTGTTGCAATAAGACCGAAAACTTCCATCCAACAAAACGCGTTCAGTCATCAGGCCATACTGTAAAAAGAAAAATGTGTAAAATTTAAAGAAAAGTATTTGATGAAATATTTATCAAATATTCATTACAGACCCTCACCTTCTGGGAGCATTTAGCCTGACACTCAGCCAACCTCAAATAATGGCCATAATCGATATGCACAAAGGGAAGCACTTCAAAGCCTTGAACCGCAACTATCCTCTTCCAGCCTATTAGCTCGTCGAATTGGCCAATTAACAGGAGCACTGAGCAGATGCAATTTAGGAAGAAAGCAAACGAAGGAGTTCTTTGTTTGGTCATCATCAAGATCGCTTGAAGAAGATGGTAATATAAATGAATATAAATTTGACTTAATCAGCTGTAAGTGGCATTAAATGGCTGAAAGTGAAGTGAAGTGGCTGAAAATGATGCTGAAAGATTTGTGAAGTTAAAAATAAATTATTTTTTCGGTTATTCTAATAAATAAACGAGTCAGATGCGAAAAGTTTTGGATTTGTTTAAAAGCAGGTAAAAGTTTCTTAAAATCAAAAATTTTAAGCTACATGATAAATAATAAAAGTACAGAAAGATTTTTAAAAATTTATGAATAAAGAAGCTTTTTAAAAAAAAACAAATAAAAGAAAAAAAATTTATAAATCTCAAAGACAAAATTATGGGGTCTTTATTCGGAACACAACTGACACTTCTCTATAACCCACCCACCTAACAAGGGTGTGTTCAAGTGGGCGTGAAGGCTATTGTGGTCTAGCTGAACCAAGGCTACCTACCTGCCACCTATCAAACAAATAGAGAGTATTTAAATCAAACTATTTTGACAGTTTTATAACACTGACATGACAAAGTATTTGAAGCAACAAATGCCACAGGCCACAAAAACAAAAAGATGTGCGCATTTGCAAGTAGCACTTTTTCTGATAAAGGATTAAAAATGTTCAAAGAAATAAAGTAAGACAAAGCAAGTGCAATGCAAAAAAAAAGCAAATCCACATTGAAAACAAGACAAAGACGTGTCAAAAGAGGTCTTTATACATATACTTTTTGTATTTCCTCGACTTTTTGAGTAATATAAGTACGCTTAAAAATTTAGAAAACAGGGCATAGATTATGAAAAAGCAATAATTTGTAAGAAAGTGACGAAGTTTTCACCCTTTTTGCATAGTTAGTGAAAAAAACTAATTTGACTGAACCCTTTTCAGAAAAATGACAAATCTTTTAAATTTTTTGAGTTTAAAAAAATCAAAAAGAAAACCAGTCACCCAGTTGCTGGTTGACAACACATGTGTTCCAAAACAATAGTTCAAATTATCAATCCGAAATTAATGATCCATAACATTTTTAAAGCAGTGTCTGTAAACAAACTTTGTGCAAGGTAGAACATCCAGATATAACCACCCTAATTATGGCTTCTATGTCAGCAAAGCAATAAAGAAAACTTGCAAACAAGTCTGCAATTAAAAGTCTCTTAAAAATGGTAGCAATAAAAAATGGAAGCGACTGGATGTGCATTAAAATGAAATAGACCATTAAAAGGTCTGTTCCTCTGCTTTTTTGCAAATAGGACCATTGCTACTGGAAGGAAAACAAGAAGATGATGGGGTAACAGGTGAATAAATGTTCCAACCACTGCAACTACCACCGGACATTGCACACCTAAGAAGAGGAAAGGTGAGTCAAAGAACTAAGAAAATATGATCTTTTTGCTATAGTTCCAAAGAACTACGGTCGATGAAAATATGGACAAAAAAGTATATATTCAAGACCAGTGTCATAAGTATTTGCTAACAATCTGTAATTGATCAAATACAATTTTTCTCAAAAAATATTTAAATATTCAAAACTTTTTGAAAATTTAAACTAGTATTTTTGAGATGGCGAATTTTTGCAGAACTAATACTTGACTGTGTTTAACAAAAAACCAACAGGTTGTTTTTGCCAAATTAAATTGTAGTTTGGCATTGTAGTTTTAAACACACCAATTTTAAGCCAACATGACTAAACAAAAAATAGCCCAGAATCTCAGCTACATTTCTAGTGGTCATAGTTGGCATTTTGAAAAATAATAATACAAATGATTGTTAAAATGATTTGACCGCGTCGTGTTCAAGGCGGATGTCCCAGGACTAAATGTGCTCAAAAATTTTGCAGCGTTAGCTGAATTTAAAAGCTAGTTAGCTGAATTCATTCAAAAGAACGCGAACTGACTAGAAACATTGTATTTTTATACTAGGTAACAAAAATTGGCAGTGTCGGACTAATGTGGAACATTGAGATTAAAGTTATCGAAAATGCCGTATTTAAGATTTTCTAAAAGTGTGAAGTACAAATAAATGATGACTAACACTTTTCAAATACCACAAACAAAGCTTGCAAAAGACATTGGAAACTATCAAATTAGCGCCTTCTTAACTTCTCTTTCATTTTTTCAAATAACAAAAAGAGAATAAAAGACACGCGCCATCGATATCCCTGCCATCAACACCAACCATAACAATGGCAAACCGAGCGGAAGGAGAACTTGTGTGAATGTGAAGGGCAAATATCACACCACCACCTTTGTTAAAAGGGCTACTACTAGTATGCAAAATGCAAATTCATAAATAAATATTCCACCTAAAGTAGAAAAAGAGGGTGGGCGATTATATGGATAATAATATTTGTGGATAGCAAGGGCAAGCGCTGGATTTACAATAGACAACAACAGTTTTTATGAGAGCTATCATCCCCGGAAGCAGGTGAACAATGAGTCGTAAAAACAGCTAGCTGCTCAATAAACAAGCCTGTCCAAACCTGCAAATTAACATTTTGGAAAGTGTTCTTGTTAAAGACTCAGTAAATAAAAAATAAAATTATGAAGTAAACAAAATTAGGGTTGTCGAGCGCTCGAAATTTTGAAGTCGAGCGCTCAATTCGACATCCGAAATTAGATAGTTCGAAAATTTTGCTCGAAATTTGAAAATTTTCGAGCTAAAAATTTGAAATTGAGCGCTCGACTTGACGAACCTACATAAAATCTAAACCATTTCTCTCGTGGTTTGCAGTTTTAAGGATTTAAGTTTCTGGAAAAAAATTTAGGATTTTCTCGAACATTTATAGAGCTAAAATTTTTCCTCAAATATGAAACTCCAACCTATTATTCAAATTTAAAGAGGGGGTACAACTTATACTGCGAATGGTTTGAATTGATTAGTTTAATTGTTTGAAGTCGCATTTTCGATTCTGACTTGAAATTTTTATTTGATTTTTTACCTGTTTATTTTTGTTCGGTGATTTTCTTTGTTATTTTACTTGATTTTATAGCAAAAACTTGATGAGTGAAGAATAGTAGGTGGCTGTAGTGGTGGAAGGTTGTAATCACACTCGAAGTTTCAGTACAAATTGCTGATTTTTTTTCATTTTCCATTTTTTACATGAAAATGACCACTCAGTAGGTGAGGTGCAAAATCACTTCAGAAATACAAGTAACTTATGAAGGTTTGCAATAATACTATTGAGGGGTAGGAATTTGGTATTATTATGAAACTGACGTTTTTTGCAATTTTGATTTAGATGATCATAGACAACCATTTACTGAAAATGAGCTCCAGGGGGTGTAAAAGCCTGCGCTCATGATCTTGTTGGATAGCCAAGAGTGTGAGGATCATTTTGACGTCAAACTTGTGAATAAAAGCAGAAAAAAATAAGAGGCGCATTAGTAGTCAAACCCGCGTTCATTCGCAATATAAAATGTACTCCCCCTTTAAAGAGAGACATTACTTATTTTAGTAACTCTTCACCCCCAGGCTGCCTGTTTCCATGGCCATTCTACCCCAATTAACTAAGGGTATTTTGCAATGCCAATATTTATAGACCTTTAGTGCCTTTGGGGCCTGTTTAACCCCCTAAGCATTGGTGCACCTGTGCATTCTAGGCATGTTTTGCCACTTGTCCACCTGTTGCCCCTTCCTAAAACCTTTTTTGATAAACAAAAAGAAAGAAAAGAATAGTTTGATTGACCAACAAAGAGCAAGCAGAAAAAAGAGCTCTAATTCAGGCAAAAGATGCCGCAGCAGAAAACAAACTCATGCAAACACAAACTCATTTTTTATTCAACACCAGCAAGCACCGCTTGACTTCTTGCTGTTTGTTCAGGCACAGGCGAGGATTAATTATTTTTTTTATTAAAATGATACTACTGACGAGGATTGTTAATAGTGGCAGTATTGTTGTAGTAGTAGTTTTGTGGTTTTATAATAAAGCAAAAGACAAAGGAAGTGCTGCACCTCAGACTTATGACTCAAGGCTCCAGCTATTGTGCTTTTGCTTTGAAAATAACACGTGTTTTGGGGTCTGGATTAGTTAAGACAATAGATTCATTTGAATAGAACAATAAATAAAATTTGTTAAAATGAATACTTTTTGTGCCATCAATTTAACCAAGATTTTTTTACCCATTTAAAAATAGTGTTTAAAAGGTAACACTTTACTTGAAACACCCCACCCAACGGCTGACCATTTTTTTGTAATGAATTTTTCAAAACCAATTGCATATTCGTGTTTCTCGACTCCGATTGATACGGGAAACAGTAAACAGATTCTGTGACGGAGAAAAAAATTTTGACCCCATGAAAAGATCCGGAAATAAGAGTTGTATCGCCACTAATCATACAGGGCCAACAAGCAAGAAGATGTTGAACATCGTTTGAATACTGGGGCCCACCGCATAAAGAAACTGCATACTGCTTTTGAATCCCTCTCAATGTCCATAAGTGCGCCTGAGGAGCGCAAAGGGCTTGATAGAGATGCACGTGATAATAGCAAGACTCTGATCATTGCATTACCTTGGGGGTACGATACCTTAATATAAGATAACTTTACCTTGGGGTACCAAAGCAAAAAGTCAAATTTTGGTCAAAAAACTTTTTATGAAAAAAAATTACTTAGAAGACGTTTAAACACTATTCTCAAATGGTGTAAAAAATTGGGTAAAAAACCGAAGCCTGTATACCAAACCCCCCAACCCAATAAGTACCAAAATGGCATACTACTTTGCTTAATAATGTTTTAAAACGCAAAAGCATGATTTTTTTAAATAAACATGTTTTGCAACTCAAATCTTTTATTATTCAAACCGAAAATTACTTTTTCTACCTAAAATATTTTTGGAAGACAAACTGTTGACTACAAGTAGAGATGCACTTTTAATGAAAAAAGGTTTTTCTTGAAATTGTTTATGAACAGAGAGAGGGTTTCTTTTTTCCAAAACAGTGCCGGAATTGAAGGTCTACTATGGATGCCAATATGCATTAACACCAAGAAAAAGAAGTAAAAGAAAAGTTTTGTAGAAAGCGTCTACAAAACAAATAAATAAGAACAACAATCTGCAGCAGTTAGAAAGCAAGGCATTGAATAGTGAAGGTGATTTATTTCATTATGGGAGACTTATTTTTAGTGAAGGTCAACACCCATAACAATGCAAAAAGGTCAGAAATGTAGGTACAACAGATTCAAAAAAATCTACATGCAGATATTTGTCGGATTTTCAACCACTTAATGCTTATTCTAAACTTTCGTTTTTGAATTTTCGTTATGATTTTTCATTCTGAAGCTAATTACTAATTCTGAAGATGAAATGTCTAAAAAATCCAAATCTGCATGCAGAATTGAAAAAACTAGACACGAGACATGGCTAAAAGTTTAAGTTTACATTATGTAGCAGTGGCCATTTTGCTTTACGTCTAAGCTGTTTTTTGCTTCCAAATTTTAATTATTATTTGGAACTTGTTTTGTTCAGGCGGTCCTTGAAACAAAATCATACCTGCGCCTAAGGCTTAGCTTAAGAGAAAAAAATAACTGCCAATAAGGGGGCCAAGTGAGCAAGTGCCAAGACATTTTGTCTAGCAAACAGCTAAAGATTGAAAAAAAGTCAGACCGAAAACAGCCAAAATAGTAACAAATATTGAAAATATTGCAAACAAATTCTTTAGTAATTTAACCTGTGGCAAATAAAATACACTAGCTAGCACTAGAGCCAAAAACAAATAACTTCATAGCTAACAAAAAACCAATCAAAAAAGCTAAAATAACAAGCAAAAAGCTTTAGAACCGTCAGACTGGAGCCTGTATATGAGGTTGAGTGGAAAAGATGAATCAAACCAGATTGTGCCCTGAGATTACACCTTAGTTTTTTCCCCTTCCCACAACCTTTTTTCTCTTTGTTTGAGCTCTGAACCTACTACTACATACACCCCAATGGGTAGAAAAAAGAATGTAACCGATTTCTAGGTCAGCAGCCTTGTTGCTATCTCTGGGAATGGGGTTTCCAGCTTTGTTTTCATTACCATATTTTTTTGTGTTTAAGCCTTTTTAAGTGTGTTTGGCGCTTCCCTTCGGTTTTTCAAACATCTTTATAAATATTTAAATCAGATAATTTGTCAGTATATGATTAATTTTGATGAAGCTGCTTAAAAATGGCAACATTGGGCGACAAATAGTGAAATAAATATAGGTTTGTGCTGGCTGCTAGAAAAGCTGTCCCAGTAAAGATCCCATATATAAATATCAGGAAGGCACGTTATTTCACGAAAGTTTGTTTTTTAAAAGCTGTGCAGTCGAACCAGGATAACCCGACACCCCGATTTGAAGTTTTTAATTGGGGGATTCTGACGACCCACACCTCGATTTTTTATTCTATGCCACAAATGATTTTGGAAAATATCAGAATCCCTGCGATATTTTGACTAGACTGGCAAATCACATTTGGCAAAAGATTTCAAATCGAGGTAAAAAGTGTCGGACTCGGAAGTTATCCTGGTTCGACTGTAACTTTAAAAAATGAAAAATTTAGACTTTCGAAAAATTAATAGTAAAATTTTCTTCTTGTAATGGCTATGCCGTGAAAATATGCCCTGGTGCTCGTGTTTTTTCAAAGACTGTCTTTAATATTTTTCATAAATGTTTCATTTTTACTTTAAATAAACAGCCTCCATCCACTATTTGAACAGCATACTAGCGATTTCATAATAAAGGATATATTTTAATTTGAGAGTCTTTTTCTGAGCATTCTGAGCATGATTTAGGGAGCAGGTAAGGATAGTGTACATTAGAGCAGACTAGAACATGATTTTCTTACTTTTTCCTACCTTGGAAAATATGTTTTAGACAGTTTTAACATACGCTGGCATGCTCTGCGCCTAAGTGCCAGCCAAAAATGAACAGCAAAACCAGAGCATAATCTTTTGGGAAGCAACTTCAACACATATAGAGACAAAGGTTCTAGTATACAATCAGGTTCCATAATATGCCTTGGTCCCCACTGTTGTTTTTTCTCGAAAAACAGCTTTGTCCCCCTAATGTTTTGACAAGAATCAATGAATACAACATTAAACACAATTTTATTAATACACAAATCAATTTTTATTGATGGGGGACCAAGCTGTTTTTCGAAAAAAAAACAACAGGGGGGACCAAGGCATATTATGTAACCTGATTGTATACTAGAACCGAGACAAACTTTTTGTGCGAAAAGCCAAAAATAAAAAATAAGACTTGCTCCAAATCTAGACGAAAATCTCAAAATCTCATTCAATTAGACGAAAAAAATTACATACTAACTCCAAAAAAGCTTGGACAAAGCGTCCCCAAAATGCAAGCAGCAAAAAGCAGAAGGGAAGCAAGTTTGATTTAATTAGTAAATAATTTGTTCAGTCCTCCCTAACAAGCAAGCAAGGAGTAAGTAAGTAAAGGCACTCCTCACAGCAGGAGTTGCAAAGGGGGGACAATGAGTGTGTAATACAAGAAGCAGCTCAGATGGACTTCTTACCCTCCTCAAAAATGAATGCAACTAATAAAGCGAGAAGATGGGGAGAACTACTCTATGGACACTCTCACACAGCCACAGATCAGCAGCACTCTGTCAAAGAGCCTAGCTTTGGCGAGAATGAGACAGATCTCTCGCTGAGGCGTCCCGAGAAAAAGACATCCCATTGGCTATCTTGATTTTTTTTAAATCAAAAGAGCCAGTTGGTGTTGTCCTTTGGCTTTATTTTTGGTTTTCAGCCACCACAAAAGCTTATTGATAGGAGGACAAGAGTTGGGTTTCAGTTGATTGGTGGTGACCACCGCCACTTTTCTAGTAGGCTATTAATTACAAATATATGTTCCTGTTGAATAGACACGTTTATTTGCTAAGATAATCAATTAGAAGGTGGTTGATAGGCTGCTTTTACAAAGAAAAACAGTGAAAAAGGTTTTAAAAATACGCTTTTGGTAGACTAGTGGTAACAGCGGCAGGTATCGGTAAGTATTAGCAATTGGTTTGGGCTAAATTTACTTTTACCCTCAGCAGTCAGTTAACTTTTACTAGTTTTTTTTTCTCAAAAATTTTTAAAAACTGTTTATTCACAGTTTTTAACAATTTTCAAGCAAAAATATTTTTGGTAAAAAAATTGCCTTGGTCCGCCAAGCAAAAACAAGTGCTGCGGGCAAAGGTTAAGTGCTTTTTGGTTTGATTCTTATGCCCGTAAAAAGAATTTTAATGGTGAGAGCAGAACTGAAATAAATCATATAAAAAGAAGATTACACGTATCGGCTTACATATATTGGAAAAAATCGTTGAATTTTTAGTAAACTGTAAGGTTTAAAAAAGAGTGGATAATATCCTTTGTAAAAGTTCTTATTTACCGCTAACAAAAGTTTGGAAGATTAATTAATAGACCTTGGCAAACTGGTCAACAAATGGGGGCAGTAGTAGTGTAACTAAATAGTGGATGTAGCTCAAGTTGTAAACATCCAAAACAACTAGTAGTATGCAAATTCATAAATCACTAGCATCCAATTGATCCTAATCTTTGTTCACTATTAAAACAAGAGCCTCCGATCAATGTGGAAAGCAACATTTGCGGCACCCATATTAATCCAAATATGAGTGGTTCAACAAATGTCGGCACTTTGTTTGATATGGTTTGCAAAGGAAGTGTCAAACACAAATTTCGGTTTGATTAAATTGGTACAAATGGTGTGTGCGAATGACACTTATACAAATTTATTTAAAAAAAACATTGTCATTTGCAGACTGTAATTGAAATTTGTGAAAAAGACTGAGGGTGGAAACCACTTAAACTTAGTACTAATTAAGTGCATATCCACAGGCTATATTCCCTGAACTTTAAGTAGACAACAAACAAACAGAAGTATTGTTTTAGAGAATGTAGGAGTAGGTGGAAGAACACAGTAAACACCGGAACTTTGCTATGAACACAGACTAAAAGTGCCAGCGGCAAACTTATTTTTTCGCAAATACGAGAGAGTAAAGCTTTTTCTGAGTAAGCATTGGGCGAACACATTAATGAAACTAAATATAATAAAAATTAAACAAATACAAAAGGAGATCTTTGAAAAAATTTCACTTTATTTATAAAGAGGCTACGAATTTTGTGCTAAAAATGGGTCAACTTGAATTGCAGCACCAAGTTACTGAAATCCACCCAGTAACTTTTGAAATTGCATCTTTCAACAGAATTATTAACAGAATTATTATTTAATTAGTATATGAGTATATATAAGCTATTAAAATGCTCTGAATAATTCAAAAATTTAGAGATTTATGAGTTTAAATGAGGAAAAACCCAAACCAAATTTTTTTTTGTTCAAACCCATACATTTCCAAGCTTTTGAATTTATTCAGAAAATCTTAATGGCTTGTTAAAAAGCTGAGATTCAGGGATAAACGCTGATGTAAAATTATTATAATAATTTTGTTAAAATAAGGTAGAAATACAATTTTGAAAATTAGGTGCTGGATTTCAGTAATTTAGAGCTGCAATTTAGTCACAGCTGATAAAAATTACGACTGATATAATTACCTACATTAATAAATATTAAACACTTTTGATTTACCTATTCTCCCTTAAGCTTTTTTCCGAGCAGCTAAACTATACTCCCACTGAAGTTTGAACAAAATAACTTATTTACACTTTTTAATAATTTTTATTAAAAAAATTATTGGTATAAAAAATGTTAAAAAAAATTGCCTTAGTCCTCTAAGCTGATTTGGCTGGTGGGGGTATCCTTTAATTTAGCCCTTTTTCTGTCTTCCAAAGTCATTTTTAGTGCCAAAAGTCCTGTCAACACAAAGCAAGAAAATAACTTGTTTTGTGGAAACAAAAAATGACAAAAAATGCCATTCATTTACAGAACAAAACTTTTTGGCAACACAAAAAAGTAATTTAGCCAGTTAATTTTTTTTGCTAATCTTGCAACCCATTGTTGGTATACCATGGCTCAAGGAGTTTATTAGAGACATGCTTCTTAATAATACAACTTGCCGTTCTGTTAGAAATAATACTGAACTATAACAAAATTTATTCAAAAAGTATTCTTTTTTAATCCAGAAAACAACTTGATACAAAGCTGACCTCAGAGCATGTGCTTACGTAACAGAATATAAATATTTTCTTTGGTTCATTTTTATCTTTGTCAAAAGGAAGGAACAGTATTTACTGGATCACCAGCAGGGACCGTAATTAACACTAATTAAAATTACGCTTACTACACAATAATATAAAATGGCTTGACTTTATGACCCCCGGCTGACCCTTTTGATGACAATTTTGAAAACCGATTGCATATTCGTGTTTCTCGACCCCGATTTAGGCGCAAATTTACCAATCGTTTCTGGAAAGTGAAAAAAATTTTTCGATTTGCCTTGGTCCCCAAGGTGAAAAAATTCGAAAATTTTCAAAAAAATTTTTCAAATTCCCGCCAAAACATTTTTAGGGATTCAGGGCTGTATTGGGAGGGAAAGGGAATAAAAGAGGCCACTAATCACACAGGGGCCACTAACAAAAAGATGTTGAACATAGTTTTGAATACTGGGGCCTACCGCATAAATATACTCTGGTATGCATGCTTTTTCATGCATCGAGTCACTTTCGAGTGATTTGTGTCTAAGGTATGTGGGTGTGCGCATCTCAACTCAAGCCCCAAGCCCCCTGCGCCCCGAAGGGGCGCAGACTTGAGTTAGAATGCGCGCACTCCTTACCTTAGACATGATTCAGGAAGACTCTCGATCATAAAATGCATAAAGTCTCTTTTGCCACGGCCCATGTTGAAAAACATGGTAAGACAGTCAAAAATATAAAACCCACCTTTCTAACGTTCTGCCATAAAAGTGTCCCCTTTTATTCCCTTCCCCTCAATACAGCCCTGAATCCCTTAAAAATGTTTTGGGGGAATTTGAAAAATTTTTTTGAAAATTTTAGAATTTTCACCTTGGGACCAAGGCAAATCGAAAAATTTTTTTCACTTTCCAAAACGATTGGTAAATTCGCCTAAATCGGGGTCGAGAAATGAATATGCAATCGGTTTTCAAAATTGTCATCAAAAGTGGAGGTCAAGTAAAGTGTTACCTAAAAAATATATAAAATTTATGTTGTAGATTATAAAAGTTGACTAAAAGTTGAAATAAATTTTACTCAATAATTTGTGAATTATTCAAATTGGCCAGCCTGTTCGAAGGCAACAATTTCTAATTGAATAAGAGGAACTTTGAGTCCAGCAAATTAGCACTGAAAAAGCTTTTCTGCGCATCCTGAACGCATTGAAGCAGCTAGCTGACTGCCTTCTTTTTGCTAATTTAAAGCAAATTGCACTAAAATTTGGCGTAATTTCAAGAAATTTGACAAAGAAGGAATTTGGCTTCAATTTTTTCTTATCTCCCTTTGCAGATGTGTGAACAATGACACTACAAATTTCTTGTGGGAATTGTAAAAAAGTTTTTTTAACGAGTGATCAGAAAAAGGTGACGTTTTGCCCTTTTTTAATTTTTTTTTAATATAATAGAAAAATAGAAAATGTCGCTGAACCTATTCAGTGGGTGCCACTTTACCGGAGAGGATACGGTAATTTAAGTCGGCTAAGACTGTGTTGTTACTGTATTTTCTCTAACAAGCACACTCCCCCCTCTAATAAGCAACTCCTCGACTTTGAGGACCTATATCTCAGCCCAGAGATGCTCACTCATGCTCCCGGTGCTCACAAAGAAGCAAAGTAAACCAAAAAATATAGAGAAAGAGTGAAACTAGGGTACACGCTGCGCCAATGGCGCATTAGCCCCAACTTCTACATGTACATAGTAAAGCTAAATTCTCGTCGATTAGGTTAGTCATTACGACCCGTGAACTATCCGTGGACTGCCCGAGAAAAGCCCAGGGGGGCACCTGCTTAACACCTGGATACCACTCGTGAACAACCCGTGGATTAAAATTAAAACTTTTCAAATTTTTTAAAATGAAATTGGAAATTCTGAAGCCGGATATGTGCTCATCAGGGTCGGTTTGCTTAGGCTTAGGCTTAGGCTAATATTTAGCAAGTACCATAAGGATTTGAACCTATGACACTAAAAACATGACCTAGTCCCCTTGTGCTTTTGCCGAAAAGCCACTTTTTGAACCAATTTTTGACCAAACTTTTTTTTCACGAGCAAAACCGTGATTATAACACCGGACTCTTGCTAAGCATGCTCGATTTACTTGAGAAGCTACTTTAAAAGTTAAAACATCTCAACAAATTTGAAATTCCTCGCGAGACAACAAAAATTTTAATTGAAACTGGTTTAAATATTTTTGAAATCTCTCGCGTTATACATTATTTTGAGTTTTTAAAGTTACATGGGGTATTTTATTACACTTATCGTATTACACTTTTGCTAATCTAATATTAGTACAGTCGAGTCTCGATTTAACGATCATCCTGGGGACACGCCTCAGGTGATCGCTAAATCGAGGTGATCGTTGTATCGAGGTGATCGTTATATCGAGACCTTTATTCTGAAAGAATATTGCTGATCGTTATTTCGAGACTTTCAAAGAGTTAATAACACGTTCAACGTTGTGTGCCGTATTTATTAATGAAAAGAAGCGGAGAACAACAATGCGGTGTTTACTAGGAGAACAAACGATGCTGTGTTTACTAGGAGAACAAACAATGCTGTGTTTACTAGGAGAACAAAAAATAACTATGCCTAACAATTAGGCACAAAATAATCAGCAATATTTTTCTGTTTCAGTTTCTTCATTCTTTCGTCGGCCAGGGCATCGTCCAATTGATCAAATAGTTTGAGAATGGCTGGACTAGTCGCAGAGTCGGCATAGCATTGCAAGATTCTCAATGCTTGGCTGGCTTCTCGAGCAGTAACGGCTGGCTCTTCTACCTCGATTTCCACCATTTCGTAGTCACTATCCACTTCCTTGCTTCGGACATCCTCTGCAATTTCTGCCAAAGTGAGAGCTCCACCAATTGCGAGTTGTTCGTCCACAGCCAGGTATTCTGCCAGATCCTTGCACTTCGTTGATGGCTTGGAGTTCGGCCCAGAGACGTTCCACATCGGCCAGTATGTTCTCTCCATTTTCTTCGTCGTCTTCGGCCTGAAATCAACATTCACAACAATTAACAATGATCGAAAAAATTCTACCTCTTCACTGATCACGAACCCAGCTTTTCGGAAGCAGCGACTCAGTGTTTCTGGCTTGACTGCATCCCATGAGCGACGGAGGAACTGGAGAGCATGCAGAAGATTGATTTTATACTGGCGGTCGTCATCGATGGCTGAGATTCTTTCACGGAGAAGGAATCGGCGATAGTGAACCTTGACGTTCTCGATGATTCCTTGGTCACAAGGCTAAAAGAATAAGTTTAAATAAAGCTTCAATAAATTTTAAGACTAACCTGAGACTCGGCAGTTGTATTAGGCGGAAAAAACTTGATAGTGATCTGCTCGAGCTTGATGTTGCAGTGGCCGCTGAAGTTGTCGAGGAAGAGCAAGACTTTTCGATCATGACGCTTGAGTTTCCGGTCCCAATCCATCAACCACGATTCGAAGATGTCTGCTGAAAGAAATAAGAAAGTTAGAACATTTTTTTATTTTGATCAATAAAAATTGCCAGTCATCAAGCCTTCTTGTTCGCTTTGTACTGGACTGGAGGTTCTTGGTTCTTGAAGCATCTCGGCTTGGCAGACTTCCCAATCACCAGCAATGGCAGCTTTTCCGTCCCAGACATGTTCGACCCGACCAAAACTGTGATTCTTTCCTTGGATTTCTTGCCGGACGTGCATCGCTCACCTGTAAAAAATATTAGAAACAATGAATATTCAAATAAAAAATACACCAACCTTTGAATGCCAGTGTTTTGTTGGGAAGGAGCTGCCAAAAGAGACCTGTTTCATCGGCATTAAAGACATCGTCGGGCGAGAACTTTGCGATGGCTTGTTGGAGAAGGGTTTGTTGCCAATCGCCCAGAGCTTCCATGTCGATTTCCCCGGCTTCTCCCTGATTGGTGCGGAACTTGATCGAATGGCGATGTTTGAATTTTTCCAGCCAGCCCACACTTGCCTTGAAGCCTTCGATTCCGAGACGCTCCGCCAGTTCCAGGGCTTTTTCCTGAAAGAAAAAACCGATGTGAAAAAGCAGATGAGAACCAGAGAAAATAATCTTACCATGACCAAAGAACCAGTGACTGCGACGTTCTGACTTCTGACAGACTTGACCCAGCGCAGGAGTGCCTCTTCCAGATCTTCGTGCTTGGCTGCCTTTAAATGAGCTCGCTTGGCTTCTCCACCTTCATCGATTGCATTGAGGGTTGATGCTTTTCTTTGAGAATCCCCATGATTGTTGATTGCGCAATCTTGAACTGTTTGCTAAGATCCCTCGAACTTTTGCCTTCAGAAGCCTCGATGATCTCCTTCTTTTCTTCAAGTGAGATGACCCGGCGCTTCTTGCTTATAGTTTCCATGACTAGCCTGAAGAAATAAAATTACATTACTCAAAGACGAAAAAATTGGATACACGAAAGATAAACAATGACAAAACTTCAACAAAATATTTTACGCAACAAAAATTTGCTCGAAAAACAATGTGGCAATTCAAAATACGTTTTTTTTGGTTGTGATCGCTAAATCGAGTGTAATTTTTACTTTTGGGACCGATCAAGGGTGATCGTTAAACCGAGGTGATCGTTAAATCGAGTGATCGTTGTATCGAGACTTTCTTTGCCTTAATTTAGTTCAGACCAACCAAACTTGTCTCAGGTGATCGTTAAATTGGGAGTGATCGTTATATCGGGTGATCGTTAAATCGAGACTCGACTGTATTGCTAATATTGACATGAATTCTGAGAACTTTAGAAAGAGGCCGGTACCTAAGTATGGCGGGAATCTTATTTTCCACATCATTATAAAAGTCTTTAGTTCCCGCCACACTCAGCTACCCGTATATCGAGAACTTCGAAGAGTCCTGTCTCCCCAATTTTTTCAAGTGACATCGTAAAAGGGGCAGCACTTCATCATAGAAGTCTCATGTGCTCTACACGAACCTGCAAAAAAACCATCTCAATGAGGTCTTTGAAAAAAGACACTAATTGAGGTTTCCTAGTAAATTTTTCTTTTGCAAATGTTTTTCGTGTTGAGAGAACGAATATTCGAAATTTAATGACAACTTTCCTATCCTGTCCTAAGTAAGAGCGTAACTTGCAAAGTTGGAACCGTTCAAATCCAGTCCTAAGTGGGAGCGTCGTCTGTAGCTTGTACCGTATAACCTATATTAAACGCCACCCCTCGTTCAAAATCGTGTTTGTGGCATTGTGCTTTTGACCACTTTTTTGGAGCCTTCAGTCAGTTTATTCAGCAACCATTTTGTAGCCAATCCCATGAGCTACTTAAGAGAAGTCTCAAAAAAAAATGGTCAAAAAGACAATGACAATGCCACAAAGGGGATAAATCGAACTTAACCCCCACCAGCCCATTGCAATATTTTCTGTATAAAGACTCGAAAAATCGTTTATTTACAGTTTCATCATTCTCATACAAAAAACTGCTAGTAAAAAAAATTTCGAGAAAATTTGCCTTGGTCCCCCAAGTTGAATCGACTAGTGGGGGTTAAGTTCAAGTGAGCCCCACAAACTCGCTTATTTGATGAGGAGGCTGTTTGCGGATGAAGGTCATCTAACCGTTGATGTATTTGTCATATGGTGCAGTGATTATTAATTAACAGTTGAACAAGTTTTAATTCATAAAGAGAAAAGCTCTTGATTTAGTGTATATTATTGACTGTTTTGTTCGGAAACCTCCGATGTGGTGTACTCTCTATTTAGTGTAACACCCGATAGTGTGTATATTTCCGGTTCCCCGCGAGCTACAATGTATCATGAGTAGACTCACCAAATTTTATCTAATAAAACGTCCAGCCGCTCTATTTTTCGACCCACTTAAAATCGGAAAAAATTGAGTCGCTCCGGAATTTTTGGGCAAAAATGTAAAAAGTGAAATCGGTGGAGCTTGTGGTAGTTACAACACTACAATAAACAGTTTTTCAATATATTAACTCTGCTCCGAGATAATGACTTCCAAAGTTTAGGGGACAATATAGAGGGGGCCGTTGCAATGGCCGTTAATTTGAATATTAACTTATTTATTGTATTGCTTTTAGTGTAATTCCGATGCAGGAAAGTAAAGAAATGTTCTTTACTATCTGTTAACTGACAAAAAGGAAGGACAGACAATGCATATGTGTGCAGCAAGCAAAGAGAGATGTGTATATATATTGCTTTCAAAAATGTGTCTACTGCCAGGCGTCGTGGCGGGCGTCTCTAGTCCAGTTTCTAGGAGGCAAGGGTGGTTGAGCGGATGCCCATTTCAAGGGCTGTGTCATCAAGGGGTCTTTGAGGGAGCTCAGAGATCGCTGGATGTATGCTTTAGGGCAGAACAATGAGACAAGCACCGGCCCAGGCCCTAAAGGGAGCAGGTTAAATTGTCCGCACGGTTACAGTGGAAGGATCACATTCGCGACACCCTTTTTGAAAAACTGTTTTTTTTTCTTGTTTTAACTTTAAAACGCAAATGGAAAAGACATATATTTTTTAAACTATAAAATATATATAGCCTATCGGCGCCTGCATCTAAAAGAGGTCCACTGATCACACAGGGCCTACTAACAAGAAGATGTTGAACACAGTTTTGAATACTGAGGCCTATCGTATATACACTGGTATGCATGTTTTTCACGCATCCTGAGTCACTTTCGAGTAATTTGTATGTAAGGTACGTGGGTGTGCGCATCTCAACTCTCAAGCCTGCGACCCCGAAGGGGCCCAAGGGCTTTGCATAAAGTAAAATTCCAGTCCGGTGGTCTAAATCTTTCAGAATTCAACACTATTGGGGTGGTGGCCTTGTCGCTTCGGGGAGTGGGGCGGTGCAGGGCGAACAAAAATGGTCCGAGGCGCGGGGCGGGGCGAAGACAAACTGTTGGGCTGGGGCGGAATATTGGGCACCCCGGAGCGTCTCTATTTCTAACAAACTTTGTGAGAAGGCTTCAAAATTTCACTTGAAATTGGCCTTACAAATTGCGTCGAAGCATAATCACAGCTTAAAAAAAGCTCCGGCACTGCTATATTACCTGGTGAGGTACGCCCTGGTGCGCCCTGGGGCGGACCGTCTCGGAGAGTGGGGCTGTGCTGGGGCAAAAATTTCCTGTTTACCCATCATTAATCCTGATAGGCTAAAAAATATAAAAACAAAAAACACTGAAAATAAATTTTCTTGTATTATTAAAAAGAGAAAGTTGAAAAAGTAGAACAAATTATTTCTATATTTTTACAGGAAACAATTATCTACAAACTATTCTTGCAGTCAGTTGTGTGCTGTTTCTAGCGGCTTTTTTAGTGTTTTTAGCGCTCCATTGGATCAATTAAAAAAAATGCCTTTTTGATATTAATGGGTAAAATATATATTCTTGCTTAAACAGATAAAGTAAGTTTTAGGATGTGTTGGCCAGATTTTTTAGCTAATCTTGACGTTATTTGTTAATTCTTGTATTGATATGTTTAGTCAGAAAAATAAAAAATGTTTAATTACATGAAACTATTGTCATTGAAAAATCCTGTGCTTGTCGAACAAAGCAGCACATTTTTCGAGAAATTGCCCTGTAAGATGATTAGGTAGCCGGGCGGAATCTATACTGATACTCAAAGATTTGAGTTACTCCAGCTGATGTCTTTGTATGCCTGGCTCAAAGAATCATCAAAAATTCAGGAAAATTCACGAAAAAGAGTGTGTGAACCAGCTGCCCTACTTAACTTTCTAAAAGAGTAAATATTTGGCTGTTCGGTATTTTGTACGTCTCAGTCTTCTGTTTTTGTTGCTGTTGTGTCAAATACTACAGAGAATATATTGTGTTTGACCTACTTAGATACTATTACAACAAGCTGTAAACCAAAAAAGTTGCTCTCACATCTTTTTCGTTTCTCACAGGTGTTTGATATGCACAAAGCTAATGATGCGGCAATATTATTCCTACTTTTGATGAGAGAAACTTAAAAGGTTAAACTTTATGCATTGCGCAATCGCACCCACAAAACACAACAAATAAATCAAGAACAAAACGTGCATTCCTTTTGCTTATTTACACCAAAAGTTCGGTGGTATTTATAAACATATTTATAAACAAAGCTTCTCTAATAAGACCCTATGCTATAATAACCTCTGACTATCCGACCACTCAGGGCGAGCCTTTGGTCTATTTAACTAACGTATTTCCTCTAATTAGCGTCCCCCGTGATTCAAAATCGTGTTTTTGGCGTTGTGTTTTTAGCTAACTTTTTGATCACTTTTCTCAGGCAAGTTACCACCCATTTTGTAGCTAGAAAGATGAGCTATTAAATGATTGGTAACTTGCAAAGAATGATCAAAAGTCAAAAATGCCAAAACATTCATCAGGGAATAATTAGAGGAAGCCACTAAATTAATCACATATATCAGTGTAAAGTTTGTGTTTTTTAATAATTACAACGGAACTTATTTTTCTACAAAAAATGGTTTTCCCACATAAATTTCGCCTCAAAAAATCGCTTTTCATGTTTTATTTTGCTTAATATTTGCTTTGAAATTTTGTCAAAATGGGGTCTAAAATTTTTTATCTAATGTTACGTTTTCAAATCTCTCGACTATATTTTACTTGTTTTAAGAACTACAAGAAATCAGAATCAAAAGTTTTTTAATCAATAGAAAACCGGGTGTTTTTTCACCTTTTTCTCGTTTGAACATCTTCTGAATGCTATTTTTGGTCGTTTTAGTCGTTTCTTTATTATTAACTGCTTTATGTAATTATTTTTCAAAATGTATACATTTTTTGAAAGATCCTGTACATTAGAAAAAATTTTGGACAGACAACATATTTTAACCGATCATTTTTGTTATTAAATATTTTTTAGAATGTTTAACAAAAAATATTAGTGGTTTAATGTTCTGCAAACATAATCTGATTGTTGTTTCCTCTTCCAAACAAATAAATACATATGTTCTCACCTGAAACTAGCATTTTTGAACTACAGTGAAAGGTGAGGTAATTATTAGGGAATAGTTTTTCACTCTATACTCAGGGAAAGTGAAATTTTATGTATTGTTATTTGAACAGACAACTCCTACACGGTCAATTTTAATTTCTATTGTCCGCTATTCAAAACTTTTTTGAAGGCTAACTTTTGCTAGCTGTTTGAATTGGTTTTTGCGTGAATATTGTAGTCTTGAAAAAAGTATAAAAGCAGCATGACCATTTTTGTGCTTGCTTTTTCTTGTTATTTTAAGTATGCTGAAAGAGACTTTTAAATTCCCGTTAATTCCCTAATATTTCCCCGGCCTATTTCCCCGGTGAAGAAAATCGGGGAATTATGAATAGTAAAATTGACAAGAAAAAGCTTTGTCTCACAACCAAATAGTTTACTTTTTGACTTTGATTTAAAATTTTCGAAGAAAATTTTTTAAAGTTTGTTTTATTTTTCCAATTTCGTTCATTTTAGGCCATAAAATTACGTCGAAATGTCGCCATTACGTCATTCGTCAATAAATTTCGGCGTTTTCCATCGGAAGTTCATGTTTCCTATTTTGTCGTTTTTCGGAGAATTCTGTGGAATTCCCTGGGGAATTCCCCGATTTACAATCCCCCGGTGAATTTGACAACCCTAGATGTTTGGACTAATCGCCAAAGTCTATTTAAAAAATGGGAAAAACAGGTTGTAAAATTTAAAGGCATGCCAATTTTCTAGCTTAACCTTTAATTTAAGCCTTAAATTTAATAAAGTAAATTGTGTAAAAATCCAACTTAAAACTTTGATGTGAATATTTTGCTTCAAAATTTTAAAGATGAATAATAACACGCTTGCAGTTTTAGAAGAAGCTAAATTTCCATGAACAATGTGTATTTGCTTATTGCTTTAAACTTGCTGTTCTGCTTTTGTGCAAACACAACAAAGGTGCTTATGTATGTGCCTAATTTGTCCTATAGTCATGTTAACTTCAACACTAAACTGGCTAATTTGCTGGTCAACAATGAATACAATGTGGTAAATATTGGAAACTTTAACAAAAAATAATAACTACATTCTTAGACCATGCTTATAGTGGATGTTGACCCAGAAGTAAAACACAACGGACCAGAAGAAGCAAAAGTATGGAATAAAAATGTTAAAACTTCTGAGTTCTCATCATTAAATTTGCATTATTCAGGTTTTAAAAATAGATGTGGGTCTAGGAAATAGAATATTACCAAGAACTATTTGGAAAAATCCTGGACCTTATGAAAACGCTAGTCCTCTAAATCCAAGAATATCGCTCAAATTAATTCGTGTCTCAGCCATATTTGTTGATGCTTGCAAAAGTAAGATGTTTGCTTGTTTTTATATAAAATTATGTGTCAAATTACTTATCAAAAGCTTTTTTTGGGTTGTAATAGTTTTGGGCTGTGATACTGTCAGAGACTTATCCAGAAGAAATTTCCAGAGGGGGGCGCTGAAAAATTTTCGGAGGATGGGGGGCAGCTAAAGCCCCCCAAAGGTCATTTTACCTACACCTTTTTCAACTTTTATGGTGTTTTTATGAGAAAAAATTTTTTTCGGGGAGAGGGTGGGGACTTTAGACCGGTTAGCTACGGGTACGTCTTTGGTAGAGATGATGACGGGACGGGACAATTCCGTCCCGTCCCGTTAATTTTAGAGAATCGTCCCGTCCCGGAATCCCGCCCGGAAATTTTTTGGCACCTGTCCCGTCCCGAAATTTTTAAATTTGAATTCTGACCCGTCCCGAAAAGGTCAAGCCATCGTCTCTAGTCTTTGGATACCATCGATCTCAAATTCATGCTATAGTGTTAAATTGCTAAAGTGAAAAATATCAACAAACATCTTTAATCTTTAAAATTTTTACTGTAAACCCCTCCTGTTAATATTAGCTAAAACAATTTTCCACAGATCTCTACACCAACCAAAAGCTTATCCACCAACTCAATTTTGAAAGTTACGACATCGGTTTCGCCGAGCAATATGATTCATGTGCTTTTGGTCTTTTCCAGCTAACAAATGTGCAGAAAACATTTTGGGTCAGTGCAACTGCTCTTTACAGGTAAACTTGCACACTCTTCTCAACAAAAACTATAATAATTTGTAGAATTCAACCAGATTCCATGGGTGTAAACCATCCATTAAGCTATGTGCCTGAACTATTCTCACCATTTTCCACGCAAATGTCTTTTCTACAACGGATCCAAAATGTTTTGATAGGCAAAGTGACGGAAGTAGTGATGAAAATGCTGGCTACAGCCCAGGAAACTGAGTTAGCGCAGAAAACATATAAATCACTAAATTTGGACTCTGTTTGCAATAATAAGTCAATGTTACAACCAAAAGTCGTTTTTGCCAAGAAGAATGTCAAAGATCTTTTGCAGGTTGCGGGTAGTATTTTTATAAATTATTCAATTTCCTACCTTTTATTTATCTGTTTTAGCGGATTCGTCTAGAGCCGTATTTGCAAACACTTCCCCATTTTTGGACTTTCCGATGCCTACTGCAGGCTTTATGTTAAGTCATTTGTTGATTAGTTTAAGTATAAGTAGATATTCATGAATCTTGTTTCAGCATTCCGTGGCTGGAATTACTATAGAGTCGAAAAAGAATAGTCAACTAAATAAGGTAAAATTGGTTTTGATTAGGGATTAAGCTCGGTTGTTATCCTTTATCCCGACCCCACCCTAATTTAAAAGAGTACCGGGACGTGGAAAATAGCCTAAAAGTATGGAAATTGAACAAATTTTTGTCAGTGTGGTCCTACTGCACAAAGAAACTCTGGTATGCATGCATGTTTTATGCCGCCAAAAAGGCGAATCAACTTATATGTGTCAAAATAAAAATAAAGTTCAACAATCAAAACTTGGGTGGGGTCGGGATAAAGGGTAAGAACCTTAAGCTCAAAATGAGAAACGGGATTGGAATCCGGAAAAATCGATGAGATTTTTGGAAGTCTTGAACAAAAACAAGATTCGGGGTTTCGAAAAAAAGCAAAACAAATAGGTTGTTTCCACGTCGCTTATTTCCTACCGCAAATTTCTAGAGAAACAAAGTAATAAACATTTAGCAAATTAACAAAAACAAAAGCTGTTAGATAAATTTAGGAAAACTAGTGAAATTTACAAAATTGACCGGTTGACCAGTCAATTCCACAACCCTAGGAAAACTAAAGAAGGGGCAATATTGCCCTTGAAAAAGTGCCTAAAAAGGTAGTAAGTGGTCTAACAACATTATTAGTGTTTCAGAAATGGAATACAGCAATCAACAACTCAAGTCTAGGCTTTTGGTTAGTAACGTTTGGATCTATAGCAAAGACATCCGACATGCCTCGAAAAATGCAGAAGGCCCTTTTTCATACTTTCGAGCAATTTCCACATATTACCTTCTTTCTTAAATATGAGTCAGTTGAGGAAGAGCTTAAGCAGGTCAAGCACAATGTTTATCTTGCTAGATGGATACCTCAGATAGATCTACTAGGTATAATATATTTCCAATTAATAAACGACATATTTTTCATTAAGCTCATACGAAATGCTTGGGCATTCTGACTCATGGTGGATTGAGTAAGTTTTTATTTTTTTCCCAGTAGATATTTTCTGAGTGATAAAAACTATTTTCTGTTACAATTATTGACTTTTGTTGAAGGACCATTGTCGTCGACGGCAACCAGTTTCGTATGTTTGAATCGGCAGGGGACCAGTGTTGTGACTTCCTCTCCTCTTTCCTCTCCTCATTCCTCTTCCTCCTGAGGAAGAGGAAGAGGAGAGGACGATTTTACAAAAAGCTACGAGGAAGAGGAAGAGGATGAGGAACTTTTTCAAAAATCGATGAGGAAGAGGAAGAGGAAAAAAAGGTGCAGTTCGGTGCAGTAACTTCTTCATCCACTCATTCTCCACCAAACGAACGGAAGCGGTCGAAGTCGCAAAGAACAATGCCAGATTCCTACGGGCGTTTGAGTGCACCAGGGACAACTTGATGACGGGATTGCCTTTGTAGTCGGTGTGTTTTAGTTTGAAGTGACGGTCTACGTCGTGTTTGCTCGTCTGAAAAGAAAGTCACTATGTATAGAAATTCAATAATAACCCTTCTCACCTTCATTCCACACATTTGCTTCTTGCTGTCGATAATCACCTCGAAAGTACAATGGCTCTTGTCGTCCACAAATCCGCTGAGCTTGCCTTCTGATATTATTTATTTCCAAGAAGCCAGATGAATAAA